>WNGS01004511.1:28569015-28590019 GCA_020271785.1 Procambarus virginalis | reverse complement strand
AGAGGAGGAGGACCTTACTGAACCTAGGTATCACCTAATAGGAACACCGGCAGCCTCTCAACAGACAACAAAGAAACTAAAAGGAGGAAAAGAACCGAGAAAACACCACAACCCAGGAGGCCAGAGAGAGAGCCGCTGCGGTTATGCAAACTGTGCAGCCCAGTGCGCCCTCCAACCAACAACCACAACTCCCTACCCAGAGTCAAACGAAAGCATCAAGACCTAAGCTGACCCCAAGAATGAGGCAGAAATCCAGCGACCACTACCTCTACGGAAGTGTGGAACCTGAAAGCCCCAGGGAAGGTAACCTTGAGGTGCAGTGGGTGTACTTAAAGAGCACTTAGGGAAGAAATCTTAAGCGCATGCAGCCCTGGGTACGTAACATCTGGCCACCGCACCAACACACAGCAGGTACCACTGCATGGGTGAAAATCATGTCGGGTAATTTGCGACCAGAAAAGACAATCGCCCCAGCCGGCTTAGTCGACGAACTAGCGGTTCGGCGCTGGGGGTGGGGGGGGGGGGGAGGTCGGCACGACTGAGCAGCGCGCAGTAATTACCTAAGTGTTACCTAAGTGTAATTACCTAAGTGTAGTTACAGGATGAGAGCTACGCTCGTGGTGTCCCGTCTTCCCAGCATCTTTGTCATATAACGCTTTGAAACTACTGACGGTCTTGGCCTCCACCACCTTCTCCCCTAACTTGTTCCAACCGTCTACCACTCTGTTTGCGAAAGTGAATTTTCTTATATTTCTTCGGCATCTGTGTTTAGCTAGTTTATATCTATGACCTCTTGTTCTTAAAGTTCCAGGTCTCAGGAAATCTTCCCTATCGATTTTATCAATTCCTGTTACTATTTTGTATGTAGTGATCATATCACCTTTTTCTTCTGTCTTCTAGTTTTGGCATATTTAATGCCTCTAACCTCTCCTCGTAGCTCTTGCCCTTCAGTTCTGGGAGCCACTTAGTAGCATGTCTTTGCACCTTTTCCAGTTTGTTGATGTGCTTCTTAAGATATGGGCACCACAAAACCGCTGCATATTCTAGCTTTGGCCTAACAAAAGTCGTGAACAATTTCTTTAGTATATCGCCATCCATGTATTTAAACGCAATTCTGAAGTTGGAAAGCGTGGCATAGGCTCCTCGCACAATATTCTTTATGTGGTCCTCAGGTGATAATTTTCTATCTAGAACCACCCCTAGATCTCTTTCTTTATCAGAATTCTTTAAAGATTTCTCACATAATATATAGGTTGTGTGGGGTCTATGTTCTCCTATTCCACATTCCATAACATGGCATTTATTAACATTGAATTCCATTTGCCAAGTGGCGCTCCATGTACTTATTTTGTCCAGGTCATCTTGAAGGGCATGACAATCATCTAAGTTTCTTATCCTTCCTATTATCTTAGCATCATCAGCAAACATGTTCATATAATTCTGTATACCAACTGGTAGATCATTTATGAAGACAATAAACATCACTGGTGCAAGAACTGAACCCTGTGGTACTCCGCTTGTGACATTTCTCCAGTCCGATACATTGCCTCTGATCACTGCCCTCATTTTTCTATCAGTCAGAAAATTTTTCATCCATGTTAGAAGCTTACCTGTCACCCCTCCAATATTTTCCAGTTTCCAGAACAACCTCTTATGTGGAACTCTGTCAAAAGCCTTTTTTAGGTCCAGATAGAGCAGTCATGACATGTTTGCAGTGTGATGACATGTTTGCTATCTTGTTTACCTTGGGGGAAGTTTTTAGCCTTTGTTTGGTCTCCGGTTGCAATTTTATTACCAGTTGGGGTCTGTTTTGGAGTGCCTACCTTTCTGGGTGTCTAATCCCAGTTGATGACAGACATGACTGCTCTTATACAACGGAGTTTCATGTGCCATTGCTCCCTGCACCTCTCTGAGGGAACCAGGTTCTAGCTCGTGGTCCCCAGTAGGCTCGAACTCCTTACGACTAAAGCCCCAGACTAATATAGCTAATATCAGTCCGATAGCTCCAGGGAGCTGACGGGGCTCCCACACGGAAAATGGTACGAGTGGTAACTTCATTAATTTTCCCCAGAATGATCTTTTGAGGTGGAACTATATCATCAAGGACAAGGCTAATTTTGGTGGTCCAGGGCCACCTACCTCAAGTATAACACATTGAGCTGATGAAAAATCTGTTCACCGAGTTGTAAATGTTAGATTTGAGAACTTCTTTTCTAAGTGCATCCCATTATGGCTTCTGGATAATGTCATACCTTGTGACACTTGTCAAACAGGACCAAACGACTAATTACAAGAAAATGAAAACATACTTTATCTGTCTACTATCCTCTGGCCACAAGGGACCCTTCAATGCATCCCAGCTAGACTCTGCATCAGTGGAATACACAACCCCAATCATATGTTGTCCAAAACAACAGCGTTGCATTCCAAAGAGGGGGGGTACAAGAAGACTGAAAATATCAGATTTACAACATGCTTGGGGCCTGAAATAATGAAGATAAACAACAAAGACCAACCAAGACATGTCAACCTAATACCACTTAAGAGGGAAGGAATAATAGCAGATACAAATACAAAAACACAAGATATTGTGAGGAACATATCATATGAACATATGAACAACAGCAGAAAAAAACTAGGAGGAAAAACTATTCCGATCTTTTATGTAATATCACCATTCAAAAGACAATATACCATTAGTTAAGTATATCTCATTGCTTGGTCCTGTCCAGGAGATTTCCCATACAGTATTTTGCTTCCGATATTTGTTTAAAGGTTGTAATGTATAAGATTACTTATTTTACTACAATTCTATCTTATTTCAGAGATCAAAAATTATTACCAGGAAGTTATGGTACCAATTCAAAATATACATATAACTTAAAATTAGCCATTCTTTTAAAATGTGTCCTTGTGTTGTAGGAGAACACGCACATTGCCAAGTATTGGAATAGTTTAAACTAACTTGTAAGACAAAACAAACACAAAAGTGCTAGGAGAAGGAATGCTCATATTAGAGTACAGTATAACAACATTGGATTCCTACCACTATGCGAGCGATGTGGTTGTCAAAAACCTCGGCTGTAATGAGATGATCTGCCGAGTTTAGACCGACTACTCTGCAGAGAGCATCTTTGAGGTCACTCATGTAAGACACCTTGCACAGAGTTATGAGGTAGCGAGTGGGAATGCTACCACAACTGGGAACGTATGTCACAGCTGCAAGCAAAATGTATAATGAGCAACACAAAAGATGATACCAGTATGAAAAAAATTGTAATGTAGTAATATTTTGATTTAATGTAACAAATTAAATTGTAACAAATGCGTACCCTTAATTTTTACTATGAAGCACATTCCTAGATGTTACAGTATGTTATTTAGAATAATATATCAATACCAACTGTTAGTAGCTTGTATTTTGCTCTAGTGGCCTTACTGAAACACTTCTGCCTTTAAATCAGTCCCATAATGATAAGAGATACAGGAATATTTAAATTAAACTGCAGAGCAATCGAATGTACGGAATAAGGATGGGGGAATGCAAAAAACCAAGCATTGAATGTAATGAAATGCCATTTTCTGGAAAGAGCCCCGGAGGCTCCCTGGAGCCATCAGACTGATATTAGCTATATTACTCTGGGGGCTTCAGTCATGGAGTTCCAGCCTACCGGGGACCATGAGCCAGAACCTGGTCCCCTCAGAAAGGCGCAGGGAGAAATGACCTATGAAACTTCCTTGTATGAAAGAATCCTGTCTACCATCGACCGGGGTTAGACACCCAGAAAGGTAGGCGCCCCAAAACAGACCCCAACAGGGAGAAAAATTGTAACCCGAGACCAAACAAAGGCTAGAAACTCCAAGGAAAATACAATAACAAGCAACACATCATCACACTGCGCACCACTCGTTCACGTTGCCCCAGACGGCCAGCCGCTGGACAGCTAGTTTGGACGTAGCAACCTACGCAAGGCCCCAATGGGACGAACCCATCGATCGCGAAAGAGGCAGAAGGGACGGCACCAAAGGAACCAGAACAGATGTCACAGCCAAACACGACCCAGAAAAGCTCAAACTTCCACACAGCTGCTCGAGAAACTGTCGAGTGACCCGGGACAACCTTCAGAAACAGCCGACAGCGGGACTGCAGCTGGAGCAATGCCGCCTGAGAGACAAAAGGATGCTGTTCAGGAATCCCAGACAAGGCCCAGTCAAGTCCAAACCTGAGACAGAACCAGATGGATTTTTCTCCAGATCACCAGGAACCCAAACCCAGCGAACTGGGAAAGAACTACACCCCTGACGAGCAGACGAGCGGACTGACAGGGAGCCCACACCAACCAGTCCTCAAGGTAGGCGAAAACCCGAACACCTAGCAGACGCAGACAGGCCACCACGACCCGGGTAAGACGCGTGAAAACCTGAAGTGCCAGATTCAGCCTGAAAAGAAGGCAACGAAAGTGAAAAGCATGCTGCCCCCACCAACAAACCTAACCAGTCCCAGAACCCCGTATGAATAGGAACATGCAAATACCTGTCCCAGAGGTCCAGAAACCTCATCCACGAACCCGACTCCGAGAGAAGCCAGACCTGGGATAGAGTGGTCATCCGAAAGTAGAGGCAAAGAATCCAGGAGTTCAGCAGATGGGATAAGTCCAGAATGAACCGCAGATCCGCACAGTTCCGTTTTGGCACTGGAAATGAGCAGGAAACCCACTTGAAGGGCGAGGTCGTTTCGACCATGACCATGCACGCACACTATGACGACCCGACAAAGCGAAGGGAAAGAAGCCTGCCTAAACCACCCACGAATCGTGGGACAGAGCACGGGTAAACAGAGCCAGCTTCCCCATCAACGGGACGACTCGCGAAAGGGCCAGTGTCTCTTCCAAGAAACCAAATTGCATGCTGAGCGCCGACCAGACAAAGACTGTTTTGGAGCAGGCACCAGCTCAGAAACTGGCACCAAGGGCCTACCTCAACCAGCAGATACTCGAGCCCTGGCATGACCCTTCTGAGAGTCTCGAGAGTGCACATCCCAAATCACCGACAAATCAGAAAGAGGGCGGCAACTAGCAGAAGCTGCCTACGATACATTAGACCAGGGCTCTAGTTAATGGAGTTCAGCCTACCGGGAAACACGAGCCAGAACCTGGCCCCTTTAGAGAGGCAAAGGGAGCAATGGCCCATAGAAACCCCTGTGTGGTTGGAGGCATTTCATGCCTGTCGTTGACCGGGGTTGACACCCAGGAAGGTAGGCATAACAAAACAAACCCCACTTGGTAAGAAAATGCGACCAAAAACCAAACAGAACGGGAGCACTTGCCCTACAACTTAAGGAAACAAGTAAACATCACACCTCATAGCTGCACCACCTGTCTGCACAGCTCCCCCCCCCCTCGACTACCCAAGCCATCCAGTTTGGAGGATGAGCATCAAAAAGGAAACAGAACTGCCAACTGGAGGGAGGGAGGGCTGCCAGGGAGCCTCCAGGACTCACTCAGATAAGGGTGTTTCATTACATTCAATGCTTGTTTTCTGTGGGGAGCCGAGCCCCTATGGCTCCCTGGAGCTACATCACCAAAGAGAACTAATTAGGGCCTTACCCGGGAGGCGGTCGCCACTTGCCACTCGCTCGCCAATATAAAAGTCGAGACAACTGGCTGCAACCTGTGACCCAAAGCCGCACATGGACGACTAGGACCAGAAATGATGAGATAACGTGCGGCCAGGACCCTGTCCGACCTCCAAATGTCAGCCCAGGACATATTGCCGAAGACAGCAGTCAAAGCAACAAACTTTTGCAAACGTCATGGGCACGAGGATAGACTGCAGGCTGGCTAGACTTAATGACCCTGCAGACGACCTGGGAGATCTGAGCCTCGGAACAGAGAATGAGGGAAACCAGATTAACCCAAAGTGCATCCCAGTCCCCAGAAGCCAAGGCGCGCAAGTAACAGCGAAGAGCTGTAACCGAACAACACATGATGCACCCAAGGTCTAACAAACCAAGCATCAATAACCCAAGGACCCCCCTCCGGAAAATGGCCAGCTCGTTCTTCACCAGAAGAGATGGAAAAGGCTGCAACCGAACAAACCTACCACCAGGACCGAAAGAGCAGAAACCCCCTACACCAGAGGAGAGCATAAAGCTCACCAACCCGACCCCGCAGAGGCCAATGCCAACAGAAAGAGGACCTTGGAAAAACAATCTTTAACCGAAGGGGCCACAATGAACCGAGGAGAAGACAGAAAAAAAAGAGCACCCTGTCCATGAGCCGGGATGGCTCAGGCAGCGATTTAGCAGGCCAGAGGTGAAACAAAACACGAGAAAGCTTACGAAATGAGGCCAAAGTGACATCCACCCTGAACACAAGGAGCAGCAGCTCCGCCTGCGCCACACGATATGAGTGACAGTATTTGGCATCAAATGAAGGTCCTGAAAAAGCCAAGAAAGAAAGAACAAGACAACCCCAATCAGAAACAGAAGACAACCTACGAAGAGAAAATGGTGGAAAGAACACCAGGAAACTTCCTACTGTCGCCGAGATGAAGCTGTCAGGTCGACGAAGCCACCCGATCACCATACAAATGGTGATGGACCTGTGTCAAAAAGACCAGACATGAGGAGCGGAAAAGAAGACCAAACCAGGTAGGTACCTGACTGGACCAATCTGCTGAAAGAGGCAGAGCTGCGGAAAATATCGCAGGTTCGGACACCGAGTAAGCAACGTCAAGCAGCTATAGGCAGGAGTGGGGAGCTGTACCAAGTAGGGAGGAGGATCCAAGGCTAGTTCCCTTAACAGTGTGGCGAGTGATCCCGACTTAGGTTGCCCCGTGGGAACAAGGAGATACATTTTTTTTAGGTAAGAGTGTGTCTTATTGCTTCTGTGTTGTAATAGTTTTGGCGGAAAGCCCAAGGGACAAGTGTAATTACCTAAGTGTAGTTACAAGGATGAGAGCTACACTCGTGGTGTCCCGTCTTCCCAGCACTCTTTGTCATATAACGCTTTGAAACTTCTGACGGTCTTGGCCTCCACCACCTTCTCACCTAACTTGTTCCAACCGTCTACCACTCTATTTGCGAAAGTGAATTTTCTTATATTTCTTCGGCATCTGTGTTTAGCTAGTTTAAATCTATGACCTCTTGTTCTTGAAGTTCCAGGTCTCAGGAAATCTTCCCTGTTGTTTTTATCAATTCCTGTTACTATTTTGTACGTAGTGATCATATCACCTCTTTTTCTTCTGTCTTCTAGTTTTGGCATATTTAATACCTCTAACCTCTCCTCGTAGCTCTTGCCCTTCAGTTCTGGGACCACTTAGTAGCATGTCTTTGCACCTTTTCCAGTTTGTTGATGTGCTTCTTAAGATATGGGCACCACACAACAGCTGCATATTCTAGCTTTGGCCTAACAAAAGTCATGAACAATTTCTTTAGTATATCGCCATCCATGTATTTAAAAGCAATTCTGAAATTAGAAAGCGTAGCATAGGCTCCTCACACAATATTCTTTGTGTGGTCCTCAGGTGATAGTTTTCTATCTAGAACCACCCCTAGATCTCTTTCTTTATCAGAATTCTTTAAAGATTTCTCACAATGTATAGGTTGTGTGGGGTCTATGTTCTCCTGTTCCACATTCCATAACATGGCATTTAGTAACCAAGTGTGTACAGTTAAATGTCACCCCCATCTGAGCTACACCCCCCTTGGAAGTGTGCTTGGGGAAACATAAAATCCCAGGAGGTGGGTGGGCTATGTGCGCGTAGCACAGCCCCTGAGAATGAGGGAGGCATGGAGCCAGCTCCTTCCTTGTAAGTGCCCCAGCACGCGCACACAGCCGACACAATATAATCGGCGGGCGTTTTTCCTCCATACAGAAATCTTTCTGCTTTCCAAGCAGGTCCATTTTCTGTGCTTGAAGGAAATTCGCCTTAGAATGGGGACTTTAATAATTAAATTTAATTATAGTTACAAGTAATAAATTCTAAATTGTTACTAATTACAATTAACAGATAATAGCTTAGTTGTTTGCATGTACCTAGCAAATGTACAGTCTTCCCCTAACTCCTATTTGTTCAGTGTTAATTTAATCCTTATAAGCCTTAAACATTGGCTTGATTAATTATGTGATAGATGAGTTAGTGTATTTTTAATAAGCTATGCAACTATGTCTATTGCCAGTAGTAGGGCCAGCCACCAAGGGAGGGCCAATAGGACTACTCTATCTTTGTAAGCCTTCAAAGGAGCCAGAACGCTTAGCAACAGCTGGACCAGGGGGAAGAGGTACAGGGAACCCCACCTCAAACAGTCCTGCCGAAAGGCATTACTGCGACAGTCTCTCAGTCGGGAAACGGTGCCACATATATTCGGAGACGCCGAGACCACGCTGACGTGAAGAGGTCCACCTCCAAGCGCCCCTACGTCTGGCAGAGCCAACTGAAGAAGTTAGCGTCAACTATCCATTCCGTGAAAAGGAGAATGAACTGGGGCAGACCGTCCGCCAGGACATTGGACACTCCCCAGACATGAATTGCCTGGAGAACCAACCCCCAGAATTCTGAAAATGAGTCACTCGAAGCGACAAGCCCCAAAGAGCTAAGGACTGAAGAGAACAGACCGAATAGAGCCGGATCTTCAACCCCCGAGTGACCTGAACCCTCCGAAGCGACAGCCACACCGCAGAGAGCTCCTGCACCGTGCCGTGAGCACAACGAAAGGACGGACCCCGCCGCCCTTGGCCGGCCTGGTGAACACTAGTCATAAAACCCCAACTGAGAGATGACGCATCTGCATCCGAGCCCTCGCTCGACACACTGAGCGAGGGCTCGGGTAGGTGCCAAGGTACTAAACCCCTAAAAACCCAAAGAGGAAGCCGGCGACGAAGCAACCAACACCGAACCCAGTGATCGCTAGAGAGGCAGAAGGGAGTACCCCCAGTAGGAACCAGAACAGACTCCAAAGTCAGACCCGATCCAGTGGGTAAACCAGCACAGCAAAGTTCAGACTCCCGCACAACTGCTCGAGCAACTGCCAAGTGACCCGGAACCCCCCAGAAGCAGGACTGCAGCCGCAGCAACGACTCCGGATGGAGAGACAAGGAAGCGGTCTGCGAGTCCCATACAAGACCCAGCCAGGTCCGAACACGAGACGGAACCAGATGTGACTTCCTCCAGTCGACCAGGAAACCAAAACTAGCAAGCTGGGAAAGAACCACACCCCTAGCGAGCAGACAAGCTGACTGGCTTGGAGCCCGCACCAACCAATCATTGAGGTAGGCCAGAACCCGAACCCGTAGCAAAAGCAGACAGGGTCACAGCAACCCGGGTAAGATGTGTGAACACATGAGGTGCCAGATTCAAGTCAAAAGGAAGGCAACAAAAGCAGTAAGCCAGATGCCCCACCACGAACCTAACGAGTCCTTGAACCCCGATTGAATGGGAATGTGCCAATATGCACCCGAGGTCTAGGGGCCCAATCCAGGCACCTGGCTCCAACAGAAGACAAGACACGAGACAGAGCGATTATCCAAGGAATCAAGGGTTCAGATGGGACAAGTCCAGAATGAACCGCAGATCCGCACAGTCCCGTTTCGGCACTGGAACAGGCGGGAAATCCATCCGAGAGGCGGGGTTGTGTTGACCATGCCCAAGCGCACCCACTCCAAGATGACCCAACAGTGCGCAGGAGAAGCAGCTCGCCCCGGACTCCCCCCCCCCCCCCCGAAGGAGGAGCCGCCAACCAATGTCACCACTGGCCAAAGACACTGTCCGATTGCCCACGAAGCGCGAGCAAACAGAGCGAGCCTTCCCCTCACGCAGGTCAACGGGGCAACCTGTGAAGGAACCAGTGCCCCTGAGAAAAAAAATGTATAAATAAAATAACAAAAATAAAAGAAAAACAAGAATCTGACTGGCGAGCAGAGCGAGCACAGCACCGGCCAGACAAAGAAAGCACAGGAGGAGACACTGGCACAAAAGCTGCACCAAAGGCCCACCTCAACAACAGAAGCCAAAGCCCCAGCACGACCTCAAAACACATGCCAAGACCCAAGAAGAGCAGTCTGCAAGCCTGGAAGACCCTGGAACACTAAAAAAGGAAAATCCGGGGCACACACAGGAGATAACCAAGGGCCTCTAGAACCCCAAAAGGGAACCCGAGAGGAAGAAAACCTAAAGAATGAAACTGAAAAGCCCAAAGGAACCCAGAAATGAACCTGGAGGGGAGGGGGGGAAGGCCAGAGCACCACATTTGCCGGTGGAAAATGCACCACACAGACAGG
The DNA here is from genome assembly GCA_020271785.1 of Procambarus virginalis. NCBI lineage: Eukaryota > Metazoa > Arthropoda > Malacostraca > Decapoda > Cambaridae > Procambarus > Procambarus virginalis. The sequence continues at coordinate 28,579,739 of WNGS01004511.1, read as the reverse complement.
AAGAGCAAATCACACTACCCAGACTGAACCCCCGGTTAACCCTTAAACAGCGCAAATCACACATGTATGATTTGAGCAACTGTCACAAGACGGCACAAATCATATATATTTGCGTATTTAAAATAGTTAAAATAGTCCTACACATACATAGAGCTCACATCTGCTTCCTCAGACAACCAGTAACCATCCCCCATCTTGAAAAAAAATCCAGTCCCTCACTTTCCGTCTAGAGCCTTTGTAAGAAAATGATGACCATTGCTTGGCAACATCACCATCCAGTATGTGAATGTTTAGGGCAGCCATTGAGGAGACACTAAACTTTTAGCAACAGCAAATGAGTGATTACCATGTATATATTCGAGGCAAAATGTGTGCTATATGCAATTTTTAAGATTTAGGCTTAAAATATATTTATATATGTATTAATATGAATAAGTATGAGGGTGTCTTTATATCTTTACTTGTATATCCATACATACTTATATTTTCAAAGTTTTACATAATAGACAGTAACTTTGACACACAAATACAACCTGTTAGCATGAAAAGACTAAATTAATAAATTGAGAAAAAATCAACAAAGTTATTCCTATGTAGCACCTCAACTAAAAGTATGCAACTTCTCCAGGCCACTACAGCTAAACCACAAGAACTAGAGACTTTTTATTCGGATTTTTGAGCTTCCTGAAGGCTAATTAACAATGTCATAATAAAAAATTATTTTTTCAGAACAATTTTTTCTTGAGCACCCTGGGGATGTTTGCTATTTAACAGTTAGCAGTTTAAGGGTTAAACAGCCAGAAATGAACAGAAAACCAAGGGACATAAGGCGTGGGAGCAAGCAGAGCAAACGACCAGACACACCAGGGCCAAAACCCAGGGCCAAGTCACAAGACAGAAAACACAAAACCAGGCAAACAAAACAACACCAAAGCATTCCCAGTGGAACAGAAATAAGGGAAAAATGCTCTAGAAGAAATAACAAAACAGAGAAAAGGCAACAGGAGGCATAAAAAAACACCCCCAAAACACGAGCGCACACACTCGGGCACATGTAAACATACTGCAGTGCCGTCCTGGTGGCCAGAAAAGAAAATGGCACCCAAAACAAAAAGGAGAAGCGGCTGACACAAGGGAGCCAAAATCACGCCATCAAATGTGGGAAAATTTCCGACACCCTTTACTAACTACTAACATATTATGTATGGTAATTACTGTTTTATGTTAGGTAAACACTAATACTAATTGGAACAAATTATCTTGGAAATAACTCGGGAAATAAATAAATTTCAGAAAATAATTTGTTAACAAATTTGTGAAAATTTGCCACATAATCGAAGTAGTTCTCTAATCTGTGGTTGGTTATGTCCAGAAAAATTTCCTGATACAGTGTAACATTGTTTGCTATTCTCCATCTTAGATGGAGAATAGGTTAAACAGGTTAAAGTTACCTAGGAAAATAATATCAGGTATTGGGTTTGCCAAATTATCAAGGCTATTCTCTATTTTGTTTATCTATTCTGTGAATTCCTCAGCCGTTGCATCTAGCAGTTTATATATTAGAATAATAACTAAGTTTATTTTCTCTATTTTTACTCCCAGTACCTCTACCACCTCATTTGTAAGGAGCTCCAAGCAAACAAGGTCTTCCCTAATATACAGATCCACCCCTCCATGTGACCTATTTACCCTATCCCACCTGAATAGATTATATCCTAGTATCCTGGTATCCAGATCTCACTGTCCACGAACAAAATACAGCTCATCTTGATTAACCATATTGAGAAAACCGTTAACAAATCCATGAGGGCCGGGATGAGGGTTCGAACCAATGCCCAGGATGATCCCAGACGCACCTTAGTCAATTGCGTCACGACATAGTCAAAAGAATTGCAACCAGGAGTGCTCCCGGACGGGTTCGAACCCTCATCACGGCCCTTGTGGATATGATTATTTGATGTGTTTTGGCGTCTCTTGCCAGAAAACGAGACGTATTGCCATGTCACTGAATTATATACACTTAAATATTAATAAAATCATCTAAAACACCTTTCTAGGAATTAAACTGATAAAAGAAGTATTCTCTAAGACTGGATATAATTAGCTAACAAATAAAATCAAGATCTTTCCCATTATCAATAAGTGGACAGAAATAGAACTGTTCCTGCAACGCGTTGCTTGAGCGGGGAGGAAGGAGACGCCATTGTTATTTACGATTACTCGCAAGAGACCACACACCTCCGTGAGCCTTCCGGTAATTATATTGCGTTCTACACCAGAGACGTTAACTGTAGCCAAGACTACGCTAAACATCGGGATAAACACCTGCATCCGGTTAACTAGATTTAAGTACCAAATAGCATTTTTGGCCAGTCATGTTATGCCTCGTTGATGGGGTTCTGAGAGTTGTTCTACTCTCCAAGCCCGGCCCGAGGCCAGGCTTGACTTGTGAGAGTTTGGTCCACCAGGCTGTTGCTTGGAGCGGCCCGCAGGCCCACATACCAACCACAGGTCAGTTGGTCCAGCACTCCTTGGAGGAAACAGTCTAGTTTTCTCTTGAAGATGTCCACAGTTGTTCCAGCAATATTCTGATAGTCGCTGGTAGGACGTTGATCAACCGCTAACCTCTGATGTTTATACAGTGTTCTTTGATTGTGCCTATGCCACCCCTGCTCTTTACTGGTTCTAATCTGCATTTTCTTCCATATCGTTCACTCCAGTACGTTGTTATTTTACTGTGTAGATTTGGGACCTGGCCCTCCAGTATTTTCCACGTGAATATTATTTGGTATCTCTCTTGTCTCCTTTCTAGTGAGTACATTTGAAGAGCTTTGAAACAAACCCAATAATTTAGGTGCTTTATGTCGTCTACGCGTGCCGTATATGTTCTCTGTATTCCCCTCTATTTCAGCACTCTCTCCTGCTCTGAAAGGGGGAAGTGAGTACTGAGCAGTACTCAAGATGGGACAACACAAGTGATTTGAAGAGTACAACCATTGTGATGGGATCTCTGGATTTGAAAGTTCTCGTAATCCATCCTATCATTTTACTGGCTGATGCAATATTTGCTTGGTTATGCTCCCTAAACGTTAGATCGTCAGACATCACTATTCCCAAATCCTTGACATGCTGTTTTCCTACTATGGGCAGATTCGATTGTGTTTTGTACCCTGTATTATGTTTCAGCGCCTCATTTTTGCCGTACCTGAGTACCTGGAATTTATCACTGTTAAACATGTTATTTTCTGCTGCCCAATCGAAAACTTTACTAATATCTGCTTGTAGTTTTTCAGTGTCTTCAGCAGAGGTAATTTTCATGCTGATTTTTGTATCATCCGCAAAGGATGACACAAAGCTGTGACTTGTATTTTTGGCTGTATCTGATATGAGAATAAGGAACAGTAGTGGTGCAAGGACTGTACCTTGAGGTACAGAGCTTTTAACTGCGCTTGGACTAGATTTTATTTGATTGACTGTTAACCTGTGTTCTGTTCGACAGGAAATTGAGTATCTAGTGTCATACTTTATCAGTTATACCCATTGACCTCATTTTGTGTGCTATCACTCCATGGTCACATTTGTCAAATGCCTTTGCAAAGTCTGTGTAACAACATCTGCCTTCTGTTTTTCTTCTAGTGCCTCAGTGATTTTGTCGTAATGGTCAAGTAGTTGTGAGAGGCATGATCTTCCCGCTCTAAATCCATGTTGGCCTGGATTGTGGAGGTCATTGGTCTCCATGAAACTAGTGACCTGACTCCTGATCACTCTCTCTCAAATGCTTTTATTATGTAGGACGTTAGTGTAACTGGCGTATAATTCTTTGCCAATGCTTTGCTACCACCTTTGTGTAGAGGGGCAATGTCTGCTGCTTTAACCCTTAAATGGCGCATGGCTATATACAATTTGACACCCACAGGCGCATACAAAAAAAAAAACAGCGTTGAATGTAATGAAACACCATTTTCTGGGTGAGTCCCGGAGGCTCCCCGGAGCTATCCATGGCTGATATGGATACCCTAACTATTTTGCATCAGTCGATGTGGGTGGAGTTCTAGGCCTTCCGGGGACCACGAGCCAGAACCTGGCCCCCTCAGAGAGGCACGGGGAGCAATGGCCCATAGAATGCACATGTGATTTGGAGCATTCTATATCTGCCATCGACCGGGACAGGCACCCAGAAAGGTAAGCGCCACAAAACAAACCCCTATTCTGGTTAACCACAAAAATTGACAAACGAGTGGACAGAACTCCCCCAGGAAAATGAACTAACAAGCATGACGTCACACGAGCCGCGCCGCATGTCTACGCAGCTCCCCCCTCCCCGGGAGGGGAAAGGGGGAGCCCCAGACCCCCGCGCCGGCTATCCACACCCAGTTCCGAGGCTGGATATCAAAACCACGAAAAACCGCCGACCAGAGGGCGGGAGGGATGCCGGGGAGCCTCCGGGACTCACCCAGAAAATGGCGTTTCATTACATTCAACGCTGGTTTTCTGGGGGGAGCCCCTACGGCTCCCCGGAGCTACCTCACCAAAGACTACCTAAGAAAACAAGGGGACATACCCGGGAGGCGGTCGGTGAACCACTCCTCAACACGAAGTCGAGACAACAACCAAAAGGACCCCTCCGGAAAGCAGCAGGCACAACATTCGCCAGAAAAAGGGAGAACGGCCACAGACGAAGAAAACTATGGCCAAGATCATAGGAGCCAAGAAACCACTGCGCCTGAGAAGAGCATGAAGCACTGCCACACGACCCCCAGAGGCCAATGCCAAAAGATAGCCGAGGCAAAGCAAACCTGGCCCCGAGGAGCCACAACCACCAAGGAGAAGAAAAACAGGAGAGCACCCTGTCCAAAGACCTGGACGGCACAGGCAGTGCAGAAACAGGCCGGAGGTGAAACAAAGCACGATACAGCCTGCGAAACGGCACAGAAGGAACATCGATACCGAAAGCTAGCAGCAGAACCAAGGTGCAAGACCCAGGAACAGTCCCAAGCGCCTCTACACCTTCTGCAAGCCAATCCTATGACAGCCCCAGGAGGGAAAAGAAAACGCAGGACCAAAACCAAAATGCCACAAGCGTGCAAGGCCACCACCACAAGTGCAGCCGACAGGGAAGGAACCTGCATAAGGAGCCGCCCCGCACCAACCCCGGCAGAAGGGCAGGAGCGAAGACTCGGTAAAAGGAGCAAAATCGCCCACAGGAAAACGAGGAGCGCCGAGACAGCGCGAAGAGGAGATATATGCACAAAAGAACCAGAAGGCCAAACATCCAGAAACTGCCGGGAAGAGGACCCACAAGCCCTAGAAAGGACCGGAGGGAAGCTCAACCGAATGACGACAGACGTACCAGAAAATGGGAAAGAGCTGACTGGGGTTAGAAGACACAGAATTGCACTTCCCACTCTCTCTCATTATTCCTGCCCTGTCATTCTCCGCCGCACACGTACGTTTACAGGAGAGTGAAGGAGGAGGGGCCCACTGGGAAGTGTGTCAAGGAAAACCCAGCACAAAGACGCCGCCAGAGTAGCAGGCGCCGGCCCGTCAACGAGAGGAGCAGCAGTGTCATCGCCGGCTGCATTCTCTCTATGGTGTGGGTGCCAGAAGCCACGGAGCGACCGGGGACAAGGAAGAAAGATGTCGTGACGGGTGTCACGAGCCCCAACAGATGACCAATGCAGTATACGGCGCTAGGACTGACCTGCGCCGGTCGGACTGACTGACATGTCAACGTCACACAGTGGGTGTTGAACTCCCCTCTGTTTATCCGCTTTCTCCTTTCCCACGGCAATTGGGTGCAGCTACCAAGGCTACCCCAAAACAGTCCCAAACCTTCGAAAACAAAAGCAGCAAACAAAGAACGAAGGCACAAAAACTCCGTCGCACCCGAGACCAAAAGTCATGCAGAACCCCAAGAAGAGGGGGACATGACTGAGAAGGCCCGTCCTGGAAAAAGGTGCGAAGACTGTAGAAAAACACCCACCGACAGGACGGAAACAACGGGCACGCTGGACAAGGAAAACCGAGCCCAGGGAGGGACCGATGCCCACAAAGCACGTGCGGAGCGGGGGGACGGAAAAACCCCACACCACAAAACCGTAAGCCTGGCCCAGAGGGGTAGAAAGACCCGGCGGGGACCAACGGGGCCGAAGGCCCCTTACGTTAGCACCACCCCAGCCCCGGGAACCCACCCTGCAGGCCCCGGGGCCGAGCTGTCCCCTCAAAGCCCCAGCGTCAAGAAAACCCCGGGGCAGCCGTGAAAAACACCAAGGAAGGGAGCCCACTAGGCTCCGGAACTTGAACGGAAACCGGAGGAAAAAGCGAGGGGCGAGACGAAGACCCCAAGCTCATCCCCAACCAGCACAATGAGGCAAGGACAAAACAGAATCCAAGGAACCTGGAAAACCAGGCCCAGCACAGCAAGACCGACAAGGAAGGAGGGCCCCAAAAGGAGCACGGAAGGGCCGAACATAATGCCACAACCAACCCCGACACACAGCTGCAGTACCAAAACCGCAGCAAAACGTCCCCACACTCCCCGAGGGAGCGACAGAGAAGATAGATAAATCGTACACGAGCGGCACACAAGGGGACACAGGCGGAAACCGAGCACCCAACGAGCCACAGGGACGGTAGGAGAAACGTGTGCAGTGTAACAGGCAACCGAAGGAACACATTGGGCAGCCCAACATGGGCTGATCCCATACACAGCCCCAAGAGCAGAGACGAGAGCGCCCATGAAGCACAGAAACCGCTCAACAGGCAAACGACAGGGGAGAGGCGGAACTAAAGAGCCAGAACCCAACCCCGCAAGCACACAACACCCTCGACACAGGAAACGTACCACCACACAGCACCAAACGTACCACCCGACCCAACCAAAGCTGCTCCACAGCCACATCAGGAGGAAACAGCAGTGAAAGAACAAGTGATGAAGTGCGAAAAGCGGAGAACAGATACACAGAGAATGACAGGAGGTGTGTGAAGAACTCAACAAGAGATTCCAGGAGGTCTTCACAATAGAACAAGGAGAAGCCCCTGCACTAAACGAGGAGGTGGCAAACCAAGCAACCTTGAAGGAATTTGACCTCACCAGTGATGAGGTCAAAAGGTGTCTGCTGGAGCTGGATGTGACAAAGGCTGTTGGGCCTGACAGAATCTCACCATGGATACTAAAGGAAGGTGCAGAAGCACTAAGTGTGCCACTCTCTATGGTGTATAACAGGTCACTGGAAACAGGAGACTTACCAGAAAGTTGGAAGACAGCTAACGTGGTCCCAATATACAAAAAGGGTGACAGGCAAGAGGCACTGAATTACAGGCCAGTTTCCTTAACTTGTATACCATGCAAGGAATGGAGAAGATCGTGAGGAAAAGGCTCGTAGAGCATCTAGAGGGAAATAACTTTGTAACGCACCACCAACATGGGTTCAGGGATGGTAAATCGTGCCTCACAGGGTTTAATAGAATTTTATGACCAAGCAACAAAAATTAGGCAGGAAAGAGAAGGGTGGGCCGACTGCATTTTCCTGGATTGCCAAAAAGCCTTTGACACAGTACCGCACAAAAGGCTGTTAAAAAAGTTGGAGCAACAGGCAGGAGTAAAAGGGAAGGTGCTCCAGTGGATAAGGGAGTACTTAAGCAACAGGAAACAGCGAGTAACGGTGAGGGGGTGACATCAGAGTGGCGAGATGTCACCAGCGGAGTCCCACAGGCTCAGTACTTGGACCCATCCTGTTTCTAATATATGTGAACGATCTTCCGGAGGGTATAGACTCATTCCTCTCAATGTTTGCTGATGATGCAAAAATTATGAGAAGAATCAAGACGGATGAAGATAGACAGAGACTACAGGATGACCTGGATAAACTGGAGGAATGGTCTAGAAAATGGCTGCTAAAGTTCAACTCGGGAAAGTGTAAGGTGATGAAATTAGGAGAAGGGAGCAGGAGGCTGAACACAAGGTATCATTTGGGAGGGGAAATCTTACAAGAGTCAAATAGAGAGAAAGATCTGGGGGTTGATATCACACCGAACCTGTCCCAGAAGCCCACATCAAAAGAATATCATCAGCGGCATATGCTAGACTGGCCAACATAACTGCCTTTAGAAATTTGTGTAAGGAATCTTTCAGAACCCTGTATACCACTTATGTAAGACCAATCCTGGAGTATGCAGCTCCAGCCTGGAGTCCATACCTAGTTAAACACAAAGACAAAGTTAGAGAAGATTCAGCGGTATGCCACCAGGCTCGTCCCGGAACTGAGAGGATTGAGCTACGAGGAAAGGCTAAAGGAGCTGAACCTCACATCCCTGGAAAACGAAGAGTAAGGGAGACATGATACCACCTACAAAATTCTCAGGGGAATTGACAGGGCGGACAAAGACAAACTCTTCACCACGGGTGGGACACGAACATGGGACACAGGTGGAAACTTAGTACCCAGATATCTAACTTTTAGGAGTATTTACTAGTGGATTAATGAGAGGATCAGGATGGCTTATACTTTTCTTGCACCATTAATGAGTTATCGTCTCATTAAACTCTATCATAAGAATACAGAATTATATTACTGTTGCAGACTATCTAGATCTTGGAAAGATAAAGATTCAGACGATTGCCTGCCCTTCAAACTGACCTATATAAAATAAGACATTGTCAAGTGGAATTCAACTTATATGTCACATTTTGGAATTGAACAATACACCGACACAAATTTGTGTGTTTTATTGCTTGTATTTTTGTCATATACAACTTGCAAATTATGTGAAAAGGAATTACAGAACTTTAAATAAGAACAAGACCTAGGGGTTGTTTTGGATAGCAAGCTGTCTCAAGGCTAACCCACAAAGACGTTTTGAGAGAAGCGTACTTCGCTTTCCAACTTCAAACTTCACATTCAATTAACTGACTATGATGATTGAAATATTACAAACTGTTCATCTAACTTACTTTTAGAGACTAAAACTGAATATTCAGGCAGTTTTGTATGGTGCCCAAATCCAATCACAAACTACTCTGGAAAAGGTTCCACCGGCACTTGTAAAAATGGCTGCTTCCGATCTTGAAAAACAAGAGTTACGAGGAGGAAGCTAGAGGAGACTGACCTAACCTGATAATCAGAAGAAAAGGGTGATGACATGATAACCACCTTATCAAAACTAATACTCCAGGGAATTGACAAGGGTCCGGAAACAGAAATCTCATGTCACCTAGGGACCCACACAGGGGACCGGTGGAAGATAGCCCATGAAGCCACAGAGACGTAGAAAGAAAGTTTCAGTGCAGAGTGAGTAAAAATGGAAGCTTAGGAAGTCGATTCGTGGTGGAGGACCCTAACTCCACTACACAGCTTCAAGGTAACTTGATAGCGCCGCAGCTAGGAACCAGGAATCTCCGTACATCACGTTGAATTGACGTTGAGAGGCGGGACCAAAAGCCAAAGCTCAACCCCGCAAGCACAATCTAGGAAGAGTACAGAGAAACCAATGCATACGGATGGGCTAAGCAGGCACTGCAGAGGGCCAAAAAAAAAACCCACAAACAATCCCCAACAAACCCCAGTAAGAAAACTGCAGCAAAACAAACTTCACCTCATAACATCATACAGTAAGAGTTACCCCATAACACCATAACATACACCCCACAATTGTACCTTGTAACCTGGTGGAGGTTGGGGGTCCCGTGCCGAACTCAAGCATGGTTGTACATGCATAAGAGTGGGACTGGATGGGTATAATAGTAGCTGCCTCCTATGGACCAGAGGCCTGCTGCAGGCACCTGTGTTCCAATGTTCAAATATTTGCAGCCAAAAACCACAAACCAGCGCCTAGGCGACTTCAAGTAGACACCAGACCACAGAAACTCACCTGCAGAACGTAGACACGAACGTGTCACGACACAATGGTAGCCGAGAGATGTTGTGACCACCGCCAGTGGAATAAGGCCAAAGCCGCACATGCAGGAGAAGAACAGGGTAGAGGCGAAAGAGGAACCCCACATCCATACGCAGGGGGAAACATGGCATCGTCCACATACTTGCAATCCAGAACACCCCCAGTAGCTACAGCACGGACTGGAGAACTGAGAGCGAGAGGCAAAGCACCCAAGGAGAAAAGGAAACAGAACACCACCACACTTGAATGTTTTTTGGACATGCAGATTTGTGGACCTCATTCTGGAGACATTCGTGTATCAACACATAAAGCAGTCCACAAGAATGAGGGAAGGATATGTACCGTCAGTATTAGATCTAGTATTCACCATAAAGGAGAAGAGAATTGAGTCCTGTACCGCCCCTCCCTTGGTGAAAGATTTATCAAGTCCTGTTGACATAATGCTTTATAATCTAGAAGAAAATAGGGACACTGAAACAGTTGATTAACTCTGATTTAAGGTGAGGTCACTATGAGGACTTTGGAGAAAATTTTAAATAGGTAATTGACAGATTTTTGCTAGCAGGAAAGTAAGTGAAAGTATGACAAATTTTTGAAAAATATACGATGAAGGCACACATTCATTCTCATACCAACAGAGATGCAGGGCCATAAAACAGGATTGGTTTCCCAGAAATTGCGAGAGAACCAGATACCAAAAGACACAAAAATGGAATAATACCATAATAGAGTGGCAGAACAAAATCTTGAAAAAGGAATACCGGATAAATGTAAGCTATACGAGACCGAGTCTAACAAATTGATAACACGAAATTACAGTAAAGGAG
>WNGS01004511.1:28527993-28551909 GCA_020271785.1 Procambarus virginalis | reverse complement strand
TAGCACAAAATTTTATGTGTTAATGCTTTGTCTTACAAGTTAAGAGGAGAAATATGAGGACTCTAATCCTCTGCATAAGACAGAGTAACCGAGTCACAACAAGCAACAATACTCGAAGGATTCCGGGCCGAAGGTGCCTCCGACCCCACAGGCAGCAGACAGAGGCAAAGTCAGGGAGAGTCACCCTGAGACAAGGGGACAGAGCAACCCTCGAACTCGCAAAGCGAGGGGGTACTCCGGGGTCATCCAATAACCCATGCGCCCCCTAGCGGAGTCCCGGGGTCCTGAGATTTACGGAATTCAATCCCAGGTAATCCAAGGCAGGGTACTGCTAGCTGCCGCCCAAGTCTATCAAACAACCTTCTCAGAACAGAATCCGCGGGACGTGTACACTCACGGGAACCTAGCAGGGAGAACCACTGGAAGAAGGAAGAGTACTCAGTACACAGGGAGCAAGAACCAAGGCAGACCCCCACCAGGTAGGCAAACAAAAAGAAAAAGAAAACCCTGCAAAAGGACAGCATACCCAGGCGGAACAGAGCCGGCTGCTATGATTGGTGAAAACAAGCTGTACAGTACTCTGTGCCCCAGCCAGTGCAAAACTGCCCCTCACCCTAAGGCGAACAACGGAGACAGAACACCCAAGCACACAAAGGGAGGCCGAAAACCAACAGTAACGGCTTAACAGAGGCAGAACCCAAGGTACTTGGGAAAGGTAACCCCAAGCCCCAAGGGCAGTACTTACAGGGCATCTTGGGTAGGAAACCCCTAGGCGCATGCAGCCCGAGTGCTGGGGGAATCACTCTCGGCTCACGCACCACATAGAAGACAGTCACCACACTCTAGGTACAGTGCTGAAACAACCAATGGAGCTGGAGCACACAACCGTTGCCTATAGCATCTCAGCCTCAGAACTGAAGAGGTGGATAGCCAGAGCAGGGGTCTGGGCTCTCCCTTCGTCCCTCCTGCCGGGAGGGAGGAGCCTGCGCAGCTAGAGACACAGCGGCATGTCGTGACGTGTGACATCATTGCTCGTATTCTTTTTGGGGACTTCTGATCCACTTATTGGCTTTTGCAACAATTATTTCACCAGAATAGGGGTTCTGTTTAGGGACGCTTACCTTTTCTGGGTGCCTGACCAGGTCCGATGGCAGACAAGAATGCTTCCAAACCACACGGGGTTTCTATGGCCATTGCTCCCCTGCCTCTCTGAGGAGGCCAGGTTTCTGGCTTGTGGTCCTCGGTAGACCCATAAAACTCCATACACATAACTGATGCCAAATCTGAACTATCATATCGCCTGGATAAGCTCCAGGGAGCCGAAGGGGCTTCCCCTAGAAAACTAGCGTTAAATGTAAAGAAAATCGCCATTTTCTAGGCGAGTCCCAAAGGCTCCCCAGAGCTATCCAGGCTGAATAGATATGTTAAATTTCTGGCATCAGTCAATGTGCTTGGAGTTCTTGCCTACTGGGACCACGAGCCAGAACCTGGCTTCCCTCAGAAGAGGCACGAGGAACAATGGCGTTTAGAGACCCCCCCAGTTGTTGGGAGCATTCTTTGTCTGCCATCGACCGGGATAGGCACCCAGAAAAATAGGCGCCCCAAAACAACCCCTATTCTGGTGAAAACTATTGCTACCGAAAGCAGCAACAAGTGGACAGAACTCCCAAATGAAAATTGGCAAACGAGCATTACATCATCATGTTGCCGCACAGCTGTCTGTGCAACCCCCCTCCCCGGGAGAGGGAAGGGGGAGCCCCAGACCACCTGCCGATGACTCAACCGTCAGTTCTTAGGCTGATTGTCAAAAGTGCGAAAAAACACCGCCGATGAAGGGGGAGGGAGGGATGCCACAGACTCACCCAGAAAATAGCATTTTATTAAATTCAACGCTGGTTTTCTGGGGGGAAGTCCCATTGGCTCCCCGGAGCTAACTACCCAAAGATAAGAAAAAACAGGGACTTACCCAGGAGGCGGTCCGTCCTAACTTTCTCAACGCCAAGTTGAGACAAGTGGCCGCAACCGCCGACCCAAAGCAAAGCAGGCCCAACCAAGATCAGGGACATTGACAAGGTAGCAAGCGGCCAGGACCCTGTTCAACCTCCAAAAATCCCAGGCCTGAATGTCAACCCAAGACATATTGCCAAAGATGGCAGCAAACTTATGAATGTCGTGGGCAAGGGGATAAACCACAGGCTGGCTAGACTTAATAACCCTGTGGACGATCTGAGAAACCCAAGCCCAGGAAAAGGAAAGACGGGGAAACTGGGTAAACCCAAAGCGCATCCCCAATCACTGTGGCCGTGGTGTGCAAATAATGGCGGAGAACCGCAAAGGGACACAAGACATGATACACTCCCGGCCTGACCAACCAAGACCCAAGGACCCCTCCGGAATGCAGCAGTCTTATTTATTGCCAGCAAAGAAGGAGATGGCTGCAACTGAACAAACCTACCACCGGGACCAAAAGAGCAGAAACCCCTGCGCCAGAGGAGAGCATGAAATCTTCCCGACCCGACCTCCAGAGGCTAATGCCAACAGGGAAAAGAGAGCCTTGGATAAACAATCCTGAACCAAAGGGGCCACAACAAACTGAGGAGAAGATAAAAAAGAGAGAGGACCCAGTCCCGGACCAGGATGGCTCAGGTGCGTGAGCAGGCCGTAGGTGAAAAAACGCACGAGACAGCTTGCAGAACAGGGCCGAAGTAACAACACTGAAAGCAAGCTGAAGCGGCTCTGCCAGTGCTGCACGATACGAGACAACAGTATTCGGCAGAAAATGACGGTCCTGGAAAAGGACTACCAGGCAACTTCATACTGCCACCAGGACGAAGCGTGCAATTCGGAGACCAAGAACAAAGCCACATGCGCACCATTTCATTGGGAGATGAAAATACTTCAAGAGTCAGAGAGAGAGAAAGACCTGGGGGTTGATATCACGCCAGACGGGTCCCCTGAAGCTCATATCAAGAGGATAAACATCAGCAGCATATGCCAGGTTGGCTAACATAAGAACGGCCTTTAGAAACTTGTGTAAGGAATCTTTCAGAACATTATATAAGACATATGTCAGACCAATCCTGGAGTATGCGGCTCCAGCATGGAAGTCCCCTATCTAGTCAAGCATAAGACTAACTGGAAAAGATTCAAATGGTTTGCCACCAGACTAGTACCCGAGCTGAGAGGTATGAGCTACGAGGAGCACCTGCAGGAATTAAACCTCACTTCGTTGGAAGACAGAAGAGTTAGGGGGGGACATGATCACCACATTCAGATTCTCAGGGGAATCGACAGTGGTTGATAAAGACAGGCTGTTTAACACAAGGGGCACACGCACTAGGGACACAGGTGGAAGCTGAGTGCCCAAATGAGCCACAGAGATATTAGAAAGAACTTTTTTAGTGTCAGAGGTGGTTGACAATGGAATGCATAGGAAGCGATGTGGTGGAGGCTGACTCCATACACAGTTTCAAATGTAGATATGATAGAGCCATTAGGCTCAGGAAACTGTACACCTGTTGATTGACGGTTGAGAGGCGGGACCAAAGAGCCAGAGCTCAACCCCCGCAAGCACAACTAGGTGAGTACAACTAGGTGAGTACCATACAAGTGATCTTGAGGTTATCTTGAGATGATTTCAGGGCTTTAGTGTCCCCTAGGCCCGGTCCTCGACCAGGCCTCCACCCCCAGGAAGCAGCCCGTGACAGCTGACTAAACCCAGGTACCTATTTTAACTGCTAAGTAACAGGGGCATAGGGTGAAAGAACTCTGCCCATTGTTTCTCGCCGGCACCTGGATCGTAACCCAGGATCACAAGTCCAGCGTGTCCTGTCCACTCGGCCGACCGGCTCCCTGATGATAGACGATGACCCGATATAGGATGATAGATCCGAGTCAAAAACTCTAGACATGAAGACTTAAGGCAGAAGGAACCGAACCAGGCCTGCGTACTAAACTGGCCCCGATCTGCTGAAATAGGTGGAGCCGCAGGAAGACCCTTGGGTTCGGACACCGACAGCAGCGCTGAAGGCCAAGGCCTCCTCCTCCCCCCCTCCTCACCATCTTCCATACGCCTACAGCATTCAACAGCAAGGTAAGTAATAACTTGAACATAGTTTTGTAGGTTTATTTAGATGAATTAGGTATACAAATTTAGTTTGATGTGGGGTTTTTGGGTAGTCGGGAACGGATTAATTCATTTCCCATTATTTCTTATGGGGAAATTAGCTTCGGAATACGAGTTTTTCGGAATAAGAGCTGTCTCCAGGAACAAATTAAACTCTTAAACTGAGGTACCCCTGTATTTGTGATTTATTGCATATCATCATTACCAGAGTATCCGGTTGGAACTCTTGTGATCCCTTTGCATACCGGCAGTTAGGTTTGCCGTGTTAATGACTGGCTGTCAACTGTGTTAAGTTAGGTGTTTCGCCACGAGTGGATACGAATCGATATGCCAGACATCAAGAGTCTCGCTAATGCAACCATAGTCTTTCTGATGCCAATCTAAAGTAAATCAAGCACCCTTAGTATTAGTGGTTAAGTTAGTAAATAAACTACTGTTAAGTTTTATGCGGTGTTTCCGTTGAACCACTTCTGAATACTGCCAACTATTTACTCAAGCCTTCAGCTTCAGTTGTCTCCAACACCAAGTTGCCTAATTCACTAAACTATAAATGTGATGAGGACCCTAGGAGTCCCTTAAAGTGTTTCAAGCATTGAGGAGATTCCAACGATCAACGTGGAGCAGGACCAGGTAAGGCTACTCTGAGAAGAGACCCTCAAGGACTAACTCGACCTTGCTCCCAGGCCCTGTACGGTTGCTCTCGTATTTTCTCTGCTGATTCCGACTGCTTTGTGAAGCGTCTGCCACATGTACATTGGCGACGTACGCATTGCAGCCGGGAAAGCAAAATAGAAAACCCCACAGTGGTTCCGATGCGAGACTCGTGAAAAGTGACACCGCAAGATCTGGAAAATGCCAACTGGCAGGGTAAGCCAGGAAACCAGGAACCCAAACCTGGCAAGCAGGGAAAAATCCAAACATAGGGGCAGTACAAAAGTAGGGAAGTGAACATGGACAAAGCTCAACCTAGCCCCTTACTCAGAGGGGACCCCAGCAACCGCAGAGGCCCGAGATTGTTCAACACGCCTCCACGACACAGAAGGGACAAAACAGGCCAGTCCCACACAGTGACCAAGAGAGAACTGGATCAACACCTCCAAAGGATACAAGATCAACCAGGCTGTAAGTAATCCGTCAGGCTACACGCAGCTGCGTCAAACAGCCTGGGCAACCAGGCCAGCAATGAGGAGGCCTGGTTGACGATTGGGCTGTGGGGACGCGAAGTCCCGGAACCACAGCAAGGTAACTGCAAGGCAGCAGTTGGTGTCAAGAAGCACATAACAAACCACACAACATATGTAACGAGAGGGGCGAGGTAACACCAGAACTATTACATCCCCCTGACACTTAGTTGGCAGAACACAAATAAGTGTAAACTAAATTGTACAGGGCATCACGCAGACTTCAAGCCCTGATTAGTAACTGACACGCAAAACAATTCAACTACCCCTCGCATATATTCCCTCAGGTCAATCGACCTAAAGCGGACACAGGAGAACAAGCCATACGGACTAGAAAACAGCTCCAGCACCAGCAATGACAGACACGAGGGTAGAAGATGAAGAATGAGGAAAACAGGCAGCAACGGGAATGAAAGGGACAGGACCAACAACACAAAGTCCATGTCAATGTCAGGCGAATGACAGCCGAGAAGCGGGACCAAAGAGCCAGAGCTCAACCCTCACAAGCCCAGCTAGGTAAGAACAATTAGGTGAGCACAGAGAATCCAACATATATGGAAGGGCTAAGCCAGGCACTGCAAGACGGGCAAGGAAAGAGTGACCCAGAGAAGACCACAAAAAATGGGGCCATGACCCACCATGTAACAATCAACACAGATGAACAAGGAAGGCCCCAGGAAGAAGCACGCCAGGGCCAAACAAAACACCACAACCAAACCCAAACCCGGATTCCCAGTATCAAGTCACAGCAAAATGTCACCACATAACATCCTAACACAGTGTAACATTTACTACATAACATTTACCTCCACCATTTTACCTCGTAACATGGCAAAGGTAGGGCCCCTTGATTAACTCAAGCACGTGATGAACATGCATATGAGTGGGACCAGATGGGTATAAATAAGAACTGCCTTGTATGGGCCAATAGGCCCTCTGCAGTCACCTTTGTACTTTTGCACCTTTGCTTGTACACTCTTATCCACAAACCAACGCCTGGCCGTAAGAGACGCCAGACGCAAAACTCACCTGCAGAACGGAGGCACGATACCTTGTTGATACCTGATTGATGGAGTTCTACTACTCCCCAAGCCCAGCCCGAGGCCAGGCTTGACTTGTGAGAGAGTGGCTGTTGCTAGGAGCGGCCCGCAGGCTCACATACCCACCACAGCCCGGTTGGTCTGGCACTCCTTGGAGGAAACAATCTAGTTTCCTCTTGAAGATGTCCACTGTTGCTCCTGTGTCATGATACAACGTAGCCAAGAGGAGTCCGGGAGCATCACCAGAGGAAGAA
Organism: Procambarus virginalis; assembly: GCA_020271785.1. Classification (NCBI taxonomy): domain Eukaryota; kingdom Metazoa; phylum Arthropoda; class Malacostraca; order Decapoda; family Cambaridae; genus Procambarus; species Procambarus virginalis. The sequence continues at coordinate 28,545,308 of WNGS01004511.1, read as the reverse complement.
GGCCAGAGCCCCACCTGCAGGAGAAGAGTAGGGTAGAGGCAAATGAGGCACCCCACACCCATATGCAGGGAAAACCCAGCATCCTCCCCATAGCGGCAATCCAGAATATCCCCAGCATCCAAGGGGCACGGACTGGAAAGACGAGAGGAGTGAGAGAGGTGAAGCACCCACGAGAAAAAGGACGCGGAACACCAATGCTTGTGTACACCGTCCGCAACAAAAACTCCCACGGCGCATGTGCAGGACGAATGAGGTCCAAACTGCACAACCCTGCCCAGCAGGGAGGGTGCCAACAATGAGTATTGCAAAAAGATTAGCAGTGCCTAGACAGAGCACGGAGAGAAGATAGAACAACAAAAGAACGAGACGGTTTCGAAAACCGTGCAGAATCACGGAAGAGGACCAACGAGTCCAAAAAGGACTAGAGGTAATTCTTACTGGAAGACGGCAGACGTTCCAATAACGCGGGAAGAATCGAGGACCTTCCCAACCCCGAGATCAAAAATAAGCAAACTTAATCACGAAGGCTCATAAAGGCACAGTCGCACCCGAGACTAATAGTCATGCAAAACCTCGATAATAAAGGAACATGACCTTGACATGACGGAGAAGTCATGCCCCAGAGAAAAAGGGGGTAGAAACGGAGGAAAGTACCCACCGATAGGACAGAACTAGAAGGACCCAAAGGGACAAGGATCTGAACCCGGGGAGGGACCGACGCCCAACAACTCTTACGCTGAGGGGGGGGGACCCCCCCCATAACCGCAAGCTCCACACTGAGGGTAGAAAACCCCGGAAGAGTCCAATGGGGCCCGAGGCCTCCCCCAGGCCCCCCCAAGTCAGCCTCTCCCCAACCCCGGGAACCTCCATGCCCCGGAGCCGAGTCGTCCCACCAAAGCATCAAGCCTCACAAGAAAAGCCGGGGCAGACGGAAAATTACTAAGGAAGGGAGCCCACTGGTAGACCCATACAACCTGGCTGGAGGAACAGGCTCCAATGCCTCCGTCGCCACCCCGGAAAGAAAACCCCCCGAAACTACCCGAGTCTCAAGACCAGCAAATCCCCACCCCGACCTCGAACCCACAGATGGAAACGATCCGGATGCAGGGAGGAAAGGGGGGGGGGACCAGACAAAACCACATCAGGGGGAAAGACAAGGGGGGCCGAGGAAGGAACAAAACCAAAACAATCAACACCCCCATGTCCCGTCACAACCACCAAAAGGGGCAGCCTCGGGGCTTCCGGGGAACAAACAACCAAACACGTTGCAACCACCTGAACCCAACGTTCAGGTGGTTGCGGGTGCAGGCAATGAGCTGCCTGCACCAAAGGTGCACGGGCACAATCAGAGAACACTGTATGAACATCAGAGGTCCACAGTTGTTCGACGTCCTACCAGCGAGCATCAGAAATATTGCAGGAACAACCGTGGACATCTTCAAGAGGAAACTAGATTATTTCCTTCAAGGAGTGCTGGACCAAGCGGGCTGTGGTGGGTATGTGGGCCTGCGGGCCGCTCCAAGCAACAGCCTGGTGGACCAAACTCTCACAAGTCAAGTCTGGCCTCGGGCCGGGCTTGGGGAGTAGAAGAACTCCCAGAACCCCATCAACCAGGTATCAACCCAAGCACACAAAAGGTGGCCAAAAAAACAAGCAGTAAATGGCCTAGCAGAGGCAGAACCCAAGGAACTTGTGGAAAGTTGCCCCAAGCCACAAGGGCAGTACTTACAAGGCACCTAGGGAAGGAAACCCTAGACACATGCAGCCCGAGTACTGAAGAATCACTCCCGGCTCACGCACCACCTATCTTGAGGTTATCTTGAGATGATTTCGGGGCTTTAGTGTCCCCGCGGCCCGGTCCTCGACCAGGCCTCCACCCCCAGGAAGCAGCCCGTGACAGCTGACTAACACCCAAGTGCCTATTTTACTGCTAGGTAACAGGGGCATAGGGTGAAAGAAATTCTGCCCATTATTTCTCGCCGGTGCCCGGGATCGAACCCGGGACCACAGGATCACAAGTCCAGTGTGCTGTCCGCTCGGCCGACCAGCTCCCCTAGAAGAAGAAGAACCTAGAAGACAGTCACCACACACAAGGTACAGCGCTGAAACAACCACAGGAGCCAGAGCACACGACCATTGCCTATAGCATCAGCCTCAGAACCGAGAGGTGGATTGCCGACACGGGGGTCTGGGGCTCCTCCTTCCCCTTACCAGGTAGGGAGGAGCTGTGCAGACAGCGGCGCGGCGACGTACTCACCTAGTTGTACTCACCTAGTTGTGCTTGCGGGGGTTGAGTTCTGGCTCTTTGGTCCCGCCTCTCAACCGTCAATCAACAGGTGTACAGTTTCCTGAGCCTAATGGGCTCTATCATATCTACACTTGAAACTGTGTATGGCGTCAGCCTCCACCACATCGCCTCCACCTCCACCACGTCCACCCGTGTGACGTCATGCTCGTTTGCTCGTTTCTTTTTGGAGAGTTCTATCCACTTGTTCGGCCTTTCTTTTCACCAGAATAGGGGTTTGTTTTGGGACGCTTGCCTTTCTGGGTGCCTAACCCGGTTGATGGCAGACATAGAATGCTTCCAACCACACGGGGGTTTCTATAGGCCATTACTCCCTATGCCTCACTGAGGGGGCCAGGTTCTGGCTCGTGGTCCCCGGTAGGCCCACAGAACTCCATACACATGACTGATGCCAAAGTCTGACATTAGCATATTAGCCTGGAAAGCTCCAGGGAGCTGACGGGGCTCCCCCAGAAAAATAACCAAACATCTAGACATAGAGCAATTAATTTTCTACTTCAACCTACCTCTATACAGTTATCACAAAGCAGACAATCTTCACATGTGTGGTGGGTTCTCAATTCTGTTTGACACATTTCCTCTAAGCAGATGTTGCAAGGTCGCCACTGGCTACTACACCCACCACTACCACTGCTGCCACCACTGCCACTTGCTCCTGTGCTAGTATTGTTGTCACTCCCTCCTGCCTTCTCCGATGGACCACCCACCTGAAAACAAAGTTATCTGTAACTACTAAACATGTAAAATATTTATGTTTATTGCAAAATAAACTAAACTATGAAGCAAAACTAAGTAGATACAAGACGTAGTCAAATGAAAAGAGAACTGTACTATATAATACAGTAATGCTAATTAAAAAAATTATGAAAAATCAGTTGAAATTGAGTGCCGAGTTTAGGTGTGCATTCTCTCAGAACTCACGGTGAAACTCCATCTGGGCCAACTGCTTTGTTCTTAGTTTGCTCCATGAGCATTTTTTCTTCCCCACTGTCTCTAGACACCTCTATGTGCTATAAATTTGAATATGTGCTCTGGAGTTCTATCACCCCTCCAGCATACTTCAGTTTCCAAAGCTCTCTTGTGTGGGACTATCAAAAGCCTTTTTTCTAGGTCCAAATACACACAGTCAATCCAACCATCTATTTCCTGTAGAATCTCTGCAATTCCATCATAAAAACTAAGTACATTTGTTACACAGGATCTTCCTGTTCGAAAACCATACTGTTGAATGTCGTTACTCACCGGGTGTTCTACCTATTTGGTTTTTAACTATTTTTCCAGTGTTTTGACTACCATGCATCTTACTGATATGGGTCTATAGTTTAGAGCATTTTCTCTGCTACTATTTTTAGACTGGAACTATGTTTGCCTTTTTCCATATATCTGCTAAGGTTTCTTTGCACAAGGATGTCTGGAACATAGTTGGAATAGAATGCTCAACTCAGTTGCATATTCTTGCAGCACCCAAGGTGAAACTATCTGATCCAACTGCTTTATTTCTTCCCAGCCCTTTGAGTAATTTTGTCCACTTTATCTTGAGATACCGCTAATGTATTCTATGGTGTTCTCTGGAATTGGCATTGAGCCTAGGTCTCTGAAAACCTTATTATGTACACAAACACACTTTGGAACTGTTCATTTAGTGTTTTGCACATTTGTTTTTCATTATCTATAAACCTGTTCCCTATTCTCAATCTATGGATTTTATCCTTTATGTGCAGCTTGCTTTTAACAAATTTATGGAATAGGCCTGGATCTGTTTTACATTTGTCCACTACCTATTTTTCAGTTCCTTTCTGCCCCCTCTCCTCACTGCTATATATCTGTTTCTTGCTTGCTTGTTATCTTGAGGTTATCTATCTTTTTATCCGAGATGATTTCAGGGCTTAGAGTCGCCGCGGTCCGGTCCTCGACCAGGCCTCATTTTATTATACATCCCCAGGAAGCAGCCCCTAGCAGTTGTCTAACCCCCAGGCACCTATTTACTGGTAGGTAACACAGGCATCTGGGTGAAAGAAACTGCCCATTTGTTTCCGCCTCCACCAGGGATCAAACCCGGAACCTCAGGACTACGAATCTGAAGCGCTGTCCACTCAGCTGTCGGGCCTCTTGTGCTGGTATGTTATGTTTGAGTACTGAGTAAAAGTGCTGGTATGTTTGAGAGTTACGCCTCTTCCAATATTGTAATCATTTTCTAGTCTTTTCTCTCTAAATCACAATTTCTGTTTAATTAATCTGGATTTCCAACTCTACATCTCTCTTTTTGGTATAATTTTTTTTTTTTTGCCTTCATATATTTCACAGAATTTGACATACATCTCATTTATTTCCTTGCTAGCAATAAGTTTTTATAATTAAATTCATTAAAGAATTTGCTAGGTTCCCCATAGTGTCCTCTCTTTAAATCAAATTTATCAACTATTTCAATTTCGCCTTTCTCTTCTAGACTACATTTCATAACAAACTTAATTTCCAACAGGACACGGTCACTCTTTCTCAAAGGAGGAAGGTACCGAGTATCAAGAATATTAAAACCAGAATTGACGAAACATTACTTTCCTTTATTCTCGTCACCCGCTTAACGTGTTGATACATGTCTCCAAGATAAGGTTTACAGGAGACATTCATGTATCAACACATGGTATAAGCATAAGCAGCATGCTGTGTAACAAGCACGAAAGTCATATTCCCAAGGGGCTACTAAGTTTGGAGATGTGACAGGACTACTAGGAAAGGGGGCGGTGTGGCTGTGCTGGAGAAAGAACACCTGAAGGTAAGAGTTAATAATCGACAACCTTCAAGAAGTTGACATAATGGCATTGCATGTCTGGAATCAGGATGATAATTGTAAATTCATACAGCTCACCAGCAAGCAACAAATGGACAAAAGAGGAACTAGATGACAAACAAGAAGGGCCTTATAATGGCCATGAGAGAGTATAGTAAAAGCATATCAAGATAAATCCCGATTCTTGGTACTGAGGTACTTCAACTTGAAAGCAATAGACTAGGAGGCCTCTAAAACAAGAACAAAGGACATTTGGACAGACAGATTTGTAAGCCTCATTCTGGAGACGACGTGTATCAACACGTCAAGCAGGCCACAAGAATGAGGGAAGGGGATGTTCCGTCAATACTGGATCTAATATTCACAAGGAAAGAAGAAGAGATATTTGACATCCAGTACCTTCCTCCCTTGGGAAGAAGTGATCTTGTCCTGTTGAAAATTAAATATGCTTTGCAATATAATCAAGAAGAGAATGAGGACATTGAAACCGTTAACAAACTCGATTTCAAGAAAGGACACTAAGGGGAAGTTTTAAATTTTTTTAATAAGTCTAATTGGACAGACTTATTGCTAGGCAAGGAAGTAAATGAGATGTATGCCAAATTTTGCAAAATATATGATGAAGAAACACAAACATTCATACCAAAACAGATATGCAGGACCAGAAAACAGGACTGGTTCCACAGAAATTGTGACGGGGGAGCCAGAGAGGATAAGACAAGAAAATGGGTTCAATATTGGAAGAGGCCTAACCCACAAAAGTACCAGCAATACAAGCAAGCAAGAAACAATTACACAGCAGTTAGGAGAAAGGCAGAAAGGAACTTTGAGAAAGGTATAGCAGACAAATGTAGAACAAATCCAGGCCTTTTCTATAAATTCATTAAAAGCAAGCTGTATGTAAAGGATAAAATCCAAAGATTGGGAATGGGGAACAGGACTACTGAGAATGGAAAAGAAATGTGTGAAATGTTAAATGAACAGTTCCAAAATGTGTTTGTATAAAATGTGGATTTCAGAAAGCTGGACCAAATACTGTACCAATTCCAGAGCATGCCATACAATATAGAGGTACATCAAGACAGGTACACCAGAGAGGTACAGCAGTCTCCGTGGTGTAGTGATAAGACACTCGCCTGGCGTTCCGCGAGCGCTTTGTCATGGGTTCGTATCCTGGCCGGGGAGGATTTACTGGGCGCAAATCCTTAACTGTAGCCTCTGTTTAACGCAACAGTAAAATGTGTACTTGGTTGTAACAACTATTTTTCGCGGCGGGGATCGTATTCCAGGGACCTGCCCGAAACGCTACGCGTACTCGTGGCTGTACAAGAATGTAACAACTCGTATATATATCTCAAAGACGAAGTGGAAAAATTACTCAATGGGCTAGGAAGAAATCAAGCACTTGGACCTGATTGAGTTTCACCTTGGTGCTACAAGAATGTGTAAATGAGCTGAGCATTCGACTCCAATTAATATTCCAGACATCCTTGTGTGCAGGATCTTAGCAGATATATGGAAAAAGGCAAACATAGTACCACTCTATAAAAATGGTAGTTGTGAGGAACCTCTAAATTATAGATCCGTATCATTAAAAAGTGTGGTAGTCAAAACTCTAGAACAAATAGTTACAGCCATATTGGTTGAACACCTAGAGAGTAATGACATAACAACGGACAGACAGTATGTTTTGAACAGGAAGATCCTGTGTAACAAATCATCTTTTTTTTATGATAGAGCAGCAGAGATACTACAGGAAAGAGATGGTTCGGTTGATTGTCTATTTGGAACTAAACAACCAGCGTTGAATGTAATGAAACACCATTTTCAGGGTGAGACCCGGAGGCTTCCCGGAGCTATACCGCGCTGTGTATATATTAGACCGTGGGAACAGTCAATCGAAGGAGTTCTAAGCCTACCGGGGACCAGAGCCAGAACCTGGCCCCCCTCAAGAGAGGCACGAGGAGCAATGGCTTAAAGACACCCCTGTGTAACTGGAAGCAGTCTTTGTTCTGCCATCTACCAGGTCAGGCACCCAGAAAGGTAGGAATTCCAAAACAAACTACTGTACTGCTGGTCAAAATTGCAAACCAGAAGTCAAAATAGCAACCCCCCTCTTTCACTGGGATGGGGAGGGGGACAGGGATGGGGGGCCCAGACCTCCATGCCAGCAACTCTTCTCAGTTCAGAGGCCGAGTGTCAAAATTGCGAAAAACCGCCGACCAGAGGGAGGGAAGATGCCAGGGAGGCTCCGGGACTCACCCAGAAAATGGCTTTTCATTACATTCAATGCTGGTTTTCTGTGGCGAACCCCTTCGGCACCCCGGAGCTGCCTAACCAAAAATGAGGAGAAAAGGGACTAACCCAGGAGGCGGTCATCACTCAGTCCTCAACTCGGAGAGACAACTGGTCACAACCTGTAACCCAATGCTATACACGCCCAAGAAGGACTAGGAGCATTAACAAGGTACCGTGCAGCCAGGACCCTGTTCGACATCCAATGGCCCCTTACCCGAATGATAAGCCAGGACATATTGCCAAAAACAGCAACCAAAGTCGCGAACTTTCGAACAGCGTGGGCACGGGAATAGACTGCAGGCTTGCTGGACTGAATAATCCTGCGGACAACCTGGAAGACCCGTACAGTACTCTGGAATAGGGAAGAATGGTAACCGGGTCAACCCAAAGAGCATCCTCTGCCACAGAGGCCGTGGCGCACAAATAACAGCAAAGAGCCACAAACGGACACAAAATATGATGCACCCCCCCGGCCGAACCAACCAAGCATCAACCATGCAGGGACTCCTTCGGAAATCAGCAGACTCATTCTTCGGCAGAAAAGAAGGACATGGCTGCAAATGAAAAACTACCACCAGGACCAAAAGAGCAGAAACCCCTGCGCCGAAGAAGAGCATGAAGCTCTCCAACCCGACCCCCAGAGGCCAATGCCAACAAGAAAAAAGCTGAAGAAAAACAGTCCTGAACTGAGACGGCCACCACAAACCGAGGAGAAGAGACAAAAAAAGAACACCAGGTCCAACGACCAGGACGGCTCAGCCGGCGCATGAGCAGGCCAGAGGTGAAACAACGCCCGAGAAAGCTTGCAGAACGGAGTTGAAGTGACATCCACACCAAATGCAAGCTGCAGTGGTCCACCATCGCCGCACAATACAAGGCTTTCAGGACGACGGTCCTGAAACAACAAAGAGAGAAAGGACAAATCAACTTAATCAGAAATCAAAGACAACGTACAAAGAGACAGTACCGAAAACCGTCAGAAAATTTCATACTGCTGTCGAGACGAAACTAGCAGGTGGGTCACCATCAATGAAGCCACCTGATCACCATACAAATAGTGATAATCTGCATCAAAAAGACCAGACGTGAAGAGCAGAGGAGAAGATCGAACCAGCCACGTACCTGACCGGACCGATCTAATGAAAGAGGCAGAGCGACGGGAAGACCCTCGGGTTCGGACATCGAGCAAGAAGCGCATAAAACCAGGGCTGGGCTGGCCACCAAGGAGCCAACAGGACTACTCTCCCTTGGCAAGTGTCTCCAAGCGAGCAGGGACCCAGAGTAACCAGCGAACCTGTGGAAAGAAGTATGGGTAACCCCACCTCCACCAGTCCAGCCGAAAGGCATCGACCCCAATGGCCATGCAGTCTGGGAAGGGCGCCACATAAAATGGAAGACGCCTCGACCACGCAGATGAGAAGAGGTCCACCTCTGGGCGCCTGTATGTCTGGCAGAGCCAACTGAATGAGTCGGCGTCAACCGTCCATTTCATCGACAGGGAAATGAACCAAGACAGACCGTCTGCTAGAACGTTTGACACCCCTGAACGTGAACTGCCAGGAGAGCCAAACCCCGAGAACTCAGCAGACGAGTCACTTGAAGAGACCAGCCCCAAAGAACCAAGGACCACATTGAACCCCCCGGTTCAGACAATGAACCACCTGGAAGCAGTCCGAATGGAGCCGGATCGTTGCTCCGCGAGCAACACAAACCCTTTGAAGCAAATGTCACACTGCCGCGAACTCCCACGCCGTGCTGTGAGCCCGATGGTAGGATGGACCCCACTGACCCTGGCCAGCCTGGTGAGCGCTGGCCACAAAACCCCAGCCGAGAGACGAGGCATACGTGAACACGTCGAGCGAGGGCTCAGGGAGGCATCAGGGGCACAGAACCCTGAAAAAACCCAGAGGGAGCCGGTGACGTAGCAGCCGACGCAAGGCTCCTAGGATCCAAACCCAGCGATCGTGAGAGTGGCAGAAGGGACGCCCCCGAAGAAACCAGAACAGCTGCCGAAGCCGGATCCAACCCAATGGGAAGACCAGCACGCCGATGATCAGGCTACCGCACCACCGCTCAAGCAACCGACATGTGACCCGGGTGCCCTTCAAAAACACTCATAAGCAGGACCGCAGCCGCAATAACGCCACCAGAGGGAGAGCCAAGAAAGCGGTCCAAGAGTCCCACACAAGACCAAGCCCAGTCCGAACCTGAGAGGGAACGAAATGGGACTTTCTCCAGTACACCAAGAACCCAAACCCGGTGAGCTGGGAAAGAACCAAATCCCTGGCGAGCAGACACCCGGATTGACTGGAAGCCCACATCGGCCTATGGTCGAGGTAACCCAGAACTCGAACCCCTATCAGAGGCTAACAAGTCACCACGACCAGGGTAAGGAGTGTGAACACGCGAGGTGCCAGATCCAAACCTGAAGGAAGGCAACGAAAGCGGTAAGCCTGTCGCCCCACGACAAATCCGAGCCTGTCTCTGAACTCCGGATGAATCGGGACATGCCAATATGCGTCCAGGAGTCCAGAGACACCATCCAGGCACCCGGTGCCAAAAGCAGCCGGACCCGAGACAGCGAGGTCATCTGAAAGGAGGGCCAAAAGACCCAGGGGATCAGACGGGACAAGTCCAGTATGAATCGCAGATCCGCACAGTCCCGTTTCAGAACTGAAAACAGGCAGGAAACCCACTCCAAGATGACTTGACAGAGCGCAGGGTAAGAGGCCCACCCTGCTTGCCCCGATACCCCTGAAGGAGGAATGAAAGAGTCAATGTCACCACAGGCCGGAGGAAACAACCCGAAATGCCTATGAATTGTGGGACCAGACGAGACCAAACAGCATAAGCCTCCCTCTATTGCCCCGTCAACGGGGCGAACCGCGAAAGGGCCGACGACCGCTACAAGAGCCCGACCAACGATCAGAGTGATCACTGCCCCTGATGAGGGGCAGTGATTCAGGACTGGCCCTTCCACAGGAAGGGCCAGTCCCGAATCTGGCACTACTGGCTTACGACAACTGAAGGAACCCCGAGACATGGTGCAACCCTTCCGGGCAGGACCACCATGCCCCCTCCCTCCCCGGCTCACACACCACCAACACAGAGCAACACCACCAGTAAGCAGCACTGCGCAAAGAGTGGAGCGTAAAGATCTGGGACCCCCCCCAACCCCCTCCCGGGAAAAAGGGAAGAGGGGGAGTTGCGCTGCGGTTGTGGTGACATGTTTGTTTCCTTGCTTTTGATTGGCGAGTTCTGTTTGCTAGTTTGGCTTTTGGTTTGCAAATTTTGACGAGCAGTAGTTTGTTTTGGAATTCCTACCTTTCTGGGTGCCTGACCTGCTAGATGGCAGACAAAGACTGCTTCCAGTTACACGGGGGTGTCTTTAGGCCATTGCTCCTCGTGCCTCTCTTGAGGGGGCCAGGTTCTGGCTCCGGTCCTTGGTAGCCCTAGAACTCCTTCGATTGACTGTTGCCACGGTCTAATACATTCACATCAGTCCAGTACAGCTCCGAGGAGTCCAAGGGGTTCTCCACAGAAAAGGCTTTTGACAGAGTTCCACACAAGAGGTTGTTTTAGAAACCGAAACATGGTGGAAGGGTGACAGGGAGACTTCTGACATAGATGGAAAATTTTCTAACTGACAGCAAAATGAGGGCAGGAATGAGAGAGAATATATCTAACTTTAGGAGTATTACTAGTGGAGTATGAGAGGATTCAGTTCTTGCACCAGTAATGTTTATCGTCTACATAAACAATCTATCAGAAGGAATACAGAATTATATGAACATGTTTGCAGACTATGCTTAGATACTGGGAAAGATAAGAGATGCAGACGATTGCCATGCCCTTCAAACTGACCTATATAAAATAAGAGTGTCAAGTGGAATTCAACGTAAGTAAATGTCACATTATGGAATTGAGAAAATACACCACACAAATTTGTGTGGTGTATTGTGTAGTTGTGTAAATACAACTTACAAATTATGTGAAAAGGAATTACAGAACTCTAATAAAGAACGAGACCTAAGGGTGGTTTTGGATAGTAAGCTGTCGCCAGAGGAACACACAAAGAACGTTGTGAGAGAAGCGTATCTTCGCTTTCCAACTTCAAACTTCCATTCAATTACTGTACATGGATGATGAAATATTATAACTGTTCATAACTTTTTAGAGACTAAAACTGGAATATGCAGCAGTTGTATGGTGCCCAAATCTCAAAAAGCACAAACTGGAAAAGGTGCACCGGCATGCTACAAAATGGCTTCCAGATCTGAAAAACAAGAGTTACGAGGAGAGACTAGAGGCATTGAACATGCCAAAACTAGAAGATAGAAGAAAAGAAGGTGATATGATAACCACTTACAAAATACTAACAGGAATTGACCAAATTGACAAAGAGGAATTCCTGAAACCAGCAACTTCATGAACAAGAGACCCGCACCAGGGGACCCCGGTGGAAGGAGAGCCCATTAAGCCAGAGAAACGTTGGAAAGAAGGAAGCAGTGGCAGAGTAGGAGACAAACGGAACGCATGAGGAAGCGATGTGGTGGAGGATGACACCACACACAGCTTCAAGCAGAAACATGATAGAGCCCAGCAGGAACAGGAACTCTCACATCAGGGAATGACAGGTGAGAAGCGGGACCAAAAAGCCAGAGCTCAACTCCCGCAAACACATCTAGGAAAGTACAGAGAAACCAATGCATACGGATGGGCTAAGCCAGGCACTGCAAGACGGGCCAAAAAAAACTCCACAAACAATCCCCAACACAACCACAGTAAGAAAACTGCAGCAAAACGTCACCTCATAACATCATAACAGTAATATTTACCCCATAACACCATAACATACACCCCACAATTGTACCTTGTAACCTGGTGGAGGTGGGGGTCCCGTGCCAAACTCAAGCATGGGTTGTACATGCATAAGAGTGGGACTGGATGGGTATAAATAGGAGCTGCCTCATAAGGCCCAAGAGGCCTGCTGCAGGCACCTGTGTTCCAATGTTCAAATATTTGCAGCCAAAAACCACAAACCAGCGACTAGCTCAAAGAGACACCAGACCACAGAAACTCACCTGCAGAACGTAGGCACGAACGTGTCACGACACAATGTAGCCGAGATGATGTTGGGACCACCGCCAGTGGAAGAAGGCAAAGCCACACATGAAGGAGAAGAGTAGGGAAGAGGCGAAGGAGGAGCGCCCCACCCATACGCAGGGGGAAACCTGGCATCGTTCCCATAGCGACAATCCAGAACACCCCCAGTAGCTACAGGGCACGGACTGGAGAACTGAGAGCGAGAGGCAAAGCACCCAAGAGAAAAGGACACAGAACACCACCACACGTGCATGTTTTGGACATGCAGATTTGTGAACCTCATTCTGGAGACATTCTTGTATCAACATACAAAGCAGGCCACAAGAATGAGGGAAGGAGATGTACCGTCGGTACTGGATCTAGTATTCACCAGGAAAGAAGAAGAGATATTTGAGATCCTGTACCGTCCTCCCTTGGGAAAGAGTGATCAAGTCCTGTTAGACATTAAATATGCTTTAAGATATCATCTAAAAGAAAATGGGGACACTGAAACAGTTGATAAACTCGATTTAAGGTGAGGTCACTATGAGGAACTTTGAGAAAATTTTAATAAGTGTAATTGGACAGATTTGTTGCTAGGCAGGAAAGTAAATGAAATGTATGACAAATTTTGAAAAATATACGATGAAGGCACACATTCATTCATACCAAAACAGAGATGCAGGGCCAGAAAACAGGATTAGTTCCCCAGAAATTGCAAGAGGACCAGAGACCAAAAGACACAAAAATGGAATATACGGCAGTAAGGAGAGTGGCAGAACAAAATCTTGAAAAAGGAATACCGGATAAATGTAAAACAGAACTGAGCCTATTCTACAAATTGATAAACAACAAATTACAGGTAAAGGATAATATCCACATGTTAAAAATGGGAAACAGATTCATGGAAAATGAAAAGGAAATGCGTGAAACATTAAACGAAAAGTTCCAAAGTGTGTATGTACAAAATGAAATCTTCAGAGAACTAGACACAATAAAAAATTCCAGAGAACAACATAGAGCACACAGAGGTGTCTAGAGACAAAGTGGAAAATATGATAAAGGAGCTCAGTAAGAACAAAGCAGTTAGCCAGATGGCATTTCATAATGGGTTCTGAGAGAACGTACATCTGAACTCAGCATTCCAATTTACCTGATCTTTCAGGCATCCCTGTGTACAAGAGTCGTAGCAGATGTGTGGAAACAGGCTAACATAGTTCCAATCTACAACAGTGGCAGCAGGGAAGACCCCTTCAATTATAGACCTGTATCACTGTTAACACTATCACGTTCCCAGTGAATAGGCCCGAAATATCCCCTAAGTGATCCCGACGTGTGGGCCTACGGCGCGTCAGCAAAAAAAGTTTATAATCTTTTCAGGGTGGCGAGCTTAATTTTCGCGGTATGTATTTAAATTTGGTATCATTGTGTTCGCGAGAGAATGCTCTAGATCAATATATACATATATTGTCACCAAATTCAACATGAGAACCTCACAGAATAAGAAAATGCGGCGTTCGTTAGCCGTGAGCGTCAAACCGGGCATGAATGTTTACGATGTTTTTATGTTTGCCAACCCCCTAATGTTTATTCGTGTTTTTTTTTGGTATCATTGTGACCGCAATAAAATTCCCTACACGGACATATGAATAGGAATAATAAATAATGGTGTCGCCCCGCACGCAGGAATGTGGGAAGTTGGCCGAGGGTTACACGCTCCAGCGCGCCCAGCTACAACCACAACTGAAAAGTTTATACTCTGCACATGTTTGTGACCCTCATTTTAGATGTACGTGTTTTATTTTTGTATCACTGTGTAGCTAATGAAATGTTCTATAAGAGCATATGCATAACATTTCACCAAAGCTAACATTACGCCACCACCAACCAAAGAACTGCGTCCTTTGTTTGGCGCTAACGCTAAACTCTGCTAAACTCTCCCCATATGTTTCTACTCTGATTGTGTTTATCAAGTCCAAACTTGCTGCATATGGTTTTGTTTGGTATCGCTATCATCGCAATAAAATTGCCTACACAGACATATCCATAAAAGTTAGTCACATAGGCGCGCCTCACCCCCAAACACCCCCAAACACATCGATGCCTCACCCGCCCATACACCCATTTCCACACCCGCTACACCCAATACACCCGCCAAACAAAAATATATTTCCAATGGAAGTTTTTGTGCTACATTGTCCATTTTGGTATCAAAATACTCGCAATAATATGCACTATGTAGACATACCAATCTGAACACTAAGAACCGGAAGATATATAGAAGTACCCACAGCAAAGTATAGTAATAGTAATAAAGTAATAACTTCACAATGATGAATACAAAGTGTGTGTACTTACCCACGATGTGATGATGGAAGGTCAATAAGTTGAGCATTTGGTTATCCACTCCACCTGCTTCAGGAAAATGTCCCTGAAGTTGCTCAACAGATGTTACGTTAGGTGGAGTGGATGGTTGCAGAGGCGTTATTTCTTTGCTTTCCAAAATACCCTCTTGCGATGGTATTTTGTGTAGCATGGTGAGGGACACAGTGCAACTCCACATGTCTTGCACTGATACTTAGAGTCTTTCCTAATTCCTGACTTCATGCAAACACGACAGCGTTTCCATTTAGCAATTGTCACTATCGCTCAACCTCTTGTTTAGCCTATCCTCTGAATCAACAATACGGGGATTCTTCACAGGTGGAGGAATAGGTTCAGGTTCAGGCGTTTCAGTTTCACTGTCTGATGAGGATGACTTGTGCTGGGCGTGCAGGAGGAGGAAATAAAGGACGGCGCACTCCAGATGGGCCAGGTGTTGCCAAATCAGCTGCAGGATCTTGATAGTCAGCAGCATGTGGGATAGGGCTTTCAGTGTCAGGCCACTCATCCAGGTCCCACCTCAACAGGGCCCATATTGCCACCTCATGAAACTGGAGTAGGGTCAGTTTCTTGGTATCAGTTGTGTACATCTTGTACAACACATAGGCATTGTGTAGAGCCATTTGAAGGAAATAGAATGTGATCTTCTTAGTCCACTTATGTGATTTCCTGGTGAACCTGTAATATTTGATCATTTGGTCGAAGTGATCAACACCTTTCATGTTGGTGTTGTAGTCGCAAATGGCTGTGGGTTTGTTGACTGTTATAATCTCAACTGTTGATGTTCCGTCACGTTTCTTCACTCTCCTCCTTCTTTGTACCTCTTGTGTGTCTGCATTATGACAGTTTGTGATCAATGACACCACTCTTTTGTCTTTCCATAGGATAACGAAAGTGTTGTCCTTGCGCCTGAAATAGTTTGATCAACAGCGAATTTCCTTTTTGCAATTTGTTGCAGATCTTTTGGGCGCCACGCTGCAACCTCAGTGTTCCACAAGTGTACACACCATTTTCCCTTAGCACTTCAGTTAGATTGACAGAGTTATAATAATTGTCCATGTATAGATGATAGCCCTTGTTCAATAAGGGTGCATAAGGCCCATCACTGTCTCCACTGTTGTCTTGCCAACTCCACTATACACTTCAAAATCAATAATATATCCAGTCCTTGCCTCAGCTAGCATGTACAACTTTACCCCATACTTATCAGGTTTATTGGGGTTGTAAACCTTGAAGGATAAACGACCGCGCCACGACATTGTACCTTCATCCAAACTGAGTTCTTTATTGGGAACATAGTATGTGACAAATTTCTTGGTCAAGTAGGTAATGATGGTGCTTAGTTTTATCACGCGGTTCTTGTTGTTTGGAGGAACTGCAAGCTGGTTATAAGTATGAAAAAACGTGCCAATATGTTGGTATCGTTTTGCAGTCATGAAAATATTGAAGGTCCTCATATGCCACAACCGCGTAGTTTGCCAGTACATTCTCATTGTCGGGAGTCGTGCAATACCCATCAACATTGACAAACCCAAATACCTGGCCATTTCCTTCACTGATACGTCTTTCCACAACCTCGTGGTGCGCCTTGAAGCATTCCGAATAAACTGGGCGGCATACAGGTTGGTTTCCACTGTGAGAAATTGGATGAGGGCACGTGTCAAAAATAATTGTATAAATTGCAGGGCAGTGATCGGAACAGGGACAGTTAGGCCTGGTGTGGCAGTGAAATTGCTACAATTGGTGGTGTATTGTCAGTACACCAGGCATCATCGGGATTCGGCTGCTGAAGACGTCCTGCACGCCTCCTTATGGGTGGCTTGGGCGGCCATGATCCGCCTCCTCCTCCTCACTCTCCTCGCTACTCTCAAAAGTCGAAGAGTAATCGAACTCTTCCGACGTCACTGTGTCCTCACTATCACTACTGAAATCACTCTGACGTTCGTCCCCTTCAACATCTGCCTCAACATCTGACAAATGATCCAATAAAGCAGGATATTTACTGGGGGTGAGCTTCACATTCTTGTACGCTTCGTACAGTGCGTCAACTTATCTTCTTTGGTCGTTTTTCGATCTTTCTTGGGCGTAGAAGTGCTCTGTCCTTTACCACGATCCATGTTTTCAAGTAATAATGGGTTTCCAAGACACGGGAACGAATAAAGACTCGTAAACGGGCAAGAGAGGTGCACAGGTACTGGACGCGAGAGAGCGCGTAGATCCGGTCACGACTGCTGTAAACAAAGCACTAGGCCGACCGCATGGCGTGACCCATAATGCCATGCGGCCTACGGAGGATTGTGGGAAAACAATGGCGCTCATTTCAAAAAAAAAAAATGAAGATCGGATAGTATTTTTTTTTTTACAATTTTTATATTAAGTGACGCAGATGGCGTCGTTGGAACCTATTCAGTAGAAAATGTGTGACGCGAGTGTCGTCTGTGGAACGTGAAAGTGTTA
>WNGS01004511.1:28475477-28497173 GCA_020271785.1 Procambarus virginalis | reverse complement strand
CACTCAAACACAGCCACTACCTTGGACACACATATGGACAAACATAACAGCTCCCCTTGTATCTGGTATAATCTACGACAGAACAACTGACCACTATCCTACCTTTCTCATAGCGAACATGGACATAACACCACCAAAAGCAAGAAACTTTCATTTAGGCTACACAGTGAATCAGCTTTGGGCAATCTTACAGATGCATTTCACAATATTAACTGGGATTCTGAATTCAATAATACCCAGGATATAAATTCATTAGCTAACCTCTTCCTCTCCAAAACTCTAAGCCTCTACAACCTTCATTGTCCCCTTCTTACCAAGCAAGTAACTGACAAAAGATTAAACAATCCATGGCTCACAAGCGGCATTCTCAATTCAATCAACAAGAAACATGAATATGAAAAGAAACTTAGGATTGGCCTAGTTTCAAAGGAAGTAGCTAAAAGGTACTCATCAATGCTTACCAGTATCATAAGAAAGGCAAAACTTGCATATTATGTGAATAGATTCAATGAAGCAAAAGGCAACATGAAAAGCACTTGGAAAACCATCTCTAGTATCCTAGGAACTAAACAACACTCACATAACCAAATAAAACTCTACAAGGATGGGGATATACCGTCAACTGATTTAGAAATGGCAAATGAATTTAATAGTTTCTTTTCATCGGTTGGTGCTAATCTTGCCAGTAAAATCCCACAGACTCAGACACATATTAACACATATCTCTCAGGCAGCTATCCAAACTCTCTTCTCCTTTCACCAATCAGCCCGGAAGATGTTGTGTCCATCATACACTCTCTAAAAACAAAGGCAGGGAACACCAGTGAAATTCCGTCCATTGTATACAAGAGCCTCCCATGCCCTTGCCCCACCCATAGCCCTACTGTTCAACAAATCTATAGAGTGTCACACCTTCCCTGATATCCTCAAAAAAGCAAGAGTAACGCCAGTCCATAAAGGAGGCAATCCGGCGGACATAAACAATTATAGACCAATATCAAATCTACCCATTCTATCAAAAATATTTGAAAAATTATTTACAAACAGCTCTATTCCTACCTCGTAAAATTCGACATACTCAGCCCCTGCCAGTTTGGCTTCAGGTCCCAAAAGAGCACCAACGATGCAATCATTAGTCTCCTTGACGTAATCTACTCAGCACTTGACAAAAATGAGTTTCCGATTGGACTCTTCATTGACCTAAGAAAAGCCTTTGATACTGTTAATCACAACTACCTCTTACTTAAACTCCAGCATTATGGAATCCGAGGCCTTGCCCTTGACTACATCCGATCCTATCTTAGTGACAGACACCAATATGTAACTATCAATGAAACAACTTCTTCCACTCTACCAATTACCGTTGGAGTGCCACAGGGCAGTATCTTAGGACCTCTTCTATTTCTTATATATATAAACGATCTGCCTAATGTCTCTAATATTCTCAAACCTATATTGTTTGCTGACGATACTACTCTTATCTATTCAGACCTCAACCCACATACACTAAATAATGTTGTGAATAATGAATTAAAAAAAGTCCACTGGATGTCAACTAACAAACTAACATTAAACATCGAAAAGACTTACTACATCTTATTTGGAAGCAAATCATCAAATGCAATTCAGCACTACAGATAGACAACATTAACATCAGTAATAAAAATGATGGCAAGTTTCTTGGCCTATTCCTAGACAAGAGACTCAACTTCAGCACCCACATTCAACACATAACTAAGAAAGTCTCTAAGACAGTTGGTATACTCTCCAAAATCAGATATTATGTTCCTAACTCTGCTCTCCTCTCTCTCTATTATGCTCTAATCTACCCCTATCTTAATTATGGTATCTGTGCATGGGGGTCTACCACTGCAAACCACCTTAAGCCCATCATCACCCAGCAAAAATCTGCTATCAGAATAATAACTAACTCTGCTTTCAGACAACACTCAGCTCCCTTGTTTAAATCCCTAAACTTGCTAAATATTAACTCCCTCCACACATTCTCTTGTGTCAACTACATCTACAAAACCCTGTTCTTAAATGCAAACCATGCTCTGAAACTCTCTCTGGACAGATGTAATAGGACCCATTATCACCACACCAGAAATAAATATCTCTTTGATATCCCCAGGGTCAAACTTAATCTGTGTAAACACTCTATGCAAATTAAGGGACCTAGTCTATGGAACTCACTCCCTAGTGAATTGAAAAACTGTAAAACTTTTGCCTTATTTAAAAACAAAACCAAAAAGTACTTAATTTCATCTTCTTAGTTTCCTACACTGAGCTTTATTTTTTGCTCTGTATCTAGTGTTACCCAATCTCCTAATTCTTATGTATTTAACCCAAACAACCTTATCATTGTGTTCATTGCTGTCTTCCTTTATGTGCTAGCCATTTGCTGTATTGTGCCTATTGTGCCTACAAATTTTTGTCAACTACCATTCAAGCTTTCATTGCAATCAATCTTAGCTACCTAAGTGCTTTATTATACTGTACCTACAATTTTCTCTCATCTTTTTTTTTTTTTTTTTCTTTCTTGCCATGTAACTGTATTATTTCTTTTTATATAATTTTTGCTAGTATTTACCTACTAAAAATTTCTTAGATTAAGGACCTGCCCGAAACGCTGCGCGTACTAGTGGCTTTACAAGATTGTAATTACCATATTATATCTCACATTCCCAATGTACCTTCTTGTATATGAATAAATAAATAAATAAATAAATGTAAGTGCCTTGTATAGTGACTGTTGTGAGCCTCTTGTTGAATCACTTGTGACACAAAAGATTAATTGATGTGTGTGTATTTGTGTGGGTAATTAAAGTCAAGTGTATTGTATATATGTATTACGTATGATATGTACATGTATCATGAGATGTGTACATGTATATATACATTAATAAATTTTGTAACTAGCGTCAAAAGATTGTTATTTGCTTAGCTAAGCGAACTAGAGGTTCAGTTCCTGAAACCGATTATGTGCCTCTGTAATCCTTTACACCACCGCCCACGGGATGGGTATGGGGTGTATGATAAAGAAAGAATTGAAACTTGTAATCACTGCCATCAACTTATATCATAGATGTTATGTATGTTGAACGCAAATTTTTGCTACACTGTACCTATTACTAATCTTCAAATTATGCTTCAATGTGCCTAGTAAAATCTTCAAATTTTACTACAATGTACCTATTAATATTCTTTTAATTTTACTACAATGTACCTATTAATATTCTTAAAATTTTGCTACAAATTACCTATTTATAATTTAGATTAAGGACCTGCGCGAAACGCTATGCGTGTTAGTGGCTTTGCAGAATGTAAAAACATCAATGTTATATACTCTTACAAACCCATGTACCTTCTTGTGTATATAAATAACTAAATTATAATGAACCCTGGTTGATAGCCTACATCATAATGAACCCACGGGGATAGATTTACATCATTATAAACCCATGATAATAGGCTTACATCATAATTAACCATGAGGATAGGCTTACATCATAATTAACCCATGAGGATAGACTAAGATCAGAAGGAAGGAAGGACCCTCTGTTCTTCCCTCCCCCCATCCCCCATTCCCTTTGACCCCCCTTCTCAACAAAAATTAGTATTATAAGCACTGAAACATCATATAGGGTCTCTTATCACCCCTTACCCCCCCCCTCTCCCTTATCCTAATGTTCCCACAGTTCGTCCCTTCTTCCATCCCCCCACCATTCCCTACGTCACCTCTTCCCCTTCTCTCAGAAATTACAATATTAGAAAGAATCGGAACTACTGTTGGGTCTCTTAAGAAAATATTTTTGTATGACGATGAAAAACTTTTACAGCACCAACAACCAATATTTCACACTTGAATCCATAAAAATTGGGGGGGCATGTCAATAGTTACTAATATTTCTTAAGTAAATATCAAAAGTAGGCGTAATATTTGTTAAATAATTGAACTTAGGCTACTTCGACCACCGTATGTTGTCCTGTACCCTCTACAAACGACAGACATGATCTCTTAGTGTGTTCATTAACTCAACGTGGTAAGCTGGAATATTGAGCTTAAGGTGTGCAAGAACAAACAGTAAGAACAGCCGCGGACCTCTGATGTTTATACAGTGTTCTCTGATTGTGCCTATGGCACCTCTGCTCATCACTGGTTCTATTCTGCATTTTCTTCCTTATCGTTCACTCCAGTATGTTGTTATTTGACTGTGTAGATTTGTATTTGTATATACTCCAGTATTTTCCATGTGTATATTATTTGGTATCTCTCTCGTCTCCTTTCTTGTGAGTACATTTGGAGAGCTTTGAGACGATCCCAATAATTTAGGTGCTTTATCGCGTCTATGCGTGCCGTATATGTTCTCTGTATTCCCTCTATTTCAGCAATCTTTCCTGCTCTGAAGGGGGAAGTGAGTACTGAGCAGTACTCAAGATGGGACAACACAAGTGACTTGAAGAGTACAACCATTGTGATGGGATCCCTGGATTTGAAAGTTCTCGTAATCCATCCTATCATTGTTCTGGCTGAAGCAATACTTGCTTGGTTATGCTCCCTAAACGTTAGGTCGTCAGACATCATTATTCCCAAATCCTTGACATGCTGCTTTCCTACTATGGGCAGAATTGATAGTGTTTTGTACCCTGTGTTATGTTTAATGTTCTCATTTTTACCGTACCTGGAATTTATCACTGTTAAACATGTTATCATTTTTTTAAGATATATATAAGAGTTGTCACATTCTTGTACAGCCACTAGTACGCGTAGCGTTTCGGGCAGGTCCCTGGAATACGATCCCCGCCGCGAAAAATCGTTGTTACAACCAAGTACACATTTTACTGTTGCGTTAAACAGAGGCTACAGTTAAGGATTTGCGCCCAGTAAATCCTCCCCGGCCAGGATACGAACCCATGACAAAGCGCTCGCGGAACGCCAGGCGAGTGTCTTACCAATCATCATGATGGAGCTTCTCGAGCTCCATAATATCTACATTTGAAACTGTGTATGGAGTCAGCCTCCACCACATCACTTCCTAGTGCATTCCATTTACTAACTACTCTGACACTGAAAAAGTTCTTTCTAATGTCTCCGTGGCTCATTTGGGTACTCAGCTTCCACCATTTTTTTTATTAATATATTAGGTACATCTGCATTTGTGCAGCTACCCTAGACTATATGATGGGGAGTACAGTGTGTCACAAAACTAGCTACGTGATGCTAAAAAATCCCCATCACACAGGATGGTTAGTCATACAGAGGCATGTGATAAGTAGTCTACACTGGAAGACTCTGGGTGCATTATGAGGATATCATCAGCACAAGATTGAATAAGGTAGCAGTGGTAATAAAGGTCACCATCTCGCAGGATGGTTAGTCATACAGGGCCATATGTTTAGTAGCCTGCACTGGCAAATTTTGGGTGCAATATGAGGATATCTTCATGAACACGAGAGTGAATAAAGTAATTGCAAAACTCCAGGTACCTCATGCCAACTGGTCTGAAAGGTCTAATAACTGGGCATTCGGTGATGTAGTGCGGGAGATCATGCCGCAGTTCCTGCTCACAGAGTTTGCACCTGGAGTGCTCAGGATTGGGAGATCCGTCACCTGTAGCCACCTGCCACAGGTAACGGTAACCCAACCTGATCCTGGCAACCACTGTGTCGCACAGTCTGGTCCACGTTTTGTGCTGTCCATAGATATAGGTTTCAGATCTGAACAAATCATCGCTTTTTATACTGGTGCTTTCAGGTCGTTGGGAGTCTGTAATTTCTTTCCTAGTAGACCTAAGTGTTTGGACCAATACAGTTTTGACAGCAGAGATGGGGATACCTAGATCTAATTCAACTTCATCTTTGTTGCACGCTAATTTGGCTGCAATGTCTGTCTCATTATGATGGGTTATATTTATGTGTGATGGTATCCATACAAAGGAGATTCGAGACTCTTTACTCTGTGCAGCGATTAGGTCATTTATAATTGGTAGTATGAGGTTCTTGCTGTCGATCTTCCAAGAGAAGTTTTCGATTGCTTGAAGAGCAGACTTTGAATCACAGAATATTATTCCTCCTCCAATGTTTTTTAATGTACTGGTAGCTAAGTGTAATGCTGTTAGTTCTGCTTGTGTGGAGGTCAGCCAGTTGTTTAACCTGACACTGACAGTCTTTGTGCAAATATTATTAGTATAAAATGTGTACCACCCGTGTTAAATAATCCATCCTTGTCTACCCTGTCAATTTCGCTGAGAATTTTGTATGTAGTAATCATGTCTCCCCTATCTCTGTGTCTGCCACTGTGTTTGTTGTTGTCAATCTGTGTTTTTGTTTACCTTCCTTTCTCACTCTCTCTCTCTCTTTGCCCTGGCTTGTCCCAGGCTTGTGAGAGTTAGTTTAGTTCATTTATTATGCACCCCATACCCATCTTGTGGGCGGTAGTGGAAAGGGTTACAGAGGCACATAATGGGCTCAGGGACTGAACCCCACAATTCATTTAGCTAAGCAAGTTACAATCTTGATGAGCTAGTTACAAAATTCAATATAAGTCGTCACATCAACAATGGGTTCGAGATCGACCTCAAGTACTGGTTCTAAATTAAGCAACTGACATATGTGGAGAGCTAGTGTCACAATTTATATGTTTGTCCTGCACACCGCCTCCCATCCAGTGGGCAGCGGTGGATAGGTTACAATCACTCAGTTACTACCTACAGTTAGCAAACTGGGGATATTTGGCTAAAATTTCTGGTAGCAGATCATTTTGAATGAAATATTTACACATCGCTGGAACATTGGTTATAGAATTGTCTCTAAATTCACGTATCTTTTCGCACTCCATCACATAGTGACGGAGGGTGTGCGAATAATTTTGTTGACACAAGTTTACATTTGGTCAGGTCTACATCGGCAGATAATGAGAATTCCCAGAGATACTTGTAACCGAGTCTAAGCCGAGCAGCAGTAACATCTAGAAGTCTGCTGATTTTATTGGATGATCCATAGATGTGTGGCTCCTCTTGCATGATAGTAGCTTGTGAGAAGCAGTCCATTTCGTGTTGCATTATTTGCTCAGTGCTGGCATTGAGCGCGCAGTCTTCAGCGAACAGGAAGTCTCTTATGACAGTTTCCTTCACCTTTGTAATGGCCTGTAGGCACCTGAGGTTGAATGGCCACCATCAGTCTTGTATCTGATGGGTATTCCATTCAGGCAATCACAAAAGGCATCAGTGAGCATGGCCGAGAATACCAAACTGAAGAGTGTTGGGATGAGAACCCAGCCTGCTTCACACCGCTCGTCATCGGAATGGCTTCGTCTCCATCGTCCAGTACATTCGCCAACGTGGAACTGCAAGATAATCATAGTGAATTTGCCGGGACAGCCAAACTTCTCCATGCTATTATATAGCACTCAGAGAGAAAAAGAGCTCCTTCAAAGATTACCTCACATTCTATGTGGATGAGATTGGCTAACAGTACTTGTACCCAAACGAGTTGCTTTAGAGGGCAAGCTTACATTACTTTGTACCCAGAAGAAAATCTCTTCCGAGAATAAGCTATCATAAACATTCCCAATGTTAATTTAATTAGGTAACAGGCAAACATCAGACTGCGCCCAGGAGTCCCATTAGTGGGCAATCATCAGCTGTACTTAATGAGCCTTGCTCTAGTTAATTTATAATTCAGATGAGCTGTTACTGGGGCTATAATATCCTTCTTCTCATGCAAATCAAAAAATATTATAAAATGTCTAAATTTTGTTAATTAGTCAGATTCGCATACTTTGCGTCATTATATAATGGAATGTGAACAAATTGCGGAATTCGGATTAACACCATAAATGGAGTCCAAGAACTGTTTAAGTTCTTGGACTCTCTCATCCCCCAAGATGAGAGTCCATCTCTCATCTTGGGGGGTTGGGGGTTATATCCTTGGTTCTTGGTGGGGGTTATATTCTTGGGGATATAACCCCCAAGAACTGTTTTAAGTTCTTGTACAGTCATTCATAATGATGTACTGCCGGGAATCTTGGCGAAGTATCCAAAATTTGCTTACTGTAGGTGCAGCCTGCACATGACTGCAAAGCTGCTGCCCAGTTGGGTGGGTGTGGAGCACATGACTGTAAAGCTGCCGCCCAGTTGGGTGGGTGTGGAGCACATGACTGTAAAGCTGCCGCCCAGTTGGGTGGGTGTGGAGCACATGACTGTAAAGCTGCCGCCCAGTTGGGTGGGTGTGGAGCACATGACTGTAAAGCTGCCGCTCAGTTGGGTGGGTGTGGAGCACATGACTGTAAAGCTGCCGCCCAGTTGGGTGGGTGTGGAGCACATGACTGTAAAGCTGTCGCCCAGTTGGGTGGGTGTGGAGCACATGACTGTAAAGCTGCCGCCCAGTTGGGTGGGTGTGGAGCACATGACTGTAAAGCTGTCGCCCAGTTGGGTGGGTGTGGAGCACATGACTGTAACGCTGTCGCCCAGTTGGGTGGGTGTGGAGCACATGACTGTAAAGCTGCCGCCCAGTTGGGTGGGTGTGGAGCACATGACTGTAAAGCTGTCGCCCAGTTGGGTGGGTGTGGAGCACATGACTGTAAAGCTGCCGCCTAGTTGAGTGGGTGTGGAGCAAGACTGGTAACTGTGGTATTACCTAAGTGTAGTTACAGGATGAGAGCTACGCTCATGGTGTCCTGTCTTCCCAGTACTTATGGTACTCTTGGGTCTCATTGATAAATCAGTGTTTGACCTGTTAGTATTAGATTGATTGCTAGTACCCGTATTACCTAATGACTGTGTCATTTTAGGAGATTCGGTTAAAGAATTTGATGTGGGTACTGTTTCTGTAGAATTAGTGTAGGCTGTGCCTGGTTTGCTTGTCTTTTATTTACGACTGAACGGAAACTTTCAATGATGTCCTGAATTGTCAGGATGGTGTTATTTTGATACGAATATAACTCGTCTAGCACCTCGCTGGACAATTTTCTTTCGGTGACAATTTTAGTCATTCACCGAATGAGTCATCCACTCATCTATGGTGAGTGTGACTCACCATAGATGTAAAGTGCCTTGTACAGTGACTGTTGTGAGCCTTTTGTTTTATTTTTTACGATATAAAAGATTATTTATATGTATATGTATTTGTGTACAAAAATGTATATATGTGTACATATGATGTAATATTAACACTTGTGTAACGATCTTCACAAGATTGTCACTTGCTTAGCTAAACGAACTATGAGGTACAGTTCCTGAACCCATTATGTGCCTCTGTAACCCTTTCCACCACTTCCCACCAGTTGGGTATGGAGTGCATAATAAAGAATTGAATAATAAAAAAATAATAACAGCCAGAGAGAGCACAATCCATTATAAAATTCAGATTTATTTATAGCTGTTACTTTTTGTGAACACTAGAGGGTACAGGAGCAGAAGTTTTCTGGATATTGTTTTCAGTCTATTAAAACTCTTCCCTCCCACACCTCAGCTGAAGCTTCTTACCTTACTTACATAAGAATAAGGTAACTGCAGAAGGCCTATTGGCCCATACGAGGCAGCTCCTATCTATAACCACCCAATCCCACTCATAAACATGTCCAACCCACGCTTGAAACATACCATATGGCATGTATACCATACTTGGTTTATCCCCAGACTGCAGTGAGCTGCTTTTATTGCAACAGTGGTCAGTTGTCTCACCCTGCCCAGGGCTGAGCATGGGTTGTCCTCACTGGTGAAGCAAAAGGCTGAAATTACTGACATGAATGCTAAACGGTGTCGTATGCACCTTCTGCTAATTGTTGCAGCATTATCCTGTGATTGAACATTTTAAGAGTGCATAAAATTACACATGATTGACCAGAAGGAAATAATGTGAAGTCACGGACCGGAACCCACCTCAAAACTACTTTGATGTGTTCTTTGCTTCTACCAGAGGAGCAAAGTTTATGATTTTATTATCTTAAAATAAACATACCTTGAGGTTACCTTGAGGTGCTTCCGGGGCTCAGCGTCCCCGCGGCCTGGTCGTCGACCAGGCCTCCTGGTTGCTGGACTGATCAACCAGGCTGTTAGACGCGGCTGCTCGCAGCCTGACGTATGAGTCACAGCCTGGTTGATCAGGTATCCTTTGGAGGTGGTAATAACATGGTAATAACCTACATATAAAGTTCTGGATAATTTATATTTACATTCAGCCATTTGAAATGATGATAAAATTACTTTACATATAATGAAATGAAATACAGAGGTAGTATAGGTAAATAAAATGAACTACAGTAACGCATCACCACTTTTTATTTCATTTGTACATTATTAACAATCAGTGCAAGTTGCACTAATACTGTAGTTAACGTAAATATTCTCCGCAAAATACTTTGTACAGAATTTCCTGAAGGATAAAATTTAAGACAGGGTTTATATGAATTAATTATATGCTATCCACTAAGGCTGATCACGTGTAGAAAAAGACTGCACACACATGGATTAAAACCCTGCAAAGGGGCAGCAGGCATCCTCACTTCACTCAATTGCTAAAATAGCAGAAGGGGGTACAGTTCCAAATCATAATTATTGACTCCCACCAAAAATTGCTAGCATTTCCCATATCCTCTTGGTAACCCCCTACTTATACCAGTGAAATCTTGGTAAACAAAAAAATCAGCACTATGACAGGGCATTGCTATTTCCTTTTTTTATTATTAATTAATTAATTTCCAATTGTTTTATTCATTCTTCTTGTTAACCTGCCTTTATTAATAATTTGGCACTTACTATGTTAATCTAATTAATTTCAGACATTAAAATTGTTTACTTATTCACAGAGTAATTAGGAAAAAAATGCAATTCTTTATCAAATTTCATCAGAAAAGGCCAAGATGCAGCAATCAGGCAAATGAAAAATTGCAGTTATTATTTTGTCAACCCTGAAACAAATAATCTACATAAAATGTATGTACTGTATGAAGAAAGTTGCATTTCATGCTGAATACTACAGTATTCAATACAATTCTAAAGTCTGCCTGAAACGCTATGCGTGTTCGTGAATTTGCAAGAATGTAAGAACACCAATGTTATGTACTCTCACAAACCCAATGCACCTACTTGTATATATAAATAAATAAATTAACAAGTTTATTATGAAGAAAGGCGCTTTCATGAAATTTGCCTATGCTCATTTTAGCATCTAGTTATGTCTTTAAATTCATTTGACCAAATCTTTGTACTGTACTTTACCTAGAGGGTTACGGGAGTTCTTCTACTCCCCCAAGCCAGGCACTTTATTTCAAATGAAAACTGAAAACATACAGTATTGGTAACCTATACTGCTTTAATAAATTACAGTACTAAGAGGCGCAATAATCATTTGGCAGTTGCTGTCATCAAATTATATTGGTGTCAAAATAGTTTTTTTTTATTAATGCAGGTGAAACTAAAGACAACACACAAGTATTTAAATGGGTCACAGTTAATGTAAATCACACCATCATGTTTTAGTTATCATCTGTGACCACTGATTATAAACACCTGTACCCTGTCTAACGTTAGAACCATCCTACTCAGTTTTAGACATCACCTACGCATCATCTAATAATGTCGTCAAACTTTTGGGCATCCATCCTCTTTCTGTTTGTACATATATGATGTTTTTNATGTAGCCGCAGAGGTCAGAACATACCTCGTGGGTATCTGGCCAGATACTGTTTTACACTAGGATTTATTCAAGCTAAGCATCGCTAAAGAATATGTCTTAAGAGTAGGGGAGGGAAGTCATTAACGCAGAGCTGGATATGGAAAAGTTTATAGTAGACACGCGAGTGAAATATAATTACATACGCCAGCTAGAAGAGCATTGCGGTGTCACTGACTCGGGGCCCTAGCTATAGCTTCACCACACACACACGCCCGACCGCTCTCCACTGCCGCCCACCACACACTGTCACACCCCACCACTACTACGCTCACCACCTCCCACTGAAACACCTCACGACCCCACCCACCCCCACCTACCGCCCCCCACCACAATCAAACCCCTCACACGCGGGAAATGTTGTGCATTACCCGCCACGGGCTTCGTCTCCTCCTCCCGCGACACATTGGCCCGCGCGGATGGCGGCCCACTCTTGTAATGTGCTCGCCTCATCCAACCTTCATTCATCCGCACTCACGCTCAAAATTAACTTGGTTTATCGCCAGGGTTTCCATTACGGAGGATCATTTTGTGAGCATTATATATATATATATATATATATATATATATATATATATATATATAATATAAGTATATTATATATATATTATATTATATAATATATATATATATTACATTGATTCAGTAATCCAGATGGGGAGCGCACCAGAAATTTATATATTTGAATCACTACTTTATTCTCCTTAAAGTCAAAGATACGGTTAATTAAAGTTTGAACGTGATACGGAAGCCTTGGAGCACAAAATAGTGGCAAGTTTATATTACATAATTACATTACATTCTATCACAGCCCGTGTCACGCTCTAGGAAGCGTTTGAGGTTATCTTGAGATGATTTCCGGGCTTAGCGTCCCTGCGGCCCGGTCCTCGACCAGGCCTCATTTTTGTTACTCATCCCCAGGAAGCAGCCCGTAGCAGCTGTCTAACTCCCAGATACCTATTTACTGCTAGGTGAACAGGGGCATCAATGTGAAAGAAACTCTGCCCATTTGTTTCCGCCTTCGCTGGGGATCGAACCGGAACCTTAGAATTACGAATCCCGAGAGCTGTCCACTAAGCCATCAGGCCCCCGTTTGAGGTCAGGATTAATATTGCAAGTCAGAGTTGTATAGAAATAGAGTACACTTGAGTGCGTGGAGTGACATGATATCTAACATATTCAAAGATTTCAGTAAGGTACTGAATGCTGTCTGGGATTGAAGTTATTGCTCTAACTGCTGGTTTTTGTTGAGTAATAATGGGTTGTAGATCCCTAGTGTATAGTGCTATACCGAAAGTAAGATATGGATAGATGACTGGAATAATAATGTGTTACCAAGGCAGAGTGAGGTACGTAGTATCGGATTATAGAAAAAATGCCTACTGGTTTATAAAGTTTTGTGCTATATTTTGAATATGATAATTGAAATTCAGTTTGTTGTCAAGGGACATCAAGGTATTTCCATCTACTCTGCTTTCAATTTCAACAGTATTAATTCTTAATTCAATTTGATTGGTCGACTTGTTTCCAAATAATATGTAATGCGTTTTTGCAATGTTAAGGATGACTTTGTTAGTCAAAATGGGACTTTTGATAGAATAAAAGCGTTATCATTTGAGAAAATTAAGGTTGTGTCATCATTTGAGAAAATTAAGGTTGTGTCATCAGAAAATATAGTTGGCTTCAGGTGTTGAGTGGAATTTGGATGATCATTGATGTAAATGAGAGCGTGGAGCAAGTGGACTTCCCTGCGGCACACCAGTGTTAATTGGGAGGGTGGGAAACGTAGCCTCGGCCACAGAAACAAACTGCTGCCAGCCACTGAGGTAAAATCAGACGAACTGAAGGGAGTGACTCGTGACTCCACAGTGGTGCAGTTTGAGGAGGTTATTTGTGGTCAACAATGCCAAAGGCACTATTAGATCTATCTGGTACACATTTTTGGCAAGAGTTGCATGTATCAAATGAAGCATATTAATTAAAGCATCACTGGTCCTTTGGGAGGGGGGTCTTAATCCATATTGGCAAAGAGCTAAGTATATTTTGTTCAGCTTTAGTTCAGCAACTAAAGGAGTAAATCAGTTTGTACATTAGCTTTTCATTTACCTTTGAGAAGTTAGTCAGGATTGACATAATAATAATAATAATAATAATAATAATAATAATAATAATAATAATAATAATAATAATAATAATAATAATAATAATAATAATAATAATAATAATCTTCATTCACAGAATGTGTGCACAAGGAACATAAGAGTAATGCACAATTGTAGGGACACAGGAGCTACACATACTAATAAAGCCATTATTACGTAAAGCGTTTCTGGCAAAAGGTGAACAACAACAATATTATGTCTAAGACTCTTGATCCCAGGAAGATCACCATTTATATGAACTGTAATTAATCTAGCCTTTTAAAAACAATATCATAATAGCCCTTGAGTTCAAGAGTTTTATTGTAGAGTAATTCTGTGGCCGGAGCTATAACTCTTGAAGCCTATTTATAAACTAAGCAACCTATATCCTCCTGTTTAGATAGTACCTATTGTGACGGTCGTCAATAGTCATGGATGCGTAGGCTTACATCATAATGAACCCCGGCTGATAGGTTTACATCATAGTGAACCTAAGGGATAGGTTTACATCATAGAGAACCCATGAGGATAGGCTTCCATAATCTTACATCTCCAAGGACGGTTACACACTCGCTACAGATTGCACAGACCATATACACTGACGGATCACTCAATACAGCTACAGGAAGGGCAGGAAGTGCTGTTATTGCTCATCAGCCCGATGGCAGCACAATTGAAAGGAATATCCGAATTAGTAACTGGGCATCCACAATGCAAGCCGAGTTGGTAGCAATACTGGTAGCACTCGAAATTATTGACAACACTGAAGTAGACAGATTAATTATTTCTGACTCCCTTTCCTCACTACGAGCAATAAACAGTTTGCAATCAAGTAATAACGTGCTTGTCTTGGAAGCTAGACGTAGATATATAAGAATACTTAGCAAGAGGGCAAATATAAAAATGTTGAGGATTCCTTCTCATAATGGCCTGCAGGAACATGACAAAGTTGACGCCCTTGCTAAGGCTGCAGTAAATAAAGACAGTATTGAACGGAATCTTGAGTTATCAAATAGGTCCCTTAAAAATGTCATTAGACGAGAACTCCTGGATGAATTTGAAGAAAGTAGAACTGTGCAAACTGGAACTAGCAGGTCCATTGTTTATCACAATGAAATGTGTGAAGTAAAACATGTGTATGGGGCAAGTAACAAAGTCAGTAGACTAACAGATATTGTCACAGCTCGTATAAGACTTGGCTACAAGTATCTCTGGCAGTTCGGCTTGAATAGGGATCTAGATGAAGTAAAGTGTAAAGTGTGTGGACAAAGACAGGGACACACACTCGAACACTATATCTTGGATTGTAGTAAAATTGAGCCATTTAGAGATAAATCTAAGCTCACTCTGTATGATATGGCAACCTATCTTATTACCATGGATAAATTACCTGAAATCCTTGCACTGTATCCACATTTCGCTTCCAGTAGATGAATGACATATGAGATTCAGAAACAAGTAGTGTATTGTGAGGACTAATAATAAACAGAAGCTCCCCTATGACTCTGTAATGTCCCCATTGGTCAAACTATTATGTATTAGCGATAAGACCTACCATTAATGTATGATGACTTACTGTAAATATGTAGCTCTTGAAATAGCACTTACTCTGTAACTAGCTGACATTGTAACTATAAGGTGTGAAGGATAGATGTAATTGTTAATGTAATAATCTAAGATGAGGTCTGATAAAGACCTTTTGTGCCCTCTGTAATGCTTTTGCGCTACCGCTCACAGGATGAGTATGGGGTGCACAATAAACTAGCCGCCTTCGGTGGCAACAATCAAATCAATCGCTACAGACTTAGTCAGCTACAGTCGCTACTACAGTCGCTACAGACTTAATCGCTACAGTCAGTTGCTTAATTTAGAACCTGTACTTGAGGTCGATCTCGAACCCATTGTTGATGTGACGACTTATATTGAATTTTGTAACTAGCTCATCAAGATTGTAACTTGCTTAGCTAAATGAATTGTGGGGTTCAGTCCCTGAGCCCATTATGTGCCTCTGTAACCCTTTCCACTACCGCCCACAAGATGGGTATGGGGTGCATAATAAATGAACTAAACTAAAAAAAAACTACAGACTTAGAAATGGCAACTGAATTTAATAGCTTCTTTTCATCACTTGGTACTAACCTTGCCAGAAAAATATCACAGATCATCATTACATGTTGTAACTACATGTTACTATAAATCTTACCGGCAGCTATCCTAACTCTCTCTTCTCCTTTCACCAGTCTGCGCGGCAAATGTTATGTCCATCATTCACTCACTAAAAACCAAAGCTGGGAACACTAGTGAAATACCATCTATGTGTGCCGCTCATGCCCTTGCACCACCCATAATTCCGCTATTCAACAAATCTCTAGTGTTATCCTTTCCCTGATATCCTCAAAAAATGTCAAGTAACGCCAGTTCATAAAGGAGGCGATACGGCTGACATAAACAATTACCGACCGATATCAAATCTACTCATATTATCAACAATATTTAAAAAATCAAATAGCTCAACTCTTACCTTGTAAAATTCAGAATATAAAGTCCCTGTCAGTTTGGCTTCCGCTCCCAAAAGAGTACCAACGATGCTCTTATTCGTTTGCTTGATATAATCTACACAGCCTTTTACAAAAAAGAGCTCTTCATTGACCTGAGAAAGGCCTTATACTGTAAACCATAACTACTTCTTACTTAAACTTTACCACTATGAAATCCGAGGCCTTGCCCTGAACTATATTCGACCCAATCTTAGTGACAGACACCAATATGTAGCCATCAATGACATAACTTCCCGCACTCTATCATTAACCGTAGGAGTACCACAGGGCAGCATCCTAGGACCTCTCCGAATTTCTTGTATACACCAATGATTTGCCAAATGTCTCTAATATTCTTAAATCTATAATATTTTATGATGATACTACCTTCATCTACTCAGACCCCTAACTCATGCACAAAATAATGTTGTAAATAACGAATTAAAAAAAAGTCCCCTTATGGATGTCAACCAACAAACTCACACCAAACATAAAAAAGACCTACTATATTTTATTTGGAAGCAAATCATAAAATGAAATTCCACTTCAGATAGACAATGCTAACATCAGCAGTAAAAATTATGGAAGATTCCTTGGCCTATACCTAGACAAGAGACTCAACTTCAGCACCCACATTCACAAAAAATCTCAAAAACTGTCGATATACTCTCTAAAATCAGATATTATGTTCCGCACTCTGCTCTGCTCTCATTATACTACTCGCTAATCTATCCCTATCCTACAAGCGATATCTGTGCGTGCGGTTCTACTACTGCAAATTACCTCAAGCCCATCATCACCCAATAAAAATCTGCTATCAGAACAATAACAAACTCTGTTTTCAGACAACACACAACCCCTTTGTTTAAATTCCTAAACAAGCTAAACACACACTTCACGCATTTTCTTGTGCTATTTACACGTCCAAAACCTTGTTCCTAAATGCAAATCCTAATCTGAAACTCTTCATTGACAGATGTAATAGAACCTATAATCACCACACTAGAAATAAATAAATATCTCTTTGATATCCCCAGTCAAACTAAATCTGTGCAAACACTCTATGTAAATCAAGGGACCTAGTCTATGGAACTCACTCCCTAACGCATTAAAAAGTTGTCCAACCTATGCGTTATTCAAGGGTAAAACCAAAAAGTACCTAATTTCATAGTTTTCTACCTAGTGCTTCAAACTCGCACAGTATCTTGTGCTATCCACTTCCCCGGTATATGTGCCTAAGACATACAACTTCACCATTGACTTCTAGATGTTACCACTGCTAGGCTTAGGCTCGGCTACAAGTACCTCTCGGAGTTTGTAACATCTGCTGATGTAGATTTGACTAAATGTAAACTCTCAGCAGAACTATTCGCATACTTTGCGTCATTATATAATGGAATGTGAAAAAATCGCGGAATTTAGAGATAACACCATCAATAGTGTCCAAGAAATGTGTAAGTACTTCATTCATAATGATGTGCTGCCCGAAATCTTAGTGAAGTATCCAAAATTTGCTTACTGTAAGTAATGCCTGCACATGACTGTAAAGCTGCCGCCCAGTTGGGTGGGTGTGGAGCACATGACTGTAAAGCTGCCGCCCAGTTGGGTGGGTGTGGAGCACATGACTGTAAAGCTGCCGCCCAGTTGGGTGGGTGTGGAGCACATGACTGTAAAGCTGCCGCCCAGTTGGGTGGGTGTGGAGCACATGACTGTAAAGCTGCCGCCCAGTTGGGTGGGTGTGGAGCACATGACTGTAAAGCTGCCGCCCAGTTGGGTGGGTGTGCAGCAAGACTAGTAACTGTGTGACTCACCATGGATGTAAAGTGCCTTGTATAGTGACTGTTGTAAGCCCCTTGTTGAATCACTTGTGACACAAAAGATTATTGATGTGTGTATTTGTGTGGGTAATTAAATGTGCAAGTGTATGTATATATGTATACGTATGTATATGTACATGTATGCATGAGTATGTGTACATGTATATATAACATTAATAATTTTGTAACTAGCGTCAAAAGATTGTTATTTGCTTAGCTAAACGAACTAGAGGGTTCAGTTCCTGAACCGATTATGTGCCTCTGTAATCCTTTACACCACCGCCCGCGGGATGGGTATGGGGTGTATAATAAAGAAAGAAATTGAAAATTGTAATCACTGCCATCAACTTATATCATAGAAGTTATGTATGTTGAACGCAAATTTTGCTACACTGTACCTATTACTAATCTTCAAATTATGCTTCAATGTGCCTAGTAATAATCTTCAAATTTTACTACAATGTACCTATTAATATTCTTTTAATTTTACTACAATGTACCTATTAATATTCTTCAAATTTTGCTACAAATTACCTATTTATAATTTAGATTAAGGACCTGCGCGAAACGCTATGCGTGTTAGTGGCTTTGCAAGAATGTAAAAACATCAATGTTATATACTCTTACAAACCCATTGTACCTTCTTGTGTATATAAATAACTAAATTATAATGAGCCCTGGTTGATAGGCTACATCATAATGAACCCACGGGGATAGATTTACATCATTATAAACCCATGATAATAGGCTTACATCATAATTAACCCATGAGGATAGCCTTACATCATAATTAACCCATGAGGATAGACTAAGATCAGAAAGGAAGGAAGGACCCTCTGTTCTTCCCTCCCCCCATTCCCCCATTCCCTTTGACCCCCCTTCTCAACAAAAATTAGTATTATTAAGCACTGAAACATCATATAGGGTCTCTTATCACCCCTTACCCCCCCCTCCCCCTCCCTCTCCCCCCTCTCCCCATCCTATATTCCCATCCCACCGTTCGTCCCTTCCTCCCCCCCCCCCACCATTCCCTACGTCACCCTCTTCCCCTTCTCTCAGAAATTACAATATTAGAAAGGATCGGAACTACTGTTTGGGTCTCTTAAGAAAATATTTTTGTATGACGATGAAAAACTTTTACAGCACCCACAACCAATATTTCACACTTGAATCCATAAAAATTGGATGGGGCATGTCAATAGTTACTAATATTTCTTAAGTAAATATCAAAAGTAGGCGTAATATTTCTTAAATAATTGAACTTAGGCCTACTTCGACCACCGTATGTCTGTCCTGTACCCTCTACAAACCGACAGACATGATCTCTTAGTGTGTTCATTAACTCAACGTGGTAAGCTGGAATATTGAGCTTAAGGTGTGCAAGAACAAACAGTAAGAACAGCCGCGGACCTCTGATGTTTATACAGTGTTCTCTGATTGTGCCTATGCACCTCTGCTCATCACTGGTTCTATTCTGCATTTTCTTCCTTATCTTCCTCGTTCACTCCATATGTTGTTATTTACTGTGTAGATTTGTATTTGTATATACTCCAGTATTTTCCATGTGTATATTATTTGGTATCTCTCTCGTCTCCTTTCTTCTTGTGAGTACATTTGGAGAGCTTTGAGACGATCCCAATAATTTAGGTGCTTTATCTCGTCTATGCGTGCCGTATATGTTCTCTGTATTCCCTCTATTTCAGCAATCTCTCCTGCTCTGAAGGGGGAAGTGAGTACTGAGCAGTACTCAAGATGGACAACACAAGTGACTTGAAGAGTACAACCATTGTGATGGGATCCCTGGATTTGAAAGTTCTCGTAATCCATCCTATCATTGTCTGGCTGAAGCAATATTTGCTTGGTTATGCTCCCTAAACGTTAGGTCGTCAGACATCATTATTCCCAAATCCTTGACATGCTGCTTTCCTACTATGGGCAGAATTGATAGTGTTTTGTACCCTGTGTTATGTTTAATGTTCTCATTTTTACCGTACCTGGAATTTATCACTGTTAACATGTTATCATTTTTTTTAAGATATATATAAGAGTTGTCACATTCTTGTACAGCCACTAGTACGCGTAGCGTTTCGGGCAGGTCCCTGGAATACGATCCCCGCCGCGAAAAATCGTGTGTTACAACCAAGTACACATTTTACTGTTGCGTTAAACAGAGGCTACAGTTAAGATTTGCGCCCAGTAAATCCTCCCCGGCCAGGATACGAACCCATGACAAAGCGCTCGCGGAACGCCAGGCGAGTGTCTTACCAATCATCATGATGAGCTTCTCGAGCTCCATAATATCTACATTTGAAACTGTGTATGGAGTCAGCCTCCACCTCCACCACATCACTTCCTAGTGCATTCCATTTACTAACTACTCTGACACTGAAAAAGTCTTTCTAATGTCCTCCGTGGCTCATTTGGGTACTCAGCTTCCACCATTTTTTTTATTAATATATTAGGTACATCTGCATTTGTGCAGCTCCCTAGACTATATGATGGGAGTACAGTGTGTCACAAAATAGCTACGTGATGCTAAAAAATCCCCATCACACAGGATGGTTAGTCATACAGAGGCATGTGATAAGTAGTCTACACTGGAAGACTCTGGGTGCATTATGAGGATATCATCAGCACAAGATTGAATAGGTAGCAGTGGTAATAAAGGTCACCATCTCGCAGGATGGTTAGTCATACAGGGCCATATGTTTTAGTACCTGCACTGGCAATTTTTGGGTGCAATATGAGGATATCTTCATGAACACGAGAGTGAATAAAGTAATTGCAAAACTCCAGGTACCTCATGCCAACTGGTCTGAAAGGTCTAATAACTGGGCATTCGGTGATGTAGTGCGGAGATCATGCCGCAGTTCCTGCTCACAGAGTTTGCACCTGGAGTGCTCAGATTGGGAGATCCGTCACCTGTAGCCACCTGCCACAGTAACGGTAACCAACCTGATCCTGGCAACCACTGTGTCGCACAGTCTGGTCCACGTTTTGTGCTGTCCATAGATATAGGTTTCAGATCTGAACAAATCATCGCTTTTTATACTGGTGCTTTCAGGTCGTTGGGTCTGTAATTTCTTTCCTAGTAGACCTAAGTGTTTGGACCATACAGTTTTGACAGCAGAGATGGGGATACCTAGATCTAATTCAACTTCATCTTTGTTGCACGCTAATTTGGCTGCAATGTCTGTCTCATTATGATGGGTTATATTTATGTGTGATGGTATCCATACAAGGAGATTCGAGACTCTTTACTCTGTGCAGCGATTAGGTCATTTATAATTGGTAGTATGAGGTTCTTGCTGTCAATCTTCCAAGAGAAGTTTTCGATTGCTTGAAGAGCAGACTTTGAATCACAGAATATTATTCCTCCTCCAATGTTTTTTTTTAATGTACTGGTAGCTAAGTGAATGCTGTTAGTTCTGCTTGTGTGGAGGTCAGCCAGTTGTTTAACCTGACACTGACAGTCTTTGTGCAAATATTATTAGTATAAATGTGTACCACCCGTGTTAATAATCC
>WNGS01004511.1:28412068-28419568 GCA_020271785.1 Procambarus virginalis | reverse complement strand
TTTAGTTTACCTTGTAAAGCTTCATAGAAAAACCCGACCTCACCTAACCTTCTTAGTATGTTAAGATAAGCATCTATTGCTTCATATTTACAATTATACTTAACCTATCAACGGTATGGGTTTGAGATGTATTTATTTCTTGTCTCAATAACATACTTGAACTTGAGTACCGCCACGGCAGCATGTCCTCGGGCTCATGTAGGGACCAGGACATCCCACACGCTATACAGCTCCTCTCCCCGTGGTGCTGGTGCTCCTTGACACACAGGCTAATTACAATTGACACCTTCTCTGGTCATCCTATATAACGTAATTGATCCAAAATTAGAGCAAATGTCATTTTTTGGTATATTTCAACTTCAATATATATATCTGGTGAGAATAACAAAAAAAATCATTGGGAATTAACCACCAGTCATTCATCTTCAGAAAACCAGATTAAGATTTCATTGACTGGCGCGCTGATATGACCTGCTGAATCCCCAAGTTGATAACTGTATCAGAGTATATGGCCTGGCCAAGTTTTGCATACCCTCCTTCAGTTTTGTTTCCTACATCACAGTAAGTAATACTAATAGGTTGACCAGACTAGAAGGTGAAGGGACGACGACCTTTCGGTCCGTCCTGGACCATTCTCAAGTCGATGACCGGACCACACACTAGAAGGTGAACTTACTTTAGCCACGTTATTTCGGTCCGTCCTGGACCCATTCTCAAGTCGATGACCGGACCACACACTAGAAGGTGAAGGTCGACGGACGTTTCGGTCGTCCTGGACCATTCTCAAGTCGATGACCGGACCACACACTAGAAGGTGAAGGGACGACCTTTCGGTCCGTCCTGGACCAGTCTCAAGTCGATGACCGGACCACACACTAGAAGGTGCAAGGGACGACCTTTCGGTCCGTCCCTGGACCATTCTCAAGTCGATGACCGGACCACACACTAGAAGGTGAAGGGACGACGACCTTTCGGTCCGTCCTGGACCATTCTCAAGTCGCATACATTCGTCAGCCCCTTATTGGTGACTAATCGCCTGCAGTAATACTATATGTAACACTCGGTTGGAATTAAGTTGATGATGTATAATTGTTCCCTTTATACGATTATGTATATGCCCAACGACTGGGTCTGATAGCGGATAGAGCTATACGGCAGAGCTTCATGCAGGTCGGCGTTCAATCCCCTACCGACCGTCCAAGTGGTCTGGCATCATACCTTACCCCTCCGTCCCATCCTTAATCCTTATCCTGATCCCTTCCAAGGGCTGTATAGTAGTATTGGCTTGGCGCTTTCTCCTGATAATTCTCTTTCTACACGATTATGTATATTGTCAATAAATTTCAAACTTGTGAAAATATATAAACAGCCCTGTTGTGATATTAACTAAGTTTATTGACCATGTAATGAAACATTGAAGTAGTTCTAATATACTGAATTACTTAATGAAGCCGTATACCTTAGTATACTTAATTAGTGGATTTATATGTGTAACTTATTTGAAAAGTTTCGAGATTCATTTAGTGTGTTGGTACATTCAGTCTGGTCCAACGTGTCCCCAAGACGCGTATTTCATAGTATTTCTTGCTGGTTGATGGGGCTGTCGGAGCCCCAGCCACCAGCTTGAATTTTTGGGGGAGTGAATGTTGTTGGTTATAGATTAAGCTACTCGGCACAAGTTCCAAGTAGCACGGGCTATGGTGAGCCCGTAAACTTACCTGGCACAGGCGGGGCAAGTAGCAATGGGCTATGGTGAGCCCGTAGTGGACTTACCTGGCACAGGAGCGGCGCTGTGTGGAGTGAGTGATCTTCGATTGATACATATTAAGCCATCCAAAAGGGGCACGGGCATGAATAGCCCGTAATGTGAGCTTTAGTGGTGACATGTATAAAGTAGTAGGACGGCTCAGATATATATCCCATACGCTACTGTAAGGCAGGGGGGGGGGGGGGGGGAGGGGTTACATTGCTAAACACCCTACACGATATTGTTGTGAGTTTTTTTTTTATTATTATTTTCTACCACAGACGTGGCCGACATTTACAATCCGTTGTGAGGTGTGAGGTATCACACACTCCCTGCACTCTTCTCCAGATTGAACACAAGAGCTATGGCGTCTTGAGTGCGCCTACCAACATTCCTGCAACGGACATATGAGACGATGTTGTTGACCAGAACACACACTAGAAGGTGAAGGGACGACGACGTTTACGTCCGTCCTGGACCATTCTCAAGTCGATTGTGAACGATGTTGCGGTAGGAGCCCAGACGATGTTGGCCTCCTACCGCAAGCTTATACTCAACGGTGCCCTATAGCTCCATCTCAAGACGCTCTTTTGTGATGTATTTAACACCTGCTGGTGGTGAGGCTCTGCAGAACACTCAGGGAGATCAAACCCTCCCTAAACGTGTTCTCCCTAAAGTTATAGCGTCTGCAGACCAATCATTTTCACGACAGTCACTCGAGGAGTGGGATACACGACCTGAGAAAAATATGTGCCCCTTCTACGTCATCGCTACTTTATATACAAGACACACCTGACCTGACGAAAATAGATGTTGTTGTTTAAGATTCAGCTACTGGGAACAAAACTTTGCAAGTAGCACGGGCTATGGTGAGCCCGTAGAGGACTTACCTGGCACAGGAGCGGGGCTGTAACTTTGATTAATAAGAGATAAAAGTGTTGTGTTTTATATGCGACGTGGACAAGGTGTGATGTCACTATGACGCCATAATGTACGATTTCAGACCTGCCCTGAAATCGAGACGGGTCCCTCCTCCGGTCGCCCGATGGAATGAAACATAGTGGGAGAAGGCAGCGAAGGCCAGAAATAATGGGCCGTGTTTCAGTTGCTGGAGTAGGAAACTCTAAGCTTGCTTTAGTCAAATACTGACCTGCCTACAGGGGGAGGCCTGAGGTGCTATGGTAGCCTGCTCTAGCCCCCCCCCCCCACCAGGCGGGTAGGTCCTCCCAAAAGAGTAGGATTGCAAAGAAGATAAAACTTACCACTAAGGGGGAAAATACATGATACATTATCATAGGTACTTAATGAGAGTTAAGCGTTACCGTAAGCTTAATCGCTAGCATTGTGCACAGATCTATGAAGTCGACACTAACACAACCAAGGCCCAGTAACACACACACACACCACCAGAGGATTTCGAAGGCTACAAGTACATTGTAACGCAACAGGTACACCCAGGCTAGTAGGTTAGGCTAGTAGGTTAGCGTTCAGAGCCAGACCTCACCCCTTCCGTAGTCACTGACAGGAACACTCACGGACCCACTGCACCTCCACACTCACCCCCTACGTAGGTGTCCCTCCTTCTCTCTCTCTCTCAGCTCCTCTCTCACTTACCTGTAGGAAGAGGAAAAAAATAGTTAACATAAGTGTATAAATTTCAGTATTTTGACTGTCGTTTTGTAGGGTTTTTGTTACAACAGTTTGAGGGGCAGTTGTGGGGTTTGTTCGGTCAATGGTGCGGCTGTTGTTTGGTTATCGATTATGATTAGCTTTTGCTGTTGTGTAGTCGCAGCTTGGGCGGCTCTTGTTATAGTGAACGTAGCCGACAATTTTATTTAAATTACTTCCAAGCTGCATCACTTATGAACCCATCCGTGCCCTTGTGTGGCAGTGCCAATAAAAGTTGTTTTCACATATTCAGACATTAAAACATTGATTGTAACCATGATATATATATGTGCCAGTTTAGACCTAG
Organism: Procambarus virginalis; assembly: GCA_020271785.1. Classification (NCBI taxonomy): domain Eukaryota; kingdom Metazoa; phylum Arthropoda; class Malacostraca; order Decapoda; family Cambaridae; genus Procambarus; species Procambarus virginalis. Next base: position 28,415,846 of record WNGS01004511.1, on the reverse strand, counting down.
TGTCTTGTGTATGACCCTCTGTCCTGCATGACAGTGAATACCAGCATTATCCTCACTTTAATAGGACTTAATTGAAATCCTCAGATTAGGCAAAATTGTAATTAATTTTGTCAATAAAGATGTTAATAATAATAAGCTATTATTTAACCGTTACTGCGGTGCTTTTTTTCTAGTTTATGTTGCGTCTGATTCCTATCCAAACCGACAGGGGCCAGAATTCATCAAACATTTAAGCAGCCACTTACGAAACCTGTGCATCTTTTCTCCCAATCATGGCGTTTTAGTTTAATAAATACAGACTAACCCGCCATGATCAACGAAGGCTGTACAATGACTTTCCATGGGTACGGGCTTCATTGAACCGCAACCCGCTGTGTTAAAATGGTTATAATGAGTGTTTCAAATCGTAATTCTAGGTTCACACACAGAGATCACACTAACGTCATGCATCAAATTTCAGTAATTGCAGTAAGTTCAGTAAAACTTCGGTTTCAACCCTTTTAACCCTGTCGTAGCTCAGTCGATTAAAGCAGTGTCTGGGATGCTCCCGGACGCAGGTTCGAATCCTCGTCACGGCCCTTGTGGATTTGTTTATTTAATTCTAGCTAATAAAGCCGCTGATGATCTTTACCCAAGGGGCATGTTTGGATACTATATAAAAGGAGCTATAAAGGAGCTATCAAGCTTACAAAAAGTTACAGCCCCGCTCCTGTGGCCAGATAAGTCCACAACGGGCTCACCATAGCCCGTGCTACTTGGAACTTTTTGTTCCAAGTAGTGAATCTTAAATAACAATCCAGCTTAAATTGAACATAAGGGGAGAGGAAAGGGGCCGACGGGGTACCATATAGCGCCACAGAGGGAAACAATCTACGACTTGTAGGTAGTGTGAGCCAGCGGTGTGTTACAGGAGGCCGCTCGTAGGTGGTGTGAGCCAGCGGTGTGTTACAGAAGGCCGCTCGTAGGTGGTGTGAGCCAGCGGTGTGTTACAGGAGGCCGCTCGTAGGTGGTGTGAGCCAGCGGTGTGTTACAGAAGGCCGCTCGTAGGTGGTGTGAGCCAGCGGTGTGTTACAGGAGGCCGCTCGTAGGTGGTGTGAGCCAGCGGTGTGTTACAGAAGGCCGCTCGTAGGTGGTGTGAGCCAGCGGTGTGTTACAGGAGGCCGCTCGTAGGTGGTGTGAGCCAGCGGTGTGTTACAGGAGGCCGCTCGTAGGTGGTGTGAGCCAGCGGGGTGTTACAGGAGTCCGGGGCGGCACCCTCCTGGCCGCCTCCTCTCCCGTGCGCACCAGACCAAATCTTAGTGTGTCACTATTTAACATTACTGCGTCACTCGAGCTGCTGCCACACTGCCACCCACCTACATTAATCCCGGGAATATTGCTGTGGAGATGATTTGTGATAGCAGATATGCCCCGACATACTCCTCACTGTGGGAGATGACTTGTCACACAGATATGCCCGACATAGTCAGTACTGCGGAAGTAGTGACGATAGATATACCCCCGAATTAGCTGAGCCGCTTCGACGGCAGTTGCAAGCGAGCGATAGACGGGAGGGGGGGGAGGGGAGGATATGTCGCTGGTGCCATATATGACAGGTATATGAGGCGACGGTGATAAGGCTGGTCACGACGCTGGCTCGTCGAAACAAAGACACGGGGGACCTTGACGCCCGCCCAGATAATGCTAAACTCAGGGCTATTATATTCCACTGGGCGGCATATATTATTGGCCTGGAGACCTCGCTGGCTGGCTGGCTGGCTGACTGACTGGAAGCGGAGTCAAATTCACTGTGCTTCTGTGGCGGCAGTTTTGATGTGCACGATGTCAACACGAAGAGAGGGGGGTCTGGGGGGGGGGGGGAGGGTATTGTGGTGGTTGTGTGTAGATAGATGTGCTGGATGTGTTTAGTCACAGCAAGAGACATCATTTTTGTTGACGTGTCCATCACTGCCACACCAAATGGAGAGGGGGAGGGGGGGGGGGGGTTTAACTAATGACCGAAGCGCTTGCGATCGAGGGGCAATAATATCTATATTATCCTTTACTCGCTGATACGACCTGGTTTACCATTCTTGTTGATGAGGCGGACAAAATTTAGCTTTACACACATACTCTCTCTCTCTCTCTCTCTCTCACACAACAACACACACACACACACACACATACACACTTGGCACAAGGCATAAATGATCAATCACGACTCACCGCGACGACATTAACGGCACTCCATAACTCACCAAACTTTGCTCTTCACATTTAGGCCAAAAGACGACAAGTGACGCGCTCAAAAGCAATATATATATATATTATATATATATATATATATATATATATATATATATATATATATATATATATATATATATATATATATATATATTTGCGCCACGAAAATAAACACGGCCCAACATAAGGGGTAAATTACCAACTAGAGAAAACACAGACGACACATCAAAGACGTTTTCGGGTTAACCTTCAACTGGCGGGAAAAACTAAACTTCAAATATTGCCGTGAATGAGAAATTGCGGAGGGGAAGAGTGAGTGAGTGAGTGAGTGAGTGAGTGAGTGAGTGAGTGAGTGAGTGATGAGTGAGTGAGTGAGTGAGTGAGTGAGTGAGTGAGTGAGTGACAGAGAGAGAGAGAGTTACGTGTGTGTTGGGGGGGGGGGGGTTGACCTCACCACCACTGTTAGGTCAACTAGGGGGTGAGGGGGGGGGTGACCTAGGAGATAAGGGAGTCTATGTACCACCTGTATGTGTTCTCCTCCTCCCTCCCCCCCCCACACCCCCACTAGGTCTCCTAACCCCCTAACTCCCCCTCCCCCCTCTTCTCTACCTCACCTCGTTATAGATCTATCTTTGATAACTCTACACTTTCTGTGGAAACTCTTAAAACGACCCCTTACACCCCTAGTGTGTGTGTGTGTGTGTGTGTGTGTGTGTGTGTGTGTGTGTGTGTGTGTGTGGTGTGTGTGTGTGTGTGTGTGTGTGTGTGTGTGTGTGTGTGTGTGTGTGTGTACCTGGTGTGTGCGGAGGAAGGGTGTACGCAGCAGCTGGAGATAAGGGGAGAGGAGGTGCCAAGATCCCCCAACGGACCAAATATGATATACCATAAATCATAGCGGCTCACAAGCATGTTTTCCATGCATGGCTCCATCAGCCACTGGGAGGAGAGCTCCTAGAACTTACGCACAGCGTCGGGGAGGAGCGGGGGGGGTCAGGTCATATCCTTCTACGGTTCCCGAACGTCAAAAGGTCTTACTAAAGTCCCCCCCCCCCCTTATCCTAACCCCACCAAGAGGACCCCAAAACAGAAAACGGGACAATTAAATTTTTTTAAATTTTGCCCCGAGGGGCGAGTTTATTGGGCAGCGCCACTCATCTTGTGAGTGGACACACCGCCATAGCAGCATGTACAACACTCCCCAATAGAAGAAAACCCGCTGGGTTGTTCATCCTGTCACTTGTACCCAGACACAGCTGGGACTTGCTTAACTGTCTCAAGTGAACAGCTCCTCAAACAAGAAGATTAACATCTATCAACCCTTAAAAGCTTACGTTATCTTGCGGGTGCAAAATGGGGAATCTTTTAAGAACAGTATCAATATTTGACAAATAATGTTTTCCTAACTCAAACAATGTGGGTTTATTATTCTACACATATTCTTAATGTCTCTCAGGTGTTCACATTCACGTAGATAGTGGTCAAGGCGGTGTCCATCACTCTCACCACAGATTCTGCAACTTCGCTGATCAACTGTTGTTTCCATTCCATATCT
>WNGS01004511.1:28341615-28357342 GCA_020271785.1 Procambarus virginalis | reverse complement strand
TCCGTGTCAGGGTACAGCCTTGTCACCCGTGTCCTGCCTTGTCATCCGTGTCCTGCCTTGTCACCAGTGTCCTGCCTTGTCATCCGTGTCCTGCCTTGTCACCAGTGTCCTGCCTTGTCATCCGTGTCCTGCCTTGTCACCAGTGTCCTGCCTTGTCATCCGTGTCCTGCCTTGTCACCAGTGTCCTGCCTTGTCATCCGTGTCCTGCCTTGTCACCAGTGTCCTGCCTTGTCATCCGTGTCCTGCCTTCTCACCCGTGTCCTGCTTTGTCACCCGTGTCCTGCCTTTTCACCCGTGTCCTGCCTTGTCCCCCGTGTCCTGCCTTGTCACCCGTGTCCCGCCTTGTCACCCGTGTCCTGTCTTGTCACCCGTACCTTGCAGGTTACCGGGTGTTGTGGTGATTTGCCAGTGGCGCTAAGATCCCCGGCGGCCAGGTCGTGACGCACAGGCCTTCCTGGTTTGCTGTGATACGTGAGTCAAGACCAGCTCGTTGGACGCGGCTGCTCGACATGCCGTGACAGTATGACGTCATCAGCACTGGCTTGATCAGGTATCCCTTTGGCAGATTGTTTGTGCAAGTTCTATACTTGAACAACTGTGACGGGGTCTGCGTCAGTTATGTCCCCTTAATGTGTAGTGGAATGCGTGTTGAACAGTCTCGGGCCTCTGATGTTGATAGTTCCTCTTCTCAGAGTACCTAGTTGCAACCTCGGCTCTACCACATTGTGGGGAATTCTGCCACCTAATCGCCATGCCTCCTGGTCTCATTGTGCTGTTATTTCTGTGTGCATCTTTGGGACCTAGACATCCCCTCTAGTATTGTCCACGTGTAAATTATGTATGTATCTCATCCAGCCTGGGCCTGCCTCTAAGCAGGTAATACAGACGAGCAGTTTCCGTGGCGTAGTGGTTAAGACACTCGCCAGTCGTTCCCGCGACGCGTCATGGCATGGGTGTTCGTTATCCCCACCTGGGCCGTGGAGGGATATTACTCGGGTCCGCACATTCCTAACTGTAGCCGTCCTTGGGTCTATACGCAACAGTAAAATGTGTACTTGGAATGCAAGAAAAATCAGATTCTTAGCGCGGTCTGTCGGGATCGATATTCCAGCGGACCATGGCACCGAGAACGTCTACTGCGTACTAGTGGCTGGTACCAAGGAATTGTCAAACACACTCTTGATATATATCCTTCAAAAAGTGTGAAAAAAAATCAAAAAAAAAGATTTAGGCTCTTTTTAGCTCTCTCTATTTATTTCAAGATCACAAACTAATATTTAGTTTCGGTTTAATGAAACTAGCAAAATGCTGTCATAACTAGACCAGGAGGCTGCTGGGTGTAATTACCTAAGTGTAGTTACAGGATGAGAGCCACGCTCGTGGTGTCCCGTCTTCCCAGTACTCTTTGTCATGTAACACTAAAACTACTGACAGTTTGGGCCTCCACCACCTACTCACTTAGCTTGTGCCAACCCTCTACCATTCTGCAAAAGAAAACGTTCTAATATTTTTTCGGCACCTTTGTTTCTTAAGCTTGAATAAAGCATCTTTAGCTTGTGTGTGTGTGTGTGTGTGTGTGTGTGTGTGTGTGTGTGTGTGTGTGGTGTGTGAGTGTATGTGTGAGTGTGTGTGTGTGTGAGTGTATGTGTGAGTGTGTGTGTGTGTGTTTTAGTGTATGTGTGAGTGTATGTGTGAGTGTGTGTGTGTGTTTTAGTGTATGTGTGAGTGTGTGTGAGTGTATGTGTGAGTGTGTGTGTGTGTGAGTGTATGTGTGAGTGTGTGTGTGTGTGTGAGTGTATGTGTGAGTGTGTGTATGTGTGAGTGTGTGTAGTGTGTGTGTGTGTGTGTGTGAGTGTATGTGTGAGTGTGTGTATGTGTGAGTGTGTGTGTGTGTGAGAGAGTGCATGTGTGAGTGTGTGTGTGTGTGGGTTTAGTGGCATAGTAACGATGTTTTTATTGTTTTTAATTAAAACTCGTTGGTTTAGTTAGACGACACCCAGAATATACCGTACGAATTATGGCTGATGGATTGCAACACTTATGCAAAACAAACAATATATACGAGCAATTAAACTAGTACAATCATTAAAATGCAAATATTGCAAGTAAACCCAGAAGAAATACAGTGTGCATAAGAAATATGCAGAGAATAGATCACAATAACATGTTGGTCACAAGTCACCACCAGCCCGGGGCCAGGACTCTCAAACTGTTGACACAACCATTTACGAAACCTGTGCATCTTTTCCTCAGTTATGGCGGCTTTGTTACATCGATTAAACAACGAGGTTCTGAAGCGTTGCGAGGTTGTTTATGACAATGATGACCTTGGGTTACGAAGATACCTGCCCGGTGGACAGAGACATCGGGTGTAAGGAAGATGACTCAAGCCTTCTACGGTCCATTTCCCCCATTCTTCTCCTTGGGTAATCGAACTCGGCAACAATCGACTGTGAGACGACTCCACTAACTCAGTAGGACACAATGGATGTGTGTGTTTACTATTTGTATCTGCAGAATCGAGCTATTAGTTCTTGGACCCCGCCTTTCTAACCAATTTATTTTTCCTCTATTATGTCTACTACATGTATTTCTCTCTAACACACACACACACACACACACACACACACACACACACACACACACACACACACACACACACACAGGGGGGCCAGGTAGCCTGGTGGATTGCGCGCAGGACTTGTAATTCTGTGGCGCGGGTTCGATTCCCGCACCCGGCAGAAACAAATGGGCAAAGTTTCTTTCACCCTGAATGCCCCTGTTGCCTAGCAGTAAATAGGTACCTGGGAGTTAGTCAGCTGTCACGGGCTGCTTCCTGGGGTGTGTGTGTGTGTGTGTGTGGTGTGGGGGAAAAAAAAAAAGTAGTTAGTGTAGTTAGTAAAAGTTGATTGACAGTTGAGAGGCGGGCCGAAAGAGCAAAGCTCAACCCCCGTAAAATACAACTACGTGAATACAACTTAAGTGAATACACACACACACACACAGACACACACACACACACACACACACACACACACACACACACACACACACACACAAACACACACACACACACACACACACACACACACACACACACACACACCACACACACACACACACACACACACACACAAGTGTCGTCCAGGACTCCAGGAGGCTGCACGTAATGAATGATACCCGTTGTTGGGGACAGGAAGCCTGTACAAAGACTTGTACCGAAGCCTCAAATCAACTACTGACCTTCACCCAAGATGCAAACCACAATAGTCGCCTAACTCCAGGGTTCCCATATCACTGCTAGGTGAATAGACGCATCAGATGAAAGGAAACTTTTTAAACTGTTTGTCCAATCTGGGGATAGTGCCAGGGTTCCTGAGTTGTGAGCCGAGGGCGTAGACTACTGTGCCACAGAACCCACTTATATTTGGATATGTGTAACAGGAAGAAACGACAGCTTCAGAAAGTACTGAGGTATCGAACCCACGTCTCTGGGGCTCCTCTCAGCCACTGTCGACAGCCACGACGAGCTTAAAGCGGCAGCTTAACAAAGGATATATATATCACGCGTCTCTGGAATATTCTACAGCCACTGCATAAAATTAGATGGAATTTACGATATGCATGTTTCTTAATATTGTGTGACAACAGTGCGCTCTTTGGTGTGTCATGACACCCGGTACTCTGTGGCTGTTTGTGACACCTGGTGCTGTGTGGCTATATGTGACACCTGGTGCTGTGTGGCTATATGTGACACCTGGTGCTGTGTGGCTATATGTGACACCTGGTGCTGTGTGGCTATATGTGACACCTGGCGCTGTGTGGCTATATGTGACACCTGGTGCTGTGTGGCTATATGTGACACCCGGCGCTGTGTGGCTATATGTGACACCTGGTGCTGTGTGGCTATATGTGACACCTGGTGCTGTGTGGCTATATGTGACACCTGGCGCTGTGTGGCTATATGTGACACCTGGTGCTGTGTGGCTATATGTGACACATGGTGCTGTGTGGCTATATGTGACACCCGGTGCTGTGTGGCTATATGTGACACCTGGTGCTGTGTGGCTATATGTGACACCCGGTGCTGTGTGGCTATATGTGACACCTGGTGCTGTGTGGCTATATGTGACACCTGGTGCTGTGTGGCTATATGTGACACCTGGTGCTGTGTGGCTATATGTGACACCCGGTGCTGTGTGGCTATATGTGACACCTGGTGCTGTGTGGCTATATGTGACACCTGGTGCTGTGTGGCTATATGTGACACCTGGTGCTGTGTGGCTATATGTGACACCTGGTGCTATGTGGCTATATGTGACACCTGGTGCTGTGTGGCTATATGTGACAGCAGGTGCTATGTGGCTATATGTGACACCTGGTGCTGTGTGGCTATATGTGACAGCAGGTGCTATGTGGCTATATGTGACACCTGGTGCTGTGTGGCTATATGTGACAGCTGGTGCTATGTGGCTATATGTGACAGCTGGTGCTGTGTGGCTATATGTGACAGCTGGTGCTGTGTGGCTATATGTGACACCCGGTGTTCTGGCTATATGTGACACCTGGTGTTCTGGCTATATGTGACATCTGGTGTTCTGGCTATATGTGACACCTGGTGCTCTGTGGCTATATGTGAAACCCGGTGCTGTGTGGCTATGTGACACCTGGTGCTCTGGCTATATGTGACACCCGGTGTTCTGGCTACATGTGACACCTGGTACTCTCTGGCTATATGTGACACCCGGTGCTCTGGCTATATGTGACACCCAGTGCTGTGTGGCTATATGTGACGCCCGGTGCTGTGTGGCTATGTGACACCTGGTGCTCTGGCTATATGTGACACCTGGTGCAGTGTGGTTATATGTGACACCCGGTGCTCTCTGGCTATATGTGACACCCGGTGCTCTGTAGCTATATGTGACACCCGGTGTTCTGTGGCTATATGTGACACCCGGGGCTCTTTGGCTATATGTGACACCCGCAGCTTTCTGGCTATATGTGACACCCGGTGCTCTCTGGCTATATGAGACACCCGGTGCTCTCTGGCTATATGTAACACCCGGTACATTGTGGCTATATGTGACACACCATGCTCTGTGGCTATATATGTGACACCCGGTGCTCTCTGGCTACATGTGACACCCAGTGTTCTGTGGCTATATGTGACACCCAGTGTTCTGTGGCTATATGTGACACCCGGTGCTCTGGCTACATGTGACACCCGGTGTTCTGTGGCTATATGTGACACCCAGTGCTCTGGCTATATGTGACACCCCATGATCTGTGGCTATATATGTGACACCCGGTGCTCTCTGGCTACATGTGACACCCGGTGTTCTGTGGCTATATGTGACACCCGGTTCTCTGTGGCTATGACACCCGGTACTCTGTGGCTATATGTGACACCCGGTGCTCTGTGGCTATATGTGACACCCGGTGCTCTGTGGCTATATGTGACACCTGGTGCTCTATGGCTATATGTGACACCCAGTGCTCTGTGGCTATATGTGACACCCGGTGCTCTGTGGCTATATGTGACACCCGGTGCTCTGTGGCTATATGTGACACCCGGTGCTCTCTGGCTAAATGTGACACCCGGTGCTCTCTGGCTATATAGGACACCCGGGGTTCTCCTGCTATATATGACACCCAGTGCTCTGTGGCTATATGTGACACCTGGCGTTCTCTGGCTATGTGACACCCGGTGCTCTCTGGCTATATGTGACACCCGGTGCTCTCTGGCTATATATGACACCCAGTGCTCTCTGGCTATATGTGACACCGGTGCTCTCTGGCTATATGTGACACCTGGCGCTCTCTGGCTATATGTGACACCCGGCGCTCTCTGGCTATATGTGACACCCGGTGCTCTCTGGCTATATGTGACACCTGGCGCTCTCTGGCTATATGTGACACCCGGCGCTCTCTGGCTATATGTGACACCCGGTGCTCTCTGGCTATATGTGACACCTGGCGCACTCTGGCTATATGTGACACCCGGTGTGCTCTGGCTATATATGACACCCAGTGCTCTCTGGCTATATGTGACACCCGGTGCTCTCTGGCTATATGTGACACCTGGCGCTCTCTGGCTATATGTGACACCCGGTGTGCTCTGGCTATATATGACACCCAGTGCTCTCTGGCTATATGTGACACCCGGTGCTCTCTGGCTATATGTGACACCCGGTGCTCTCTGGCTATATGTGACACCCGGTGCTCTCTGGCTATATGTGACACCCGGTACTCTCTGGCTATATGTGACACCCGGCGCTCTGTGGCTATATATGACACCCGGTACTCTCTGGCTATATGTGACACCCGGCGCTCTCTGGCTATATGTGACACCCGGCGCTCTCTGGCTATATGTGACACCCGGTGCTCTCTGGCTATATGTGACACCCGGCGCTCTCTGGCTATATGTGACACCCGGTGCTCTCTGGCTATATGTGACACCCGGTGCTCTCTGGCTATATGTGACACCCGGCGCTCTCTGGCTATATGTGACACCCGGTGCTCTCTGGTCACGTGTTAAAACCCACAGAAGAATGCGTAATAATCTTCAATAATTAATCTTCTATTTCAGCTCGTCTTAGTAAACCAAATAAAAGGCTAATTAAATGGTTAAAATTCTCCACGTTGTATAATTTATAATAAATCTTTTTTTTAGTGTCATAAAATTAATGCTGTTTGGTGTTAGCTTTTGTTTGCTTGTTTGTTAAGAGAGATATTAACTACTGGAGGTCTGGAATGTTAAGAATGGTTTTGTCCACCTCTAGTTTAGACGCCAATCAGAATTAAGTTAACGCGAACACTTACCAACCACAACAGCTTGCTCTCTCAGATCTTGACGAAGTTGGGCATCCACGCGCGCCCTGGATAAAGCAACAGGCTGACACTTGTTTTTTTTAACTATCAAAATATCCTCTTTTTTTTCGAAATTAGAGAGAATAGAATAATCAATCCGTGAGGAGTGTGGTCACGAGGGAGGCAGAGCGGCACGGGGAGCCCGCCCAAGTTGCCAGGCGGGGCGGCCGGGGCCTGCAGGAGCCTGTAGGAGGTGGCGTGTGGCGGGAGGAGCCTCGCACCGTACTGGAGGGACACGCCGCTCCAACTGAGCCTCTGAGAGCCTCACCAACACGCTGCCACCCGCGCGCATGCGCACCTCTCCTTTCGCCCACACCTCCCATACACACCTGTACAAAACCATGTTTGTAAACACAGGTTCTCACGCACTATCGACGAGGGGACAGATGGAGACACACACGTGAGTCACACACGTGTCGCGAGGACCGTCTTCACTCACCAAGGTGAACAAGTTGTCGAGGTCAATTCAATACAGACTTCAAACCTTAAATCTAAATGGTTTCAAAACAGCACAAGTTAAAGGTCCTCAACCCCCCCCTCTCCCTCCCTCCCACATAAAATTAAAAACAAATGACGTTAGAAACCTAAATAGTCATTCAATAGAATCTTTTATACCACGTATATCAGACTAATTCCAGAATATGCAGCTCTGACGTGGAGAGTTGATCTCGTTAGATAAAAAAAATGAAGCAGTGGAGGTAAAGTCCAGAGATACGCCGCCAGACTAGTCCCAGGACCGAGAGGTATGAGTTACGAGGAAATGCTAAAGAATTCAATCACGCGTGCAACCTGTCCTAATATCTGGGATATGTCGAGCAGTCTTTTAAAAATGCGATGTATTTGTAAAAATAAAAGCACAGAAATATTGACGTTTTCTATAACTCGGCCTTGAGCAGTTAGGTATAGGTTTCAGGTCAGCGAAACAGTTGAACTTTTTTTTTTCGGAATAGCAAATTGAGAGACTTGGCTGCAGTAGAAGACAGAGGAATCAGGAGAGACATGATTACGACACACGAGATCTTAGGTGAAATTCACAGAAGACAATGAAACCATGAAAGACATGTCTTCAATACTTATCACAGCCTTCTGTTAGATCAGTGATTCCCAAACTTGTTCGTATTTCCGCCCCATTGGCTATATGGGGTGGAAATATATATATTAGCCATTGGTAGGGGGCACCGTAAACTCTTCTCCAGTGCCCCTACTCTATTTTACACCTTCAGTGGCGTAAGTGTGATATCTTTTCAGACCAAAAGGTGGCTTACTCAACTCTAGACTTCCGATAACCAGTCCAGAGTCATATCTAAATTCTAAACTTTGACTCTAAAGGGAACTGAAACCGGAATTCCGGGCTTAATAAACTGGTACTGTAACCACTATGCCACTGATGTGTGGGGGACCCACAGAGACATACATCAGTAGCATGAAATTTATAACGTTATTACTGCATGTTTTATCAAAATCCGATACACCAGATTTATAAACTCTGAAAGTCATTTAAATAGTACAAATAAATGTGTTAATTGAGGGGTCCTGCAGAGTTAATTATTCCTCTTCCCGTGAGCCTTGTTAGTGTGGTGGATGAGCTTGAGGGCTGGATGTCGTAGTTCCAGCCTCAGGGGCTAACGTGACTTAGCAGGAGTTTTATTTCACGACGTTCAGTAATCTGAAGCAGATTTCTCCGCTTCGTAAAAAAGTTGATGGACCTCGCTAAAACAGCGCTCCGCCATAAATAATGTTGAGATTGCAAGACATAAACATTTTAACTGCTGTCTATAACGCTGGATAACGAGTAGAAATGTCATCTTTTGTAACCAAAGTTCTTGACATGATTTTTTTTAAACTTCGGCTTCAGCTCAACGTTATTTTCCAGCCCAATTAATTCCTCTTCCACAACTCCTCCAGGGTCTGGACTCATGACACGATCTGGAATATCTATCAAGCGAACATTGCTCAACTCTCCGAGACACACATTTGTGCAGTATTTCCCAGAGGTCACAAGACACACGGAAATCGTCGTCAAGTATAAAACTTTTCTAGTTCCGATAAGCTGGCAGTCCGCTACATCTTATCATGGTATATATATATATATATATATATTTATATATATATATATATATATATATATATATATATATATATATATATATATATATGTATATATATATATATATGTCGTACCTAGTAGCAGCCAGTATATATAGCTGTATATATATATATATATATATATATATATATATATATATATATATATATATATATATATATATATATATATATACAGCTTGAAAGATTTAGTTGTCGAGACACAGCACTGCTCCTGTGCCAGGTAAGTCCACTACGGGCTCACCATAGCCCGTGCTACTTGCCCCCGCACCTGTGCCAGGTAAGCTACGGGCTCACCATAGCCCGTGCTACTTACCCCCGTACCTGTGCCAGGTAAGCTACGGGCTCACCATAGCCCGTGCTACTTGCCCCCGCACCTGTGGCAGGTAAGCTACGGGCTCACCATAGCCCGTGCTACTTGCCCCCGCACCTGTGCCAGGTAAGCTACGGGCTCACCATAGCCCGTGCTACTTGCCCCCGCACCTGTGCCAGGTAAGCTACGGGCTCACCATAGCCCGTGCTACTTGCCCCCGCACCTGTGCCAGGTAAGCTACGGGCTCACCATAGCCCGTGATATTTGGAACTTGTTCCGAGTAGCTGAATCTATAACAACAACGATTTAGTTGTGCTTGCGGGCTCTTCATGCCCGTGCCACCTCTTGGCTGGCTTAATCTTTATCAATCAATCAATTTAGTTGTGAAATAAACGTAGAGATAACGTTAACAACATATATATCTCAATTACCTGCAGCTGCATAATTATCTCAGTGAACTTATTTAAAGTTCTTGCAGATATGTGAAAGAGAGGTAAGGACGGATCTGCACTATCAGAACGAGCAAACGATCGAAGCAAATGGCCTTGAACTGACCGAGACGATAGCTGAAGAGCTTCAGAAACTACCCAACGACTATCTCGATAACTGTCTCACCATCAAACGACGTCAAGATAACGAGTGTGTCAGACGACAGTCAAACAAAAGACAAGAGTGTGTCACGACGTTCGAAACAAAAGAACAGAGGGTTCTCGACTACAAATATATACCGAAAGATCTATGGCTTTATATATGCACAAGGATCGTAAACAAAAAAACTGTGCCAATCGCAGTCATAGACAAATATTAGAAATTTTATGTTCGAGTTCATTTTGCTAGTGACAGCGTATCATGATCTGGCATATTTGTGTATTTTGAATGTCAGTTAATTTGTGGAAATGTGTTGGACTCAAAGCTCACAAAACGTACATACAAGCCGATCAACTATGGTATGTCATGCAGTCTCTTTGCATATGCATTGGTGAACTGGCGAATGAGACTTAGTTGTTCATGTTATTTTAATGGTATATGTAGTCAACCTACGGTTATACGATATACGTAAATATGTATTTCCCGTGTCGTCACACAGTTCCCATAATCTATGTGTAAGCTTTAGTCATTATTTATAGAGACCCCCATACGCCGGACTCGTTCATTCGGTCTGAACAGCGTCGGTATTGGACTGAGACACAGCTGTCACGAATGATTCATTCTGCAGCAGTATTCTTCCCGGTAATGCAGCCCGTCCTCCAAACCGCAAACCCCCCAAAATGATATCCATGCACCCTGCCAAACTCCCCTGTGTATGAGTGAAAAACGGTTTGACACATTACGACTCGCTAAACTGCATTTCGTTCGAAGCTCACTTACGGATCATGACACTTGACGAATTTATTGTTCGAACCACAAACGCTGTAAATGCTTCAGCTACGTACTACAAATACAAAGTAAATCGTCAGTCAGAACACCTAACACCTAATTTAAACTTAACCTATACCTATGGCCTATATATATATACGATATGCTAATATATTAATAATATTAATTTATATTGAGAAAATTTTCTGTTTTGAATATATAGCATGTAAAGGTATATGAATGCGTCTGTGGGATCGACAACTGTGACACTGTAATGGACTTGTAGTCGAGGACGGGTTGGCAATGGAAGGAGACAATTAAGGTGTTGACAATGGTTGCTACTAGAGTTTGTACCAATGGGCTACATATGTTGTACCAATGGTGCTACTATGTTGTACCAATGTTGCTACTATGTTGTACCAATGGGGTGGGGGGGTGGAAGGGGGGGGCATACTATGTTGGTACCAATGTTGTGACACTGGTGTTACTATACTAGTTGTGACAATGTTGTGACAATGTTGTGACAATGTTGTGACAATGTTGTGACAATGGGTGCTACTATGTTGTACCAATGTTGTGACAATGTTGCTACTATGTTGTACCAATGTTGTGACAATGTTGCTACTATGTTGTGACAATAGTGCTATTATGTTGTGACACTGTTGTGACAATGGTGCTACTAGATGTGGTGGCCAATGTTGCTGAGGATGTTGTGACAAATGAGTGCTAGACTGTCGCTGTACCAATGTGGGAGCAATGGTCTACTAGTTGTACCAATAGTGTGACAATGGTGCTACTATGTTTGTGACAATGGTGCTACTATGTTGTGACAATGTTGCTAGAGTTGGATGTTGTGACAATGGTGCTACTATGTTGTGGCAATGTTGCTAGGATGTTGTGACAATGGTGCTACTATGTTGTACCAATGTTGTGACAATGTTGCTACTATGTTGTACCAATGTTGTGACAATGGTGCTATTATGTTGTGACAATAGCGCGACAATGTTGTGGCTACAGTATGATGATATGCAGCCTGCTGTGACACCTACTGTGACACTACAGGTGTCCGGTGAGGGGCACTGAACCAGCTGTGACACTGCAGATGTCCGGTGAGGGGCACTGAGCCAGCTGTGACACTGCGGGTGTCCAGTGTGGAACACTGAGCCAGCTGTGACACTGCAGGTGTCCGGTGTGGTACACTGGGAAGAGGTCAGGATAAGGATTTGGCATGGGACGGGGTAAGGGAGAGGGTGGAAAGGAATGGTGCTCAACCACCTGGACGGTCGGGGATTGCACGCCGACCTGCATGAAGCGAGACGTCGCGTCTACCGTCCAGCCCAAGGTTGGTGATGTAACTAGTGGGCGTATAAGTTAGCACACAACAAGACCTCATCAGCCGGAACTGCCTCTCTGGGGAGCTGACTGACGTATGTACAACATGGGCTAAAGTAGCCTCCAACGGTAGTGGGAGAGGGTAACCTGAGACACCCTCCCACGGTGGTGGGAGGGGTAACCTGAGACACCCTCCTACAGTGGTGGGAAGGGTAACATGAGACACCCTCCCACGGTGGTGGGAAGGGTAACCTGAGACACCCTCCTACAGTGGTGGGAAGGGTAACATGAGACAGCTCCCACAGTGGTGGAAGGGTAAACATGAGACAGCCTCCCACAGTGGTGGGAAGGGTAACATGAGACACCTCACACGGTGGTGGGAGAGGGTAACATGAGACACCCTCCCACGGTGGTGGGAGGGGTAACCTGAGACACCCTCCCACGGTGGTGGGAAGGGTAACATGAGACACCCTCCCACGGTGGTGGGAGGGGTAACCTGAGACACCCTCCCACAGTGGTGGGAGGAGGTAACCTGAGACACCCTCCCACAGTGGTGGGAAGGGTAACATGAGACAGCCTCCGCCCATTGGAGGGAGGGAGGGAACAATGTGACAGTGCTGGGAGGCTCGAAAGACAAGACCTGGTGAAATTATGGTTGATTATAAAATTTACATTTTAATTAGGTTACTGGACCAAGATGAAGATGATAGTTTGCACTCTTGAGAACAGCTGAAAAATGGCGGGAAAATTCGGCGTGTCGGACCTGGCAGCAGAAAACAGCGGTGCTTTCTTAACCTTTCAGACATTTCCCCCACAGAGTCTTAGCTATTTCGTGTCCCTCCCTCTCCAGTGCTTCCTCAAACGTTTCATAATTCCAGTGCTTTAAATTTCATCAAAGCACCCGGAATTTTGATGCTGTTTGATCTGATTTTGTCATTAGGGAAATTTAAGGTGTGAGGGACAAGTTGTGTGGTTCCGGCCCGCCTGCTGCACGATCAAATCACCGGAGTTATCGACACATGTGAGAGAGACGGAAGAAGCTAAAAATTTAAAAGGTGGGAAGAGACGAAGGATAAGAGGCCGTGAGTAAGTAGAATAACAGACTTGAGAAAAGACATAATAAAGCAGGGGGGGGATACATAATACAAGATAACAAGGGGAATCAAGAGAGAGAGAGAGAGAGAAGGACAGGGGAGAGATGGAGGGAATGCACCCCGGGAGTA
This sequence comes from Procambarus virginalis, assembly GCA_020271785.1. Lineage (NCBI taxonomy): Eukaryota > Metazoa > Arthropoda > Malacostraca > Decapoda > Cambaridae > Procambarus > Procambarus virginalis. Next base: position 28,344,142 of record WNGS01004511.1, on the reverse strand, counting down.
GGACGGGCAGGGGGGGGGGGGGGGATGGGGTGGGGGATGGAGAGAGAGAGAGGAGGAGATGAGAGGAGAGAGAGAGAGAGAGGAGAAGGGGGGCAGGGATTGCAGCTCAGTTCTCCCATAGAAGCGTTTCCCGAAGACTATACTATTAGTTCGCCCTATTCCTAACCGTAAACAGACGGACTCACAGACAGAATACGGGACACTATGTAAATCTCGCGAGCTGCTGCCATTTTCTAGTACGAGAGCTTTTGCCGGGACTGGTACAGTATACGACAAAATGCGACGTAACGTGCTATAACGACAACCAAGTTGGCGTGACGCTCTGCCTAGCCAGAGGCACTATGGGTAATTTAACATTCTGCCACCAAATATCTGGTAACTATAAACCAACTGCAGCAATTAGATGTGCTTTTTCTATAACAGTTTTCAAAGTGTAAACGAGAACCGGTTTCATTGTAAGGCATGTGTGACAATGGTTCCCTGAGTGAGGGGTAAAACCCCTAGAGGGCGCTCACGGCACTAAGAAGGCGGCAGGGGGGGAGCGGCAGGGTGGGGAGCGGCAGGGGGGGGGCAGTGGGAGGGAGCTGCAAGGGGGGCGGCTGGGGGTAGGGGCAGGGGCAGGGTGGTGAAGTGGGGGTGGGATCGGTCACCTTTTAACATTTTTGTATTCGGTCAACAATCAACGTGTTAGTATTTATATTAAAACATTTTACAATAGTTAACCCCTTATGCTTTCTAATAATTCGTAACGTATAACTTGGTGTGTGCAGTAGACCATTATATCTATTTTCTGGCCCTTTAGCACAGTGTGTGGGGTCCCGGATTTTACGTAAATGGATATCTACATATGCATATTTTATACATTTCTTGTGGTCAGTTCTTAATGAAACATTTTATATAACCTTTTTGTTTATTAGTGTTAGGATCACAAAGGGTTGAATAAGATGTTGCTCCCGCAATAAGTTCACCTGCTTGTTCTCTGCACCTTTTGCCTTTACTGTTATACATGAAAACTTGTTAATATTCACTCAATGTCTACTGCTTAATTAACGATAAAAAATGGCAGAAGACAAATACAAGAAGGAACCTCGACTTGTAATTTAGAATATCTGAAATTTATTATCTGATTTATTCAGCAGCAAGCACACTCCTACAGGTGTTTAGAACACGTGCGAAAGGTGTTTTTTCTGAGGCAATATATGGCTCTCCCAGTTAGATCATTTGTAAACAACAACACCTGAACAAGGTAAAAGAAGAAACTGATTTTTTTGTCCAGTTCCACTCCGCTAGTGACTCCAAACACTCAAACATGTTTTCTAATTTATTGCAACGAAACACGAATGGATATTGCAGACCATCTGCATATTTCAATGTTACTTGCTGGGTCTGAAACACCACACACACACACCACACAAACGCGGTGAAGAACTCCTCCTTCCAGACGATGCCTCAGGCAATAATTGCAAATGCAAGATTTATAGATGAAATAGCGAAGAATGTGGAACGTTGGAAATATTTGGTCCAGCATCACTGACAGCCGAATTTGCATGCAAAGTTCAATGAGTCAACTTTGCCAAGCAATAAATCCTTGCTAACTGCTCATTTGCGTTTGATAAAAGATAAAGTATGACCAACGCGTCTTACTGGCAAGGCCACTAGAAGCGAACATAGAAAAAGAGTCGGGGTTTCTCCGATGCTGATCAGTCTCAAAGAAACCGAGATTCCGCTTACAACCACACCGATGAGTGAGCAACCTGTCTTCTTACAAAGGTAACGCAAACGAGCGAAAAAGCGACGTTCTAAGAAAAAAATTGTCGTACTAGAAAATGGGAAGCGGCTGCGAAAGTGACGTACTGTTCCGGTTTGTGGTCCTCTGACTTAGCTGTTAGGTTAGAACACTTTAAAATTAACCGTTTCTTGACGTTGTTGTGTTGTTTAAGATTCGCTACCTGGAACAAAAAGTCTCAAGTAGCACAGGCTATGGTGAAGCACCGTCGTTTTCTTAACGTTTTGAAACCTTTAGAAGACGGGCTGGACGTGAGCGCCTTCAAGTGACTGGTCGCTAGGGTGGTTGCATTACTTATTTGGAGAACAAATTGCTGCGGCTATCATCACCATCATTGTATTATTCATCAACAACATTGTATTATTCAACAACAACACTGTATTATTCATCAACAACACTGTATTATTCATCAACATCTGATTGCAGAAATTGTAGTGATTGCCTTTATAACTCAATACATACTGTCATTACTGCTGTTAATAAATTAAAAGTCCAGAACTTTCAATTATCGATGATTAACTCGTGTTGAGATCGAAGTGTTTGAGCGTTTGCTGCTGCCTACTGAACTTTCTGGCCTGCCAAATGGCAACTGTTCAACACGTTTCATAAACTCTTCGACATAATAGCTGTTTGTTAAAGTGTTTGTTAACACATGTTTTTCCTCGGTGAATAACTTAAGAAAGATTAGGCGCGAAACTGAATCATTTATCATAAATAAGTTATCGCTGCCAAGTTCAAGTT
>WNGS01004511.1:28318433-28340615 GCA_020271785.1 Procambarus virginalis | reverse complement strand
TGGTTTAGCTTGGAAAAAACCTCAAGCCTAACGGCAAAATCTTCTGGGCGCTAAGGTACACCCATAGTTTGGCCTATTTTGAGGCACTAAATATATCATGCAGTGATGGGCCATAGCATATTTGCCGAGCATATTTAAGTTTAATGGCACACATAAGAGAGAGTCATTCTAAGTTGTGCAAGTTAATCCTAACACTAATAAGTTATATGTGAATCTGTTAGGAAGATAGGCGGCAGTTTCCAAGGTGAGTGAGTAATAACTGGGAAAAAAGTGGCAGGGTTAAGGTGAATGTAGTGTGATGGGGTAGTTAAGTAGACGTTGTTTGGAAACTCGTGCGACGAAATCGGAGGGGGGGAAGTGCGAGGAAAAGCACGGCGGCGATACAGGGGGTCAAAGTGTAATACGGTCCTTTATTGACATAGCCTATCGAAGAGCCGGGACTAAAAAAAAAAAAATCTTCCTGGGTAAAAAGACGGAACCGTAACAAAAAAATTAAAGCCGAGTAACTTGGGGTAGTGGAGCATATGACTATAGGTACCAGAGACATGGTGTAGGAGATTGCTTGGTATGCTTTAACTAATCTTATCCTGTGGCACCATACTAACCCTCAGGTGAATACACAAACATGTGACGGACATAAAAAAATCATTTTATTATCGGCAGAGTCTCTGCGGGTAAAATCTGTGATCATCACATAGACACGCTGAGTCACCGGTAAAAAAAAAAGAAAAAAAAAAAAAAAATCAAATGGAGGGAGTACTATAGTTTTGAGGTCCGATAGTGCTATCGTTGGTAACGGAAATTAGGCACAGTACTTGACGGTGTGGGAGGGATAAATCCTGCGAGCGCAGCCTTAAGATATCGGATCTACACCCTTCAGAACGTACGTTTTAGGTGAGATTGAATAAAATCGGGATAAGATACACATTTGAGCTTTCGGGACCCCACCCAACACACAGCACACACGAACCTCCGGGGAGAGAAGGGGAAACACAACAAGGGTCGGGGAGAATGCAAAAACGGTAAAAGGGGTGCGAGAGAAAAAGGGCACACACAAGACGGGAAACATCAAATGGATAAGTTAAAGACTCTGATCGGTGCTCATCATACACTTGTATACAACAGAACTGACGACGAATGAAGGATATGCAACCTAGGGCCAGCCAGGAGAGACCATCCCAGTAGAACCCAAATAATACGCAAGGGTCATAACGACTGGTCACACCACGTTCCTCCTAAAATTTAAGTGTTAAATAATGTAATGTGAAAGGTCCATGGTGGCCGGAGGATATTAAACCTCACGGTACGAGGCACTCTGGCGGGATCAAGACTGAGCTGAAAGGGTAAGAATGCGGGCGAAAGAAGTGTAAAGAGGTATCGCATGGTCCACTATAAACCATATGACAATGCAAAGACTTACATGGGTGTGTATATTTGGAAATAAATTATACTAATTAAGGAAACACTATATAAACCGGTGCCGAAAAAGTAACTCACGAAAAATAAAATTATGGCGGTTCAGAGAAACTTAAGGCGCTACTCTGGCACAAACACTCTGAGTAAAAGGCTACAAAAACTAGTGGCAATCGTTCTCGGGCTCCATAGGCAACTCAGGGGGAGATGGGAGGCTAGTATATCAAACAAATACACCACTTCGACAGTCTAGCGACGGGTAAAAAGGCTCACCCAACGATCAATCCGATGTAAGCACTCACACTAGGTCAGCTCCTCTCTCGTGGGTCGGAGGATGTGCCAATGCGGGGAAACGAGGGAAGATGCGAAAAAAAATTAAGGATGATCGGACTGACTTAGGTATAGGGAAAGATGAACGAATAAAGACATTCGATTATGTAGTCTACGTAAAATATGAGCTTTCTCAGGAGCAAAACGTGGGCCTGGTCACACTCCCTAGTACCGTACTTCACACCCACAGGCGGGAAAGTATAGAGTGACATGGGGGTCCCAAACCACGATGTGGAACCTGGGGGAGTCGACGTCGGCGTGCCCCTGAAGGAGGCGGCTAGAGGAGCCTCCGGAATGCACCGCTAGGTCTGAAAGCTTTACTGCAATGGTAAGTAAGGGTGTATTCATATGTGCTCGCAACAGCGTAAAATAGTTAAACCCCCTCTTAGTTGTAAATGAGTAAGGTTTAGGCTGACTCAACCATGAGCCCGTGCTACTTGGGGAACTTTTTGTTCCAGGGTAGCATCTTTAACAACCAACGCACACAACACGGAGCCTCTGTACGTAGAACGCGGTTAAAAGTTAGTTGGTAGTTACTCTACTGACCAGGCTTCGGCGCGTTGGCGCTGTAGTGGAGAGTTGTGAGAGTCCATATCATTGATAGTCTTACACTCTTGCAAAGCTGCTAATGTGCATAGCGTTTCTGGCGTTTCGGGGTTTCTTTTTCTATGGCTAGAAAAAGTCCTTAACCTTTCTCTTGATAACCCATAATATAAAGAAGACCCTTTCCCTCTCGGACTTAGGGGCCTTGGTGCCGTCCAGCCTCTTACCTTGCTCTTCTTCCTCTGCATCTGACAGCCTGTTGCAGGAAATCCAACTGGAGGATTATCTAGGCAACTTATCCAGTACACATTACCAGTTTTGCTCACTACACCATCAAGTGGTTTCTCTTGCAGCTCCAACACTAAAATCTACCACAATTAAAGGTCACAATCACTCCCAGCTGGCACAACCAAAACATTGGGGGAGAGGATAGATTGTGTTTTAAAACTGAACGAACAAATCGTAAAATCGCTCGAAATGGAAATAGGCACAAGTTTACAGTTGCAAACCTTTGATATTCCAGTGGCTTTATTTCCCAAATCCATACTGGATATAGATGTATTTTCCAGTGAGTAAATGGTTAGCAGATACGGTCTGCATTGTTGGTACCTGCCTGGTGGTACCTGGGGTGGGTACCTGCCTAGTGGTACCCGAGGTGGGTACCCGCCTAGTGGTACCTGAGGGGTACCTGCCTAGTGGTACCCGAGGTGGGTACCTGCCTAGTGGTACCTGAGGTGGGTACCTGCCTAGTGGTACCCGAGGAGCTCTGGTAGGTCTACAACCTGTGTTGATTTTCGGTGTATTTTTTATATAACTCATCAAATTCCCCCAAATCAGTCTTCAGTATTATATCTTCAAATAATTTTATTTGAAGTAGTTTTCAAATAAACCAGTAGATGAAACATTACCAGTAGGTGAAGACTATAGATGAGTGTATATACTGAGGCCTTATACAGCCCCCCACGAGTGCCATATAGTTTCTTTTCCGAGGCGAGGGGGTTCTGAGACATCTAAGAGTGGTAGTATATAAAGTCACTTATTCTCTGCAAGAACAAGATGTTCATGACTATTCATATTTTGTTTTTTCTCTGCAGTTCTTGTTTTTGTAATGGTTGTTTAGGCCGATGGACATATTAGGCTTCACAATACCAGTTTCGTCCGCGGCATTATGCGAGATGAGTAGATGAACTGACTCAAGCATCCAAGCGTCTCCTTGAATAGGAGCCTAGTTTCTCATCTATGGCCCCCTCCCGTACAGCCACTCTCCCAGTGAATCGCTAACTACACATCCCGGAGTTTGACAGCTGGAGATTGACTTAATCTGATGCGTAGGTTCTTTGGTGGACTGAAGATATCTTTGTTGACTCGGTGGTCATTCCACTTGCTTGGTTAGACAGCCTGCGGCCTGATTCAACAGCATGCACACGCTCGTAGCATTGTCTAGATCTCTGCTGATGACGGCCGCTCTTGCTGGAAGGGGTGGGGGTAAATCCCATAAACAAGATGGTTCGGCAAAGCTCGTTTTTTTATTGTTAAACCGTGTTAAACTCGGTTAGGTTAGGCTAAGTTGGTATGATTAGACCGGCGTGAGACAGGTTAGTTTTACCCTACTTTAAACTGTGGCGTTGCGACAGCAGTCTTGCTCAGTACGAGAGGAATGGCAGGTCCGGACAAATGGTTCCGTTCTTGGTCGATCGGCCAGTGGACAAGGATACGTCCGTGGGATTATGCCTGATGGCCTCTGAGGCAGAATTCCGACTGGAGAAGCAACGATATCGTGTACGGCTGGCATTGGAATGGTCAAAAATCGGAGTCTAAAGGAGAGACATCCGTGTCGCTCCGGACTTCCCTAACTCTCTCTCTCGGAGGGAGGCGAGGCGAGGGGCGGTGCGTGGAATAGACCCATGTAAGGGGAACCCGGGGGAGTCGCGCCAAACAGAGGGGGCGCCTCATCCCAAATATGGAAATATCTAATGCTAATGTGCTGTAACGAATCGTTCATAGACACTTACGTACCGACCAGGGTGTTGTAGGTGGCAGAGCAGCATCCTCACTGCCATCCACTAAGACTTCTCCCTCTAAGGATGGAGGTTTTGTCACGCGCACCGATGGAGACAACCCTCTGATGAGAGCCTTGATGTGCCGCCGCTGTAGTGTGTGTGTGTGTGTGTGTGTGTGTGTGTGTGTGTCCAGGGGACTAGACACTAAACTACATTACGCCGCTGCCGTTGTTCTATCGAAGACAGGCAAGCAGCCAGCGATGAATGATGCAGTTCCTGTGGCGTAGTGATAAGACGCTCGCCTGGCGTTTCGCGAGCGCTTGGGTCCTGGGTTCGTATCCTGGCCGGGAAGGGTTTGGGCGCAAATCCTTAACTGTAGCCTCTTTTTTACCCAACAGTAAATGGGTACCTGGTTGTTAAACTAGTTGGCGGGGCCGTATACCGAGGAACATAGGTTTAAGGACCTGCCCGAAACGCTGTGTGTGCTAATGGCTGTACAAGAATGTAAGAACTCTTGTATAAATAAATTAGGTAGGTTTTAAAATCCGTGGCGACCCGTCCTGTGTATAATGGGATTTTATTCATCTTCATGACGTCTCGGTTCATGGTAGTATTACCTCAGAACACTGTCAGAATATATGTTAGCTTGATAATTTATAGTGACTAGAATGTCGTCTATAACCCGCCAAACACACACCGAAACTACGACGTTGGTACAACGTTCGAACAAGTTTTAACACCTAACCAGTTATAACAACCAATATAGCAAGTTGTAACAACGTTCTAATCCGTCGTAAACACGTTAAGCCAAGATGTAACAACTTTATTACACGTGTAACAAGCGGAAAATAGACACAGTTTCGGTTTGTGTTTCCAGGTAGTCAGGTCACTAGGTTCAGAGCAGTGTCTGGATAAGATAAAATATTCATGACAAATACAATTTTAGGTAATAATAGTATTACCACCACACAGTTACGGACACACAGTCCGTCTCACAATTACACACCAACAAGAAAAAAAATCTTGAATTGCGACAACGGGCAAAAAACGTGGTGCTAAAACCACCAAACGCACACAAGCACAATTGTTAAAATCGGAGGAAACAGAAACTGGAAAACTCGACAGAGAGGGAAGACCCTTCAAAGCATTACCAGTGCTTCAACTTCAGAAGAAAACGCGACTCCACAACTTAGTACACTGAACTACATAAACTATTATATATTTAAAATCGGCTTTTAAACCCATATTCAGCTAGGGAATTCTACTTCTGTTGAATACGCTTTAGGAACACTAGTAATTTTTTAAACTAAAAAAGGCCAAACATCATGAACCGTGAGTCCTCAAGCAACCAACACAATAGCAATGTCTCCAGCCACACAAGACGCCCTCAACATATTCCAGATGAGGAAACGTGTCAAGAATAGATGGCGTGCAAGTCTATAAGGATCTCCTTATGGCTGTAAGAAACTACTTACGACTCTAAGGATCTCCCCCACGATTGTAAGGAATACTACGACTCTAAGGATCTCCCCACGATTGTAAGGACTACCTACGAGTATAAGGATCTCCCTTCGACTGTAAGGATCCTATTTTAGGATGCTGTAAAATGAGATGAGCGGAAGTATGAAGGTAATCAAGGGAAGCTGAACAAGTCTCGGTTGTCAAGACCAGCTGATCACTCCAACATAAGTAGTCTTGGGGGGGGGGGGATAATAAAGAGCTCAGCTGGGAAGGTAGAAATAGCCTAAGCTAATTTATCCCTTTGAGATGTATTTTTTCTTGTCTCAATAAACATACTTGAACTTGAAGATGAAAAACTCAACTACTCCGTTTGCTGGAGTGGAAAATATATATATATATAGTGTGTTTAAAGCTTGAATAGTTCCCAAGTTACAATTTTGTAATAGTAAATTCAAATGAAGCTTCAAGGATTCGAACGTTGGCCGCCTGGTTGGCAAGCCGGAGCTATGCTCACTCTTCCAACGATAGCGTATAAGACCATATGGCCTTATACATAAGGCCAACATGTATATTACAATTTTCTATATTATTGGATACAATGTATACATTGAGCATGCTGGGATCGCGCGGAGTATCACAATGTATGAAAATTCAATGAGAGATGTGAGATAATAGCACGTTGACCAGACCACACACTAGAAAGTGAAGGGACGACGACGTTTCGGTCAGTCCTGGACCATTCTCAAGTCGGGATGGACCGAAACGTCGTCGTCCCTTCATTTTCACTTGTGTGGTCTGGTCAACATACTTCAGCCGTTATTGTGACTCTTCGCCTGCAGATAATAACATCTTACTAATGTGAGATTAGTTGTATTGTTCATGATCATGCGCGCGCGCACACACACACACACACACACACACACACACACACACACACACACACACACACACACACACACACACACACACACACACACACACACAATTGTGGCAGAAGTCTTATAGTAAACTATAGGGGTTTGATTCCTTGTTACAGAATTAAGTACTGAGTAACGGGAAATGATTGTGGGAGCAGAAACCGAATGTTAATTGAAAATATGAGAAAAAGAGGCGGACATGTCTAGGACATACAAAGAAATGAAAGTTAGCGCTAAAATATGATAAAATATTATTTGAGAAAAACTCAAATTTGAGTTGCAAATTACCGAGACACTAAGTCTGCTTTGGTTTTAAGCTTAAGGCCTATCAACCTCTGCAGGATTATTGAGACCACACAATAATTCAGTGACAAATCAGTAAGTATACTTTTGTCCTTGACATAACCCAGGACTACATTAAACTTCTCTCTACTAAACTATTTCTCCAGGACTAAAGTAAACTGAGTATACATGCAGGAGATTTATCCCCATGTCAGTACATGTGTAGACCCTGGCAGCGTTTACCATCACCAAGCTGTGCTGTTCACTGTTCTACTATTCACTGGGATCATGATATATCTTCTGAAATTGCCGTGGAGTAACTTCATGACATCTAACAAGCGCTCAGATAAGTTTAGACTTGGGATCGATACCAAAGAACGCTTAATTATCCGTTCGATTCTGCTTTCTGTATAGATATATGACTTTAAAAATAATTAGAATTCAACGAAGACGCTTATTGTGGTTAATGTTGGTGGCGAGGCAGAATCCATTGTCTGGGCTGTGCTAGGCTTTTGTTATTAACGTTATTCTTTTGTTTTGATTTGTGGAAGCTGTCTTCGTGCCACAGCTTGTTATATTGTGGCTTTTGTTGATACTATCGTGTGTAGTTGAGTGCTTGGGACACCGTGTCAACACCGTGCCCACACTGTGTCACCACCACACAGGTGACAGTTGAGAGGCGGGGCCACAGAGCCGCAGCTCAACCTCCGCAAGTACAACTAGGTTAGTACACACTGCTGTAGCAGCTCCTAATCTAATCTAACCGGTCCTAACACACCCTAAGCTAAACTAACACACACACCAAATAATATATGCGTATATCACGAAAATAAACACGTGATTAAAAATGTGACAGTGTCAGACCACGGAGGAAAATTGAAACAGGAATTTCCTTAAGTACTTTCGTATATTAATACATCTTCAGAAGGACATCTTCCATCTGAAGATGTATTAATATACGAAAGTACTTAAGGAAATTCCTGTTTCAATTTTCCTCCGTGGTGTGACACTGTCACCAAATAATATGTGTATATTCCGCTTTAACAAAGATAAAACGAAGACTGTGGAGGTGTCTTGTGTTAGAGTCGACCATCCACCAGCGCATCGAAGCCGATGAGTAGAAACCGTCAGTATTGCGATGTTTTAATTTTTACTAATGCTAATTTTTACTAATTATTAAGTAAAAATAATTTTTACTAACCTGGCCTCGGGGGAGGAGATCCCCTCAAGTTCAAGTAAGTTTTTTGAGGTAATGAAATGCATCTCAAAAGAAAAAGAATAGGTTAGGCTATTTCTACCCTTGTCTATTGAAGGTCCTTCAAGGGAATGGATTGGGAATGACTACATAATTAGCACTATTATCTACTCTTTATCCATGGTTAGGTTAGGTTAAGGTTACTTTAGGTTAAGATTTGGTTAGGTTAGGGTCTATTGCGTTTGGTTACATTATTACAGTATATAATTGACGATAAAGTAAAATATTGAATTCAAAAACTATTTCAATGTGTCCGAGAATTCCGTTTACGAACACCAAATTCTTCAGATAAATCGTTTTCAGCATACACTTTTTATATTTTAAACCAATGATTTAAATTACAATAACGTTATAACTTGAGAATAATCTCAGTTTCCAATAAAGATTCATTTGTCAGTTTACTATGTTAATATGCATTCAGACCATCACAAACATCGGTTGTTTGAGGGGGGGGGAGTGTGGTCTCTCATGGTAATGGATTTGCTGTGAGGACAGGCTCAATACGTCGCATTTTTAACGGAGTGGCTCATTATCAGAGTCGCAAGCCACGCGCCCACTGGATTCAGATGGTGCCTGAGATTCGAACGCCGGTCAATGAAAAGCCTCATCCAATTAGCTTTAAGCACCACTCTCGTTGAATACACGGTCTTGGCGCGTTGCTGTAACCGTTATCAATATTTCCAGCGCATAGGACGATATCCTTACTATGATACGATATACCTGTGCAGGGACTCGATCTGAATCCGATGACCAAAGGGCTTGGTAAGCAGTGTAAGACAGGCTAGGGCGAGGATGGAGAAAACCTGAGCAGGGAGCGGGATGCGAGGCGGAGGAAGGAGAGTCAGCTCGGGTTGCCCAACCACCGCGGATTAGACTTGCTGACGAAGCAGAACGTAGGTGGATGGATGGATAGGGTGTTCTTGGTTTGCTTCACGCAGGAGGCTGGTCCTGCCAGAGTTGAAGATCCTCTCCGCCGTGGTTGTTGGATATTCTCCAAGCGGAATAGATGGAGGGAGAACACTCTACCGGTGACGGTAGAGGTAGAGGGACGTCTACGGGTGCGTCATAGTCTGGCGACCTTGCTGTGGGCGGCTCGTTGGCTCGATGGATGGAAGGTGCTCAGGGATTGACTTGGGGGTTGGGGAAGTAGAAGGTCGAAGGAGGGCCTGGGGTGCTGGGGTCGATGTTGCTGGTGCAGGTGTGGGGTCCACTGGTGGTGCAGGTGCTGGGTCCACTGGTGGTGCAGGTGTGTGGGGTCCACTGGTGGTGCAGGTGTGGGGTCCACTGATGATGCAGGTGTGTGGGGTCCCCAGGTGGTGCAGGTGTAGGGGGTCCACTGGGGGTGCAGGTGTTGGGGGTCCACTGGTGGTGCAGGTGTGGGGTCCACTGATGATGCAGGTGTGTGGGGTCCCCAGGTGGTGCAGGTGTAGGGGGTCCACTGGGGGTGCAGGTGTGTGGGGTCCCCTGGTGGTGCAGATAAGATCGTTACGGAAGGTTACGATAGCAGTCAGTTTATGTTCTAGACGTAGAGGTCAATATTGCCGGGATACGATACCCGTAATGTTGACCCTCCGGTGGTGTGTGACAAGTTACTGTTGTTCCTCCGGTGGTGTGTGACAAGTTACTGTTGACCCTCAGGTGGTGTGATAACTTACTACTGAAACTCGGGTATTATGACAAGTTAGCAGCCACCTGTAGAATAACTCGGGGTGGCACTAAGTCAGATTTCTCTCCAGTGCCACAAATTTTGACCCAATATTGAGAGCAAAAATAGTTAAGTTCACCATCATATCACACACACAGTTCCGTAAAAAAATTGCCGATATGCGTGAGTAATTGGAGTTTCCAATTTCATATCTAGTAAATAAAAAGCAATATCTCTGTAAGGAAAGTGCTGGGTGGTAAATATTACCTTGCTCGCTGAAGGGGGGTGGATATATAAATTATTTTATTTCGAAGTATTACAATAAATCCATTTGTTATCCGTTAACTTTTGTCGTAGAAAACGCAAATTCGTTAGAGGTGAGAAACCCTGGGGGAAATAAATGAGAGTAGATGGTCGTGGTGATAAAGAAAAAAAAGGGAAGCTCGATATAAATATTTTATGTGCGATATAGACAAAATGAACAGTGTTCAGAAGTACAATTATCTGGACATGAATGTTTGATACACATGAGAGAATAATAATGCTAACATAAAACATATGAGCACCTTATGTAAAGCTCGACTGCGTCCTCCCAAGGCGCTAGTATTTTCTAGTAAAGGTACTGGGATACTTGTCTTGCGATATCATACATAAGCACTGTTCGGTCCCTAATAGACTATACATATTGTGAAGACCACCTATACCTACTGTGAAGATCGTTCATGCATACTATGAAGATCTACCATACCTACTGTGAAGACCAACCATACATACTGTCAAGACCAACCATACATACTGTCAAGACCAACCATACATACTGTCAAGACCAACCATACATACTGTCAAGACCAACTATGAAATCCTACCATACCTACTATGAAGAACAACCATACTTACTGTGAAGACCACCAATACTAACTGTGAAGACCATCAGTACTAACTGTGAAGACCATCAGTACTAACTGTGAAGACCATCAACACCTACTGTGACGAACCCCCCCCCCCCAGCACTAGAGGCCGGGTGAGGAGAGACACAACAACTCACCCAACAAAAATAATCCAACAAAAGGAGTGTAAAAAGGTAGCAAGACTTGGTGAGTGTTATACTCAGGTGAGGTGACTGGAGGCTGCTTTTTTGTTGCGGTAATGAAAAATGGGTCAATGGCTTGCACTCTCCAGAGGCGGAAGGTAATATCGTCCTCAATATAATGGCTGGTAATGGGACAAAAATAAATCGTAATTCGTATTGATACTGGTGAAAATGTTATTATTAAAATTTGAAGTGAGACACACATGCAAAAGTATAGAACAGCTGAAGAATTAGAACTGAGGAGAATTTCTATCATAAATATATTTATTTATGTATACAGTAGTGTTTTTTATATAAAATAATACGTAGCTTCAATTAAATCTGTACTGAAAATGTAAACCTTTGCTAATCAGAATAATTAGAATTGATCTCCATATAATTGAAGTTAACAACTCGCTTTAATTAAACAAGTTCCATACCTGCAAAATACTGGTCGGTTAAATAGTTCAGTATTTACAGCTGCTCATAAGTTCAGGTTTAATTAATTAAAACGGAAGGCATTCTGCGCCTGTCACTGGCTGGGGCACTCTGCCGTGGCACTAGCCTGAGGCACTCTTCCCTGAGGCACTCTGCCCCTCAGGCAGTCTCCTTTTGGCCCTGCTCAATGCACTGTGCTCTTAGCACTACCCTGAGGCACTCTGCTCTTGGCACTGCCCTGAGGCACTCTGCTCTTGGCACTGCCCTGAGGCACTCTGTTCTTGGCACTGCCCTGAGGCACTCTGCTCTTGGCACTGCCCTGAGGCACTCTGCTCTTGGCACTGCCCTGAAGCACTCTGCTCTTGGCACTGCCATGAGGCACTCTGCTATTGGCACTGCCCTGAGGCACTCTGCTCTTAGCATTACCCAGAGGCACTCTGCCGTGGCACTAGCCTGAGGCACTCTGCCCCTGTCACTAGCTTAAGACACCAGGGCCGTTCTCTCAGTCTGTCACTCCGCTAAAAATGCATCAGTTTTCCCTAACCAAAGGCGTACGAACCTAAGCAACTCCTCTAACCTATCGCGGCTTTATGGGTAGGTAACGTCAGTATGACGGTGGTTTAATTTTTACAAATACGTCGGTGTTTTTAACGGATTGGTCGATTCCGTTAAAAATGCGATGAAGTATGTGCTTCAGATCCCAAGAAGGTGCTTCAGGTCTGCACCAAGCCCGTCCTCCAAACAAAGACCCAAAAGTGATTCCATGCAGCCCGTCCTCCAACAAAGATCCAAAAGTGATTCCATCACCCGCCAAACCCCCTGTTTATGAATGAAAAGCGGTTTACACACGACTCACAACTGCTGACGGTCGAACATATCCGGAACAAGTGCTTCACTGACGAATTTTGTACGAACCACAACGCTGTAAATGCTTCACCCACGTACTACAAATACAAATAATCGCCAACAGAACCTAAATACCTGACCTAACCTATCCTATGCCTATATATACACAATATGCCAATATATTATAATATTAATTTATACTTGAGAAAATTCCCGTTTTGAATAAACAGCATTTAAAATTTATGAATGCGTCTGTGGGGTCGACCGCTGAATGTAATGGACTTGAGTCGAGGATGGGTTGTTCCATGCACCCGCCAAACCCCCTGTTTATGAATGAAAAGCGGTTTACACACGACTCACAACTGCTGACGTTCGAACACTTCCGGAACAAGTGCTTCACTGACGAATTTTGTTCGAACCACAACGTTGTAAATGCTTCACCCACGTACTACAAATACAAATAATCCCCAACAGAACCTAAACACCTAACCTAACCTATGCCTATATATGCACAATATGCTAATATATTCAAATATTAATTTATATTTGAGAAAATTCCCGTTTTGAATGAACAGCATGTAAAAGTTTATGAATGCGTCTGTGGGGTCGACCGCTGGATGTAATGGACTTGAGTCGAGGACGGGTTGAAATGCTTCACCCACGTACTACAAATATTTAATAATCGCCAACAGAACCTAACCAGTGCCTAAATATGCACAATATGTCAATATATATAATAATATGAATTTATATTTGAAAAAATTATGTTTTGAATGAACATAATATTAAAATTGATGAGCGTGTCATTGGGGTCGACCACTGCATGGAATGGACGTGAGTCGAGGACGGGTTGAGCGTGGGAGGTGGTGGAGGTTGGGGGGGGGGGGGGTTATAGAGGAGGAGAGGTTCAGGGAGTGCATGGAGGGCACACCCCCCCCCCTCCCTCTGGACCATCCACAACAATTACGCCTCGTGTAAAATCTTGGAAATTTTGGTACACGACGTCTTCTCTCTTCTGGTAATTTACGTGGTGATTTCTGCATAATTTTCGTGGCGTTCAGAGAACCAATCTATTCGCTATTGTTTTTTTTATAATTGACTAATTTTCTTGTGTTATTTTTTATGTTATAATTCTTTCTTGGCTAACTTAGGCAGAATGCCTGTAGTTTAAGTCATTAATATTTTATATACTTTTTTCATCTGTTTTCGGTAATTTTTTAAAAAACTTTTATGGAGAACGTTTCTTTTAATTACAATTAAAATAATTACAATTTCAATATTCATTACAGTTATTTATCAACAATTTATGAATTATTTATGTGAATGATCGACTAGGGGCACGAGCAAGGACACTGCTTTGTGTTATTGTTCACAAGAACAGTATGTTGTTGTTCCGAAAATACTTGTGTGAAAATTGTTCACAAGAGCTGTTGTGTGGACAAGAACAGTATGTGTGTTTGTTCACAAAATGTGTTGAACAATATTCATAACCCTAAACCAAACATATAATTAACAAACTCGGTGATGGCCGAAAACATGTATTAAAACAATCACTTTGAATAAATCAATAAATCTGTCAGTCACTTAACATGTAAATAAATGTAGGAACGTACAAATATTTATAAATGCAATATAAATACAATAATAAATTTTCACTTACACATAAATCCTACGCAGACATACACACTAGTCTTCTCGCATGTTTAACACACACAAAATGTACAAAAATAACACGAATGCAATACTGTCATTGACACGATAGTATCGCCTTGGCATCGTGGCGTTAAATTATTCACGGGATCAACAGCTTGCTGGTTCTCGTGAAGAGGAATAATTGCTTGTGAGGGGGGACCTGCAGATGGAAATGATCATCAAGCAAGTGGGGGTGAGCTTCGACAAGCCGCTGACTTCCTGTCCTCGTCGAGGCCACTGGTGTTAGTGGCCCCTCAGGTAAATCAGGGCACAGCACTCAGCTGGTGTGCCCCTGTCCTCAGGTGCCACTCCTCCAACCTGCCTCCGACTCGTCAATTTCAACTACGGTAAACAAAAAATCTCAATTATAAATTAATATTATATTTAATTTTTTTATGAATGGTTAGGCCTAGTGTAGGTTAGATTAAATGTTTAGCTTCTGTTGATAATTATTTGTATTTGCAGTACCCCTCTCTCTCTCTCTCTCTCTCTCTCTCTCTCCTCTCTCTCTCTCTCTCTCTCTCTCCTCTCTCTCTCTCTCTCTCTCTCTCTCTCTCTCTTGTGTGTGTGTGTGTGTGTGTGTGTGTGTGTGTGTGTGTGTGTGTGTGTGTGTGTGTGTGTGTGTGTGTGTGTGTACTCACCTAATTGTACTCGCCTAATTGTGCTTGCGGGGGTTGAGCTTTGGCTCTTTGGTCCCGCCTCTCAACTGTCAATCAACTGTCAACTCAACTGTGTGTGTGTGTGTGTGTGGCGTATTAAGAGGATGTGCGAACGAACGCAGGAAGTGAGCCGAGCATTGTTCGAGGAAATTTCGAACGTAGTTGTGAGTCGTGTGTAAAGTATTTTTTTTTATTTATAAAAAGAGGTTTTGGCGGCTGGATTAACAGAGCATTTGACCAGTGTTTATGAGGACGGGCTGGTGACAGTTATATAATTACAGTTGAATTATTATTATGCATTAGAGTTGACGGTAGTTTGGCAGATGCAGGCATCCCCAGCATGCTTCATTTTGTCAGTTAGTCAGCTAAATGCTAGTTAATCCTGCCGCCAAGCTCCCTGTTTATAAAGGAAAATAACTACACACGAACATTTTTCGATCAGGCTTCGCTGACGACATGTGTTCGAATCGCAGCTCTAAATGCTTCACCCACGTACTATAAATACAAATAATTAAAAACAAAATCTAAACAACAAACCTAACCTACACTTGGCCTAACTTAACCTGTGCCTAAATGTGATAACATATAATTATATTTGTATTTGATAAAATTCAAACTTTGAATAAACATCATGTTAGCATTGATGAGCAGCTGTGTGGGGTTGGCCGCTGCATGGAACGAACCTGACCTATCTTGAGGTTATCTTGAGATGATTTCGGGGCTTTTTAGTGTCCCGCGGCCCGGTCCTCGACCAGGCCTCCACCCCCAGGAAGCAGCCCGTGACAGCTGACTAACACCCAGGTACCTACTTTACTGCTAGGTAACAGGGGCATAGGGTGAAAGAAAATCTGCCCATCGTTTCTCGCCGGCGCCTGGGATCGAACCCAGGACCACAGGATAACAAGTCCCGCGTGCTGTCCGCTCGGCCGACCGGCTCCCTGAGGGAGCCGGTCCTGAGGACAGATTGTGCACCTTACAGCGAATATAAAATTGAAAACATAACCTAATGATTTAAAACATCAAATCTAAGCTCTTACGGGCTATTCATGCTCGTGTCACCTCCTGAGTGGCTTGATCTTTATCAGTCAATTAATTCTAAGCTGGGCATAATTATTTAATAAATTCTAGTACCTATATAGTATTATATTAAGGACGGGTAAGGTTAACCTTAGCATGGACAACCATAGCCTAAGGACGAGGCTATGTGGTGCCACATAGCCTCGTGCCACCACAGAACATGTGGTGTTATGTGGTGACACACGACATGTTCCTGCCTCATGCTGCTCCAACATAAGAGTCTACTTCTCTAATGTCTCATCATAATTCCATCCATCAGCTAAGGAATTCCAGCTCTGTAAAAATGAAATTTAATTAAAAACACAAACTTTACTCATTACAATAATACAAGCCCTCGCTGACTACACTGTTACCAACTGCATATATTGCGCGCCTCTGCCAATATCGCCATTAAAACCACTGATTTCTCCTCCAAGCCTCACGTTCCTGCGATTACTAAAACGCCATAAAGTGCTCGAAATACACTTTTTATGACATGTTTTATGACATTTCGATTCGTTCTGTTACCTAGACCTTTGGATGTAATATTTCTGGGGATAAATCGTAAGTGTAAATCAAGTTCCGTGACCTATGTACTAAGTATAAATCATTAGTGTCCAGTGGTAAAGTTGGTGGTCTCATGCGCTCTCTCACGCCTCAACGACTCCTGCTCGGGGGAACTTACCTAAAATGTCAAAATACGAGCCGCTGATGCACAATATTATTTGGGGGGGGGGGTATGTGAAAGTTTTTTTTAGTAATGGCTAATACGAAACTCTTTTTTGTCCGACAAATTTGGATTAACATCCTTTACCTGATTTGTACCTGCGGGGTGGTGGTCATATCTCTTTGTGGCCTCGACGGGAACAGGAAGACGGCGGCTTGTAAAACGTTGCCTTCCGCCTCACCCTTTTTTCCCCGAGGAATTGTTCCGGTTGGATTTTGAACTGCAGCAGTCAGTGTCTTGGCATTTACGACTTCAGCGGGTAGGTGGTTCCGTGGGTTCATGATCCTACTATATGGGGTGCCCAGCTGTGCCCGGGTCTCTTCCCCTATTTACCCCTCTTCCCACCCATGTTACCACCCCCCCTCGTCCTCCCCTTTTTCCTATCAATCTTCCCTCTCTACCCCCGGCCTCTCAGAAAATATAGCATTACATTAACCCACTCTAAATACTGAACAACTCTACGGGAAACACGACATAATATTTCAGTCTTCATGAAAATCGCATGGGGATGGTCGCTATAAATGACGATATTTCTTGAAGCATTTAACTTGAACCGACACTGACTCACCTATGACCGTCTCCTACCCAACATGATTCATTTTGCAAAGTTAGGGATTCATTTTGCAAAGTTAGGTGAGGCTAACTCCAAGCGTCTGGCCTCCATTCTTGTACAGACAGACATTACGTTTTATGGATATATATACGGTTGATAAAATAGTGAAGTTGTACTGTATATTGTTAAAGATATGTTATTCTCCGAGTCTAAAATATCTGTAACATAATATATTAACTTGCCGTTTGAAGCGTAGAAATTAACTCATATTATTCAAGTTTCCTTTGGGAGGCCGTGAATAAAATTCCTGTCTACGGTACTTGATCTTAGACCTGAATCATAATAGTCGATCCCACTACATTGGAGATTTTTTTTAGTTTATTATGTACTACATACCCATCCTGTGAGTGGCAGTGAACCCCCATACCCATCCTGTGAGTGGCAGTGAACCCCCATACCCATCCTGTGAGTGGCAGTGAACCCCCATACCCATCCTGTGAGCGGCAGTGGACCCCCCATACCCATCCTGTGGGTTATAGTGGACCCCCCATACCCATCCTGTGGGTTATAGTGGACCCCCCATACCCATCCTGTGGGTGGTAGTGAACCCCCATACCCATCCTGTGGGTGGTAGTGAACCCCCATACCCATCCTGTGGGTGGTAGTGAACCCCCATACCCATCCTGTGGGTGGTAGTGAACCCCCATACCCATCCTGTGGGTTATAGTGGACCCCCCATACCCATCCTGTGGGTGGCAGTGGACCCCCCATACCCATCCTGTGGGTGACAGTGGACCCTCCATACCCATCCTGTGAGTGGCAGTGGACCCCCCATACCCATCCTGTGGGTTATAGTGGACCCCCCATACCCATCCTGTGGGTGATAGTGGAACCCCCATACCCATCCTGTGGGTTATAGTGGACCCCCCATACCCATCCTGTGAGTGGCAGTGGACCCCCCATACCCATCCTGTGGGTGACAGTGGACCCCCCATACCCATCCTGTGAGCGGCAGTGGACCCCCCATACCCATCCTGTGGGTGACAGTGGACCCCCCATACCCATCCTGTGAGGGACAGTGGACCCCCCATACCCATCCTGTGGGTGACAGTGGACCCCCCATACCCATCCTGTGGGTGACAGTGGACCCCCCATACCCATCCTGTGAGCGGCAGTGGACCCCCATACCCATCCTGTGGGTTATAGTGGACCCCCCATACCCATCCTGTGGGTGGTATTGAACCCCCATACCCATCCTGTGGGTGATAGTGGAACCCCCATACCCATCCTGTGGGTGGCAGTGGACCCCCCATACCCATCCTGTGGGTTATAGTGGACCCCCCATACCCATCCTGTGGGTGGCAGTGGACCCCCCATACCCATCCTGTGGGTGATAGTGGAAAAAGGTTACAGGTGGCATGTGGCTCAGGAGCTGAAGCCCAACCTTCAGGTAGCTACGCAGGTTGCAGCACTAAAGAATTAGTTACACAATTTGTTAACATATAAATGTGCCGTGTGTTCAGACCAAGCTGAGAGTGACCTCAAGAGCCACTAAGACAAAGTGTGTGTTGGTTGAGCTAAGTACACACACTGTCACTGTTCCTGTCACGCACCCGTCACACAGTCAGTGGACGGCGGTGGACAGGTGACAGGTCACTACCTACACTTACCAAGCTGGGGATAATTGGCTGAAATATCCGGTAGATCATTTCGAATGAAATTCTCATCATATATTTCTTGAATATTTATGATATATATGTTTAAATGATTCACTTTGTTTCATTTTTCGTCATGCAATATGTAATCAAGTTTCCGCTTATTAATCCTTCCAGTTCTTGTTAATGTAACTTGTAACACAATTGGTTTGTTGTTTGGCTCAAGGCCTATCAACCACTGAAGGGTTATCTTGAGGTTATCTTGAGATGATTTCGGGCCTTTAGTGTCCCCGCGGCCGGTCCTCGGCCAGGTCAATACGCCTGGCATCAATCAGCCTTCTCAAAACCCAAATGTCGAGTACACAATGTGTCAACTTTGTGAAAGAGAAAACATGCACTCTCTTGAACATTATATTGTAGAATGTCCCATATTGACTGACTTTCGCCCTCCTGGGCTAAGGTATGCTGAACTGTGTAATTACTATATGAGTACTGGAACACTTGATGATATATTGGACTTGTATCCAAGATTGACCATGTAATAGATTAATTATACAATGTATATGATGTAACTATATAACCTGAGCTTGTAAAAGCACCTTAATCACCTTCAGTGATTAAGTGCTTAATTGCACACTAGTTTCTTTATCAGCTATCTCACCTTGTCAGAGTAAATGAGACAAATGTCTGTGAATGCATGTGTGTATATATGTATATGTGTGTGTGTGTATGTATATGTATGGGTATAAAGTATATATGGAAGCTGATCAGAATTATATTTCACCTTTGTAAATGTACATTAATGACACTATGTAAAAGACACACCGAACACTTTATGTAAGGCATACGTAAATCTGTGTATCTACGTATTTACGTATATAGGTTAGCTTAGCATTTTAAAAGCACCGACTCACCTTCAGTGGTTGATTGTTCAATAAACCCTTAAAATATATGTTTAACACATCTCTAACCCTGTCCATGGAGGACAGAAGAAAATGTATATATGCTGGTTAGCATTGTAAATGTGTGGCCACGTCTGTGGTAGAAAAAAAAGGCCTCCACCCCCAGGAAGCAGCCCGTGACAGCTGACTAACACCCAGGTACCTATTTACTGCTAGTAACAGGGGCATAGGGTGAAGAAACTCTGCCTATTGTTTCTCGCTGGCGCCTGGGATCGAACCCAGGACCACAAGTCCAGTGTGCTGTCCGCTAGGCCGACCGGGTTCTTTAAGGCCGCAACTAACATGTATGATTTTTTTTAAACCTCTTGGACAGATTCCAGGACTAAATAATACATCCGTTTATATACACCGGGGAAGGGTATACATACATTGCTCTCAGTGTATAAATCTCTCGTGTCCCGGCAGTTTCTCCTTGAGGTTAAAAATACATCATAACCACCGCCGGAGGTCGTGGCAGGTCACGCAAAAAAACCCTGGAACGCTGTTATCGCAGTCGTGGTTCAAGGTGACCCCACACCACTTACCCGCCGTGATATATGGTTAAGGCCGCTTCAGCTTGGGGGTTAAAGCTTCATGGTCACTGTTCTTACTCCCCCCCCCCCCGGTGCCGTCACGCGACAATGGGGGTCCCACGGGGCGCTCACGAGCCAGATTTGTTCAAGAAGCAGTTACGCAAGCACTTACGAACCTGTACATCTTTTCTCAATCTTTGGCGGCTTTGTTTACAATTATTAAACAGTTGATGAACTTTGAAGCACCAGGAGGCTGTTTATAACAATAACAACAGTTGATTGGGAAGTTTTCATGCTTGTAAAGTGTTTAATAAATGTAACCAAAGCCGTCAAATATTGAGGAAAGATGTACACGTTCGTAAGTACTTGCGTAACTGCTTCGTGAATCTGGCCCCAGGCCTTACTGTCTTCGGTGAATTATAGATTGAACGTTTCGCTCTCTCTGTCTCAAGTGACACAGGCGGCGAGCGGATCTAGTGTATACAGATGAGGAGTCACAATAACGTGCCTGAAAAAAATGTTGATTTCGGTTTCGAAATTAAATGGTCCGTCCAAAACCTTTTCGGACGGACCGAAACGTCGTCGTCTCTTCATTTTGTAGTGAATTTGTTCGGTCAACAGATCTAATGTACAGTATACTTCAACAATTACTTATTAAAGTAGATCAACTTGAACACAAGATCCTCGTGTGTGTGTATCTTCACACACACACACAAACAGGTGCGTTCACACTAACTATTAAGTCTGGCTGTGTCACCTGCCATTACCGCCGTCCGCGAACACCTGTGTTGCCTACCATTCAAACGTTAATTTGCAATTGCGGTTTACAATGACCCAAAAGGAACCCACAGGGCCAGATAACCTAAGCTATCCTCAACGTATGTCAGACTTAAATTGAAGTATACGCTGCAAGGTTGCTCCCGATCCTAAAAAAAAGACAATCGAAATTTATAAAAACTGACGAATTTCAGAATTATAAATATTATTTGAAAAATAAATACTTATGAAATACGTAGACAGGTTTATACCAGGACTCTGAGGACAATTGAACACCACAAAGCACAGGTGGATGCGCTCAGCACTTAATGGAGGGCACATACACACTCATAGAGCACCACCTTCCCTGCCACACGGTGTAATCTCACTATACACCGTGTGAGTGAGATTACACCCTCACATGTTCCTGTTCACATACCTTCAATGGGCTCTAAGAATGTTATCTCAGCATCTCATCCTCACGTTGTGCTCGTCCAAGCATCGACCCCAACTCTCGTAGTCAGTTTTACGTATTCAATATACAGAGATAATATTGTTTTTGATTAAGTATATATATATATATATATATAGATATATATATATCATATATTATATATATATATATATATAATATTAGTTAGTAGGGGGGTGGGCACCACCTTCAGGGAGACCCAGAAAATCCACAAGTACAGAGACAAAGAACGTTGTTACAGGTTCGTGCCGATAGGCTCAGAGACTCTGGGCGCCTGGGTAAATGTGCACTCAAGTTTTTAAAGGAGGTTGGTGAGGAACCATTGGGAAAACTAGAGACCCACGAGCAGCCAGTTGCCTGTTCCAGCGCCTCAGTGTCGCAGTGCAGAGGGGAAATACGTGCTGTATCCTGGGTACGCACCCAACCTCCGAGGAGCTGGACGAGGTCTTCGAACGCTGATTGTTTAATTGTTATATATTTGTTGTTGTGTGTGTGTTCTCTGTAAACTGTAGCATTGCAATAAAATAAAACAAAACATACAAAAAATAATAGGGTGGTAGGAGAAGAAAAGAATTAAGTATTCAGTGAGAACCACAAGATCTTCTCTGAATGCTCTTGTTTTCTTCTTCGAGGATGTGGGTCCCTGCAATTGCACCAGAGGTGGTACCCCTAATATATATATATATATATATATATATATATATATATATATATATATATATTATATATATATATATATATGTCGTAACTAGTAGCCAGAACGCATTCTCAGCCCTACTATGCAAGGCCCGATTTGCCTAATAAGCCAAGTTTTCATGAATTAATTGTTTTTAGACTACCTAACCTACCTAACCTAACCTAACTTTTTCGGCTACCTAACCTACCCTACACCTATAAAGATAGGTTAGGTTAGGTTAGGTAGGGTGGTTAGGTTCGATG
>WNGS01004511.1:28304514-28317433 GCA_020271785.1 Procambarus virginalis | reverse complement strand
TATTAAGCACTTAACCACTGAAGGTGATTAAGATGCTTTTACAAGCTCAGGTTGGGAGTGGGTGGGAGACAAGGGGGAGGTGGAGGCAGTAGTGGCGTGCTGGGTCTGGTGCCGTGAGAGGCGTGTACAAGAAGAGGACCCTCCAGCCAAAGGATCCACATTACGGGTTACTCATGCCCGTGCCACCTCTTGGGTGGCTTAATCTTTATCAATCAAAGGATGCACAGTTACCGCCCTGTCGAGCCATCTAGCAAGGTCAGGTCGCTGCACCTGTGGTAATCTCAGTCACTGGGTATAGGTGCTTCAGCCTACAGTTTAGACCTATTGTCTTATGTATGATATTCTGTCCTGTGTGGCAGTGAATACCAGCATCATCCTCACTCTAAGTCATAATTGAATTACTCAGGTTAGGCAAAATTATTTTTTGTTGATAATATTAGCTGTCCGGGCGGCTCGTTGCTGGTTGGATCAACTCTGCAATATGTATTCCTGCGGCACCCCTGACATCAACTTGTCTATAAAGACATTATAGTAATTGTCAGAACCTCTCAGTAAATGTTTGTGAATTGCTAACCTGAATTGTGCTCTAATATATACTCATTTGTCTTTACATTGAAAACTGTACCGAAACATTTCGTTTACTACCACCAGTGTGTGTGTGTGTGTGTTTACTGATTGTATCTGCAGAATCGAGCTATTAGCTCTTGGAACCCGCCTTTCTAACCAATTATTTTTCCTCTATTATGTCTTCTACATATATTTCTCTTACGCACACACACACACACACGCACACGAAGCAGCTCCGTAACAGCTGTCTAACTCAAAGGTACCTATTTACTGCTAGGAAACAGGGGCATCAGGGGTGAAAGAAACTTTGCCCATTTGTTTCAGCCTTGTCCGGGAATCGAACCCGCGCCACAGAATTATGAGTCCCGCGCGCTGTCCGCTCAGCCACCAGACCCCCCCCCCCCCGTCTATGAGGCTTGTGTGTGTGTGTGTTTCCAACACTTACAACTAACTCCGTATTTTAGCATCTGTGCCATCACTGATTACAACCTCTTTTTACGTATTTCAAAAATTACGTTTAAAACTGATTGCTTTAGAACGAATTTTGATATTAAAAAAAACAAGTCTCTTTGATGATTCGTTGAATCAAAGCGAATATATAGATTTCAGTTCGTATTTTCAGTTTTCTAATTAAATATCTTGTGCAAAAAAATTGCTTAATGCTTGTATAAAATATTAACATTTTATCATCAAAATATTTCATTCAGAGTTAATGCTTCATCGGCATGTTTATATAAGCCTCACAAACAACGCTCAAGTAAAAAACGATTCGGTAGTTAAATAATTTGAAATCCCAATGACTTATACAATTAAAATATTTATTTTACGATATCATTTGATCTATTTTTTTTAATGATATTCAAAAATTGCATATTTTATGTATGACCAACTGAATATAAACACACACACACGCGCGGAAAATTAACCCACATTGTTAAACAAACATATATCGCCATGGCGAGCTAAACGTTCAATTTATGGATAAAAAAATTAAAAATAAAAACACGTTTTTATTGACTGCCGTACATCCGTTCCGTCAGAATTGTAATCATTTTTATAAGTTACGAATACAGCCTCTGATAGGAAATGCTTTATGCTTTAAACACATAAAAACTATAAATCTCATCAATTGGTTACATAAATAGTTGAATACAAAATATATATATATATAGAGTCAGGCTTTTCATAGCGTCTACCCAGCCAATTAGCTGACAAATGTTCGAGCAGTTAGCATAACACGAATGACTATTTCCGCTTGATATTCGGCAATTACTTTTAGCAAGTCACAAATGGCAATGTCATCTGTATGACAACACTAACTATGGCAACATCATCTGTATGGGAACACCATCTGTATGGCAACACTAACTATGGCAACACCATCTGTATGACAACATCATCTGTATGGCAACACCATCTGTATGGGAACACCATCTGTATGGCACCACTAACTATGGCAACACCATCTGTATGGGAACACCATCTGTATGGCAATACTAACTATGGCAACACCATCTGAATGACAACTTCATCTGTATGGCAACACCATCTGTATGGGAACACCATCTGTATGGCAACACTAACTATGGCAACACCATCTGTATGACAACATCATCTGTATGGCAACACCATCTGTATGACACCACTAACTATGGCAACATCATCTGTATGGGAACACCATCTGTATGGCAACACCATCTGTATGGCAACACCATCTGTATGGCAACACCATCTGTATGACAATACTAACTATGGCAACACCATCTGTATGGCAACAACAGGAGCGTGGTCTAATTGTAAGTTTCGTCTTGTACATCTTACTGGACTTCAGAATTAAGAACAATTGGGTGCCTGTCATTGTCTTGAAGAAGTAACATCCCGGAGCTCACACCCACTACTGTGCCCTGGAAGACGGACCTGCTGTCACCTTAGTTGGCCAAGCAACCACAATTTGGAGTCGAGTCAATATCAGTCAAGAAATTTAAATAAGTTTATTCACATGTAAATCAAACAAAGGGACGAGATAGTTCAAGCTTTATACTCACCTCGTTCAACACCACGTGTTCATGTGTTCACATCATGAACACTTGGCATTTATTGAACATTCAGGGGTGATGAACATTTACATTTCTTCCTGTTCGCCGGTAATATTATACTGAACGTGTTCACACAAGTATGAACATAGACGTCAGTAATAAGCCATAGGCTACAAGGGGTAGGGTAAGAAATAGCCTAAGCTACTCTATCCCTTTGAGATGTATTTCTTTATCTCAATAAACATACTTGAACTTGAACATAGGCTACAACTAGACATACGAACAAGCCCACAACAGTGTACATTTTTGGGTAAGATGAGAGGTGAGGTGAAGTGAAGGTAGGCGAGGCGCTGGAGCAGGAGAAACCCCACCTATGGAAACATGAGAACACGACTCAAAGAAACTCCAGAGAGCCTAATGGCGGGCAAACTGAATAAGCAGAAAACGCAATGAAAACGGGGAAGGGAAAACTATATTAAAAAAAGGACAGTTTCAGTCACGATTTTCTACAGCAAAAGGTTTCTCCTGCAGGTTTGTTCGCCTAAATGTGCGGTGCAGAAGTCTGCAATGGTCGGTAGATGGTCAAAGCACCTGCATGGCAACATGCAGCAGAAGAAGTCATGGCAACAGTGCAACAGGATCAGTCAATGTAACAATGCAACAGGATCAGTCATGGCAACAGGATCAGTCATGGCAACAGGATCAGTCATGGCAACAATGCAACAGGATCAGTCATGGCAACAATGCAACAGGATCAGTCATGGCAACAATGCAACAGGATCAGTCATGGCAACAATGCAACAGGATCAGGCATGGCAACAGGATCAGTCATGGCAACAGGATCAATCAATGCAACAATACAACAAGACCAGTCAATACAACAATGCAACAGGATCAGTCAATACAACAATGCAACAGGATCAGTCAACACAACAATGCAACAGGATCAGTCAATACAACAATGCAACAGGATCAGTCAATACAACAATGCAACAGGATCAGTCAATACAACAATGCAACAGGATCAGTCAATGCAACAATGCAACAGGATCAGTCAATGCAACAATGCAACAGGATCAGTCATGGCAACAATGCAACAGGATCAGTCATGGCAACAATGCAACAGGATCAGTCATGGCAACAATGCAACAGGATCAGTCATGGCAACAGTGCAACAGGATCAGGCATGGCAACAGGATCAGTCATGGCAACAATGCAACAGGATCAGTCATGGCAACAATGCAACAGGATCAGTCATGGCAACAATGCAACAGGATCAGTCATGGCAACAATGCAACAGGATCAGTCATGGCAACAGGATCAGTCAATACAACAATGCAACAGTGCAACAGGATCAGTCATGACAACAATGCAACAGGATCAGTCAATGCAACAGTGCAACAGGATCAGTCAATGCAACAATGCAACAGTGCAACAGGATCAGTCATGGCAACAGGATCAGTCATGACAACAATGCAACAGGATCAGTCATGACAACAATGCAACAGGATCAGTCATGACAACAATGCAACAGGATCAGTCAATGCAACAATGCAACAGTGCAACAGGATCAGTCAATGCAACAATACAACAGGATCAGTCATGGCAACAATGTAACAGGATCAGTCATGACAACAATGCAACAGGATCAGTCATGACAACAATGCAACAGGATCAGTCATGACAACAATGCAACAGGATCAGTCAATGCAACAATGCAACAGTGCAACAGGATCAGTCAATGCAACAATACAACAGGATCAGTCATGGCAACAATGTAACAGGATCAGTCATGACAACAATGCAACAGGATCAGTCATGGCAACAATGCAACAGGATCAGTCATGGCAACAATGCAACATGATCAGTCATGGCAACAATGCAACAGGATCAGTCATGGCAACAATGCAACAGGATCAGTCATGACAACAATGCAACAGGATCAGTCATGGCAACAATGCAACAGGATCAGTCATGACAACAATGCAACAGGATCAGTCATGACAACAATGCAACAGGATCAGTCATGGCAACAGTGCAACAGGATCAGTCAATACAACAATGCAACATGATCAGTCATGGCAACAGTGCAACAGGATCAGGCATGGCAACAGGATCAGTCATGGCAACAATGCAACAGGATCAGTCATGGCAACAATGCAACAGGATCAGTCATGGCAACAATGCAACAGGATCAGTCATGGCAACAATGCAACAGGATCAGTCATGGCAACAATGCAACAGGATCAGTCATGGCAACAGGATCAGTCAATACAACAATGCAACAGTGCAACAGGATCAGTCATGACAACAATGCAACAGGATCAGTCAATGCAACAGTGCAACAGGATCAGTCAATGCAACAATGCAACAGTGCAACAGGATCAGTCATGGCAACAGGATCAGTCATGACAACAATGCAACAGGATCAGTCATGACAACAATGCAACAGGATCAGTCATGACAACAATGCAACAGGATCAGTCATGACAACAATGCAACAGGATCAGTCAATGCAACAATGCAACAGTGCAACAGGATCAGTCAATGCAACAATGCAACAGTGCAACAGGATCAGTCAATGCAACAATACAACAGGATCAGTCATGGCAACAATGTAACAGGATCAGTCATGACAATGCAACAGGATCAGTCATGGCAACAATGCAACAGGATCAGTCATGGCAACAATGCAACATGATCAGTCATGGCAACAATGCAACAGGATCAGTCATGGCAACAATGCAACAGGATCAGTCATGACAACAATGCAACAGGATCAGTCATGGCAACAATGCAACAGGATCAGTCATGACAACAATGCAACAGGATCAGTCATGACAACAATGCAACAGGATCAGTCATGGCAACAGTGCAACAGGATCAGTCAATACAACAATGCAACAGGATCAGTCATGGCAACAGTGCAACAGGATCAGTCAATACAACAGGATCAGTCAATACAACAATGCAACAGGATCAGTCAATACAACAGGATCAGTCATGACAACAATGCAACAGGATCAGTCAATACAACAATGCAACAGGATCAGTCATGGCAACAGTGCAACAGGACCAGTCAATACAACAATGCAACAGGATCAGTCAATACAACAATGCAACAATGCAACAGGATCAGTCAATACAACAATGCAACAGGATCAGTCAATACAACAATACAACAGGATCAGTCAATACAACAATGCAACAGGATCAGTCATGGCAACAATGCAACAAGATCAGTCATGGCAACAATACAACAGGATCAGTCAATACAACAATGCAACAGGATCAGTCAATGCAACAGTGCAACATGATCAGTCATGACAACAGTGCAACAATGCAACAGGATCAGTCATGGCAAAAATGCAACAGGATCAGTCATGGCAACAGTGCAACAATGCAACAGGATCAGCCATGGCAACAATGCAACAATACAACAGGATCAGTCAATACAACAATGCAACAGGATCAGTCAATGCAACAGTGCAAAAGGATCAGTCATGGCAACAATGCAACAGGATCAGTCATGGCAACAGTGCAACAATGCAACAGGATCAGTCATGGCAACAATGCAACAATACAACAGGATCAGTCAATACAACAATGCAACAGGATCAGTCAATGCAACAGTGCAACAGGATCAGTCATGGCAACAATGCAACAGGATCAGTCATGGCAACAATGCAACAATGCAACAGGATCAGTCAATACAACAATGCAACAGGATCAGTCAATACAACAATGCAACAGGATCAGTCAATACAACAATGCAACAGGATCAATCAATGCAACAATGCAACAGGATCAGTCAATGCAACAGGATCAGTTATGGTAACAGTGCAACAGGATCAGTCATGGCAACAGTGCAACAGGATCAGTCAATGCAACAATGCAACAGGATCAGTCAATACAACAATGCAACAGGATCAGTCAATGCATCAATGCAACAGGATCAGTCAATACAACAGTGCAACAGTATCAGTCAATGCAACAATGCAACAGGATCAGTCAATGCAACAATGCAACAGGATCAGTCAATGCAACAGTGCAACAGGATCAGTCAATGCAACAATGCAACAGGATCAGTCAATGCAACAGTGCAACAGGATCAGGTCCGTGGACGGGTCAACCGTCATAACAGTATGACAAGACTTGTAATAAAATTTCACAGCTACAATTTTGGAGACAGTAAAGGGTCTAGAGTGTTCAACCAGCACGTCAAGGTTCATCATGCCGGATGCACGTCAAGGTTCATCACGCCGGATGCACGTCAAGGTTCATCACGCCGGATGCACGTCAAGGTTCATCATGCCGGATGCACGTCAAGGTTCATCACGCCGGATGCACGTCAAGGTTCATCACGCCGGATGCACGTCAAGGTTCATCATGCCGGATGCACGTCAAGGTTCATCATGCCGGATGCACGTCAAGGTTCATCACGCCGGATGCACGTCAAGGTTCATCATGCCGGATGCACGTCAAGGTTCATCATGCCGGATGCACGACAGGGTTCATCATGCCGGATGCACGTCAAGGTTCATCATGCCGGATGCACGTCAAGGTTCATCATGCCGGATGCACGTCAAGGTTCATCATGCCGGATGCACGACAGGGTTCATCATGCCGGATGCACGTCAAGGTTCATCATGCCGGATGCACGTCAAGGTTCATCATGCCGGATGCACGACAGGGTTCATCATGCCGGATGCACGACAGTGTTCATCATGCCGGATGCACGTCAAGGTTCATCATGCCGGATGCACGACAGGGTTCATCATGCCGGATGCACGACAGGGTTCATCATGCCGGATGCACGACAGGGTTCATCATGCCGGATGCACGTCAGGGTTCATCATGCCGGATGCACGACAGGGTTCATCATGCCGGATGCACGACAGGGTTCATCATGCCGGATGCACGACAAGGTTCATCATGCCGGATGCACGTCAAGGTTCATCATGCCGGATGCACGACAGGGTTCATCATGCCGGATGCACGACAAGGTTCATCATGCCGGATGCACGACAAGGTTCATCATGCCGGATGCACGACAAGGTTCATCATGCCGGATGCACGACAGTGTTCATCATGCCGGATGCACGACAAGGTTCATCATGCCGGATGCACGTCAAGGTTCATCATGCCGGATGCACGTCAAGGTTCATCATGCCGGATGCACGTCAAGGTTCATCATGCCGGATGCACGTCAAGGTTCATCATGCCGGATGCACGTCAAGGTTCATCATGCCGGATGCACGACAGGGTTCATCATGCCGGATGCACGTCAAGGTTCATCATGCCGGATGCACGACAGGGTTCATCATGCCGGATGCACGTCAGTGTTCATCATGCCGGATGCACGTCAGTGTTCATCATGCCGGATGCACGACAAGGTTCATCATGCCGGATGCACGACAGTGTTCAGCATGCCGGATGCACGTCAAGGTTCATCATGCCGGATGCACGTCAGTGTTCATCATGCCGGATGCACGACAGTGTTCATCATGCCGGATGCACGACAGTGTTCATCATGCCGGATGCACGTCAAGGTTCATCATGCCGGATGCACGACAGTGTTCATCATGCCGGATGCACGACAGTGTTCATCATGCCGGATGCACGACAGTGTTCATCATGCCGGATGCACGTCAGAAACGTCTCGCTCTGTCATCCAGATGCGACATAACACAAGAACAATTTTCAACTGTCTTATTTTTCAGCTGTCTCGTATAGGCCTATTGGCCTATACGAGACAGCTCCTATGTATCTCCACCCAAACTCATTCACTTACATGTCTAACCTACGTTTGAAACACTCTAGCGATCCCTCGTCTGATATGCCAGCCGGCCATTTGGTCTGTAAGTCAACAACCCTGTTTTCCAACCAGTATTTACCCAAGGTAGGAGCGTCACCGCCCGTAGCGCCACCTGGGCGGCGATGCTGTATTGACCATTGTGGGTGCGCGTGTTACAGCGCCTTGCGCTTTGTTGACATTTATTGACATGTAAATACGACGATAATACATAAAGTGTATATATGTAATGCTGGTTCGTGTTCTGTATATGTATCATGTATATGTATCACTAATATGTGATTGCATAGTGTGTTACCGTCTTGCAAGACTTGTGAAACTTGAGTCCTGTGATGCCTGTGTCGCCTAGTGCCTCACCTGTGCCACCCTGGCTACCTGTCCATGCTAGCTGCATGCTAAGAGCCTGGTCCCCTCCTGTTTACACTGATGGCACTCTC
The DNA here is from genome assembly GCA_020271785.1 of Procambarus virginalis. Taxonomy (NCBI): domain Eukaryota; kingdom Metazoa; phylum Arthropoda; class Malacostraca; order Decapoda; family Cambaridae; genus Procambarus; species Procambarus virginalis. Next base: position 28,308,578 of record WNGS01004511.1, on the reverse strand, counting down.
TCTGCCCCATCTCATGGCACTCCCTCCCCTCCCTCAATACACTTCCCTCCGCCATGATGGTACTTAATTTCCTTCTCTCGCTGATGGCACTCTTCCACTCCCTGAGGCATTCCCTCCTGCCTCTCATGTATTATAATACGTCATAAAATGAACGTTTTGATACCTATACAAAACAGCGATATTCTGTGAAATAAAACACTTCAGCCCGTCCCTCTCTCCTAATGTTTAGTATTTGTGTGCGGAATAGCCCAATCGTTCAAAATGTGTGGCGTAATAGTCGAAATTAAGGAATAGAGACAGTTCGTATGCCCTGGTCCGCGCTAGGTTAGGTTAGGGTTTACGTAGGTGAAGCATTAGGAGAGTTGACTATAGCGAAGCATTGAGGGAATACACCGCAGGGTGTATCATGTATACATACATGATACACACGGCGCCAGACATGATACATACGGCGCCAGAGATGATACACACGGCTCCAGACATGATATACCTGGCTGTTAGCCTGTTGTTTCATATTTAGCTACTCGGAAGGAAGCGTCCATGTAGCACGGGCTATGGTGAGGCCGTTCTCGGCTGTTAGCCACTCGCTTCTCTTCTTAGACAGTCACTTCACCTCCTCCTCCTCCTCACAACGCGCAGGCTTCCGCAACTTACCTCACCAAGAGCGTCCGAACCTGTTCAACCAGACTAACACACTGAGGCCAACACGAATCACTCCAGGAAACTGTCAATATTACGATGGTTTTTTTTAATTGTAGCCTGAAATTTTGACGATGTGGTTGATAGATAACACAATTACAGTTTATTAATTGTGAGGACAGTTTGGTGTAATTATTTTTTGTGTGTAGTTTTGTTTGGGCGCGAACCCCCCCTTTTTTAGGGGGGGGAGGGGGGAGGACTGGGGACCATCCGGCCCACTCTTTGCTGTGACTTTGGGTCATGTTTCATATGCGTAGTCTTCAGCATATTTTCCTCGCGCTGCGGCTTGCTACGTTTGTGGGATATTGGAGTATACTTGGGATATATGCAGCATGTGACCATTCCCCAGGATGCCACCCACAACAATCGACTCTGTCTGTGTATGTGTGTACTCGCCTAGTTGCGTTTGCGGGGGTTGAGCTTTGGCTCTTTGGTTCCGCCTCTCAACTGTCAATCAACTAGTGTACAGGTTCCTGAGCCTATTGGGCTCTATCATATCTACACTTGAAGCTGTGTATGGAGTCAGCCTCCACCACATCACTGCCTAATGCATTCCATTTATTAACTACTCTGACAGTGAAAATCTTTCTAACGTCTCTATGGCTCATTTGGGCACTCAATTTTCACCGGTGTCCCCTAGTGCGTGTGCCCCTTGTGTTAAATAACCTGTCTTTGTCTACCCTATCAATTCATTTGAGAATCTTGTATGTGGTGATCATGTCCCCTCCTAACTCATCTGTCTTCCAGCGACGTGAGGTTTAATTCCAGTAGTCTCTCCTCGTAGCTCATACCTCTCAGCTTGGGTACTAGTCTGGTGGCAAAACTCTGAAGCTGTGTGTGTGTGTGTGTGTGTGTGTGTGTGTGTGTGTGTGTGTGTGTGTGTGTGTGTGTGTGTGCGTAGGTGCCTGAGCTACGAGAATACAGTCTACTAACGAAATTATAAAATCCTGAAGAAGAGGGAACACTGGTAGGATGTTGAAGCAGGAAAGAAACTACCAAGACGCTGGTAATCACCACTGAAGCAAGAGGTAAGCAAATGATCTAATCCACCAGCTTGAGCTGAGGAAATGGATCGAGAGAAAAATCGAAAAATCACAGACGAAAAGCCTCATTATCTAAGTCTTAAACGTCTGGTAGAAATTTCGAGATGAATGACATAGAAAGTTGCAAACTTTGAACGATATATAATCTAGAGTATATATATATATATATATATATATATATATATATATATATATATATATATATATATATATATAGGACCAACCTATATCCCCCCAAACTATACATCTCAATGTAAACACGACCAGGCTATACTCCCCCAGGGTGTACACGACCAGACTATACTCCCCCAGGGTGTACACGACCAAGCTATACTCCCCCAGGGTGTACACGACCAGACTATGCTCCCACAGGGGTGTACACGACCAAGCTATACTCCCCCAGGGGTGTACACGACCAAGCTATACTCCCCCAGGGGTGTACACGACCAGACTATACTCCCCCAGGGGTGTACACGACCAGACTATACTCCCCCAGGGTGTACACGACCAAGCTATACTCCCCCAGGGTGTACACGACCAGACTATACTCCCCCAGGGTGTACACGACCAGACTATACTCCCCCAGGGGTGTACACGACCAGACTATACTCCCCCAGGGGTGTACACGACCAAGCTATACTCCCCCAGGGGTGTACACGACCAGACTATACTCCCCCAGGTGTGTACACGACCAGACTATACTCCCCCAAGGTGTACACGACCAAGCTATACTCCCCCAGGGTGTACACGACCAGACTATACTCCCCCAGGGTGTACACGACCAGACTATACTCCCCCAGGGGTGTACACGACCAGACTATACTCCCCCAGGGTGTACACGACCAGACTATACTCCCCCAGGGGTGTACACGACCAAGCTATACTCCCCAGGGGTGTACACGACCAGACTATACTCCCCCAGGGGTGTACACGACCAGACTATACTCCCCCAGGGTGTACACGACCAAGCGATACTCCCCAGGGTGTACACGACCAGACTATACTCCCCCAGGGTGTACACGACCAGACTATACTCCCCCAGGGGTGTACACGACCAGACTATACTCCCCCAGGGTGTACACGACCAGACTATACTCCCCCAGGGGTGTACACGACCAGACTATACTCCCCCAGGGTGTACACGACCAGACTATACTCCCCCAGGGGTGTACACGACCAGACTATACTCCCCCAGGGGTGTACACGACCAGACTATACTCCCCCAGGGTGTACACGACCAGACTATACTCCCCCAGGGTGTACACGACCAGACTATACTCCCCCAGGGGTGTACACGACCAGGCTATACTCCCCCAGGGGTGTACACGACCAGGCTATACTCCCCAGGGGTGTACACGACCAGGCTATACTCCCCCAGGGGTGTACACGACCAGGCTATACTCCCCCAGGGGTGTACACGACCAAGCTATACTCCCCCAGGGGTGTACACGACCAGGCTATACACCCCCAGGGTGTACACGACCAAGCTATACTCCCCCAGGGTGTACACGACCAAGCTATACTCCCCAGGGGTGTACACGACCAGGCTATACTCCCCCAGGGGTGTACACGACCAGGCTATACTCCCCCAGGGTGTACACGACCAGGCTATACTCCCCCAGGGTGTACACGACCAAACTATACTCCCCCAGGGTGTACACGACCAGGCTATACTCCCCCAGGGTGTACACGACCAGACTATACTCCCCCAGGGGTGTACACGACCAAAGTATACTCCCTCAGGGGTGTACACGACCAAGCTATACTCCCCCAGGCTGTACACGACCAGGCTATACTCCCCCAGGGGTGTACACGACCAGGCTATACTCCCCCAGGGTGTACACGACCAGACTATACTCCCCCAGGGGTGTACACGACCAAAGTATACTCCCTCAGGGGTGTACACGACCAGGCTATACTCCCCAGGGGGTACACGACCAAACTATACCAACACCGCCATTCCCTGTAAAACAGGGTATAAACATGGAGCTGTCGAAGCACTCTCTCTGAGTGCTCCGATTTTTGTTGAGCTTGTATAAAAAAGTACTTTTTTGGTTTCAACGTCTCGTCCATTACCCCATCAATATATCCTGCAGCAGTGATTACGTCCTTGGGAACCATGGGGGAGTTAATGGAGGCATAGTGACCTGTTTTAAGTCTTCGGGAAAGTCTGTAAAAAGTCGTACGTCTTCTGACATAAAAATTTTGAAGCGTTTCATAAAACGCCTGTTTCTAGATTTCAAGATTTCCTTCGTCGTTAAATGCTGGAATTCATTTTATATTTTTCTTCAGGTTTCCTGCTTCATGGTTTATTTTATTCTC
>WNGS01004511.1:28274429-28297125 GCA_020271785.1 Procambarus virginalis | reverse complement strand
AGGTTATCTGGCCCTGTGGGTTCCTTTTGGGTCATTGTAAACCGCAATTGCAAATTAACGTTTGAATGGGAGGCAACACAGGTGTTCGCGGACGGCGGTAATGGCAGGTGACACAGCCAGACTTAATAGTTAGTGTGAACGCACCTGTTTGTGTGTGTGTGTGAAGATACACACACACGAGGATCTTGTGTTCAAGTTGATCTACTTTAATAAGTAATTGTTGAAGTTATACATTAGATCTGTTGACCAAACAAATTCACTACAAAATGAAGAGACGACGACATTTCGGTCCGTCCGAAAACATTCGAAACCGAAATCAACATTTTTTTCAGGCACGTTATTGTGACTCCTCATCTGTATACACTAGATCCGCTCGCCGCCTGTCTCACTTGAGACAGAGAGAGCGAAACGTTCAATCTCATTCAATCAATTGATAGTTTCCCTGAGGCGGCCACCGAAGACAGTAAGGGCCAGGGGCCAGATTCACGAAGCAGTTACGCAAATAATTACGAACGATGTCATCTTCCTTCCTCAATCTTTGACGGCTTTGGTTAACATTTATTAAACACTTTACAAGCATGAAAACTTCCCAATCAACTGTTGTTATTGTTATAAACAGCCTCCTGGTGCTTCAAAGTTCATCAACTGTTTAATAATTGTAAACAAAGCCGCCAAAGATTGAGAAAAGATGTACAGGGTCGTAAGTGCTTGCGTAACTGCTCTTGAACAAATCTGGCTCGTGAGCGCCCCGTGGGACCCCCATTGTCGCGTGACGGCACCGGGGGGGGGGGGGGGGGGGGTAAGAACAGTGACCATGAAGCTTTAACCCCCAAGCTGAAGCGGCCTTAAACCATATATCACGGCGGGTAAGTGGTGTGGGGTCACCTTGAACCACGACTGGGATAACAGCGTTCCAGGGCTTTTTTGCGTGACCTGCCACGACCTCCGGCGGTGGTTATGATGTATTTTTAACCTCAAGGAGAAACTGCCGGGACACGAGAGATTTATACACTGAGAGCAATGTATGTATACCCTTCCCCCGGTGTATAAAACGGATGTATTATTTAGTCCTGGAATCTGTCCAAGGTTTAAAAAAAATCATACATGTTAGTTGCGGCCTTAAAGAACCCGGTCGGCCTAGCGGACAGCACACTGGACTTGTGGTCCTGGGTTCGATCCCAGGCGCCAGCGAGAAACAATAGGCAGAGTTTCTTTCACCCTATGCCCCTGTTACCTAGCAGTAAAATAGGTACCTGGGTGTTAGTCAGCGGTCACGGGCTGCTTCCTGGGGGTGGAGGCCTTTTTTTTCTACCACAGACGTGGCCACACATTTACAATGCTAACCAGCATATATACATTTTCTTCTGTCCTCCATGGACAGGGTTAGAGATGTGTTAAACATATATTTTAAGGGTTTATTGAACAATCACCACTGAAGGTGAGTCGGTGCTTTTAAAATGCTAAGCTAACCTATATACGTAAATACGTAGATACACAGATTTACGTATGCCTTACATAAAGTGTTCGGTGTGTCTTTTACATAGTGTCATTAATGTACATTTACAAAGGTGAAATATAATTCTGATCAGCTTCCATATATACTTTATACCCATACATATACATACACCACACACATATACATATATACACACATGCATTCACAGACATTTGTCTCATTTACTCTGACAGGTGAGATAGCTGATAAAGAAACTAGTGTGCAATTAAGCACTTAATCACTGAAGGTGATTAAGGTGCTTTTACAAGCTCAGGTTATATAGTTACATCATATACATTGTATAATTAATCTATTACATGGTCAATCTTGGATACAAGTCCAATATATCATCAAGTGTTCCAGTACTCATATAGTAATTACACAGTTCAGCATACCTTAGCCCAGGAGGGCGAAAGTCAGTCAATATGGGACATTCTACAATATAATGTTCAAGAGAGTGCATGTTTTCTCTTTCACAAAGTTGACACATTGTGTACTCGACATTTGGGTTTTGAGAAGGCTGATTGATGCCAGGCGTATTGACCTGGCCGAGGACCGGGCCGCGGGGACACTAAAGGCCCGAAATCATCTCAAGATAACCTCAAGATAACCCTTCAGTGGTTGATAGGCCTTGAGCCAAACAACAAACCAATTGTGTTACAAGTTACATTAACAAGAACTGGAAGGATTAATAAGCGGAAACTTGATTACATATTGCATGACGAAAAATGAAACAAAGTGAATCATTTAAACATATATATCATAAATATTCAAGAAATATATGATGAGAATTTCATTCGAAATGATCTACCGGATATTTCAGCCAATTATCCCCAGCTTGGTAAGTGTAGGTAGTGACCTGTCACCTGTCCACCGCCGTCCACTGACTGTGTGACGGGTGCGTGACAGGAACAGTGACAGTGTGTGTACTTAGCTCAACCAACACACACTTTGTCTTAGTGGCTCTTGAGGTCACTCTCAGCTTGGTCTGAACACACGGCACATTTATATGTTAACAAATTGTGTAACTAATTCTTTAGTGCTGCAACCTGCGTAGCTACCTGAAGGTTGGGCTTCAGCTCCTGAGCCACATGCCACCTGTAACCTTTTTCCACTATCACCCACAGGATGGGTATGGGGGTCCACTGCCACCCACAGGATGGGTATGGGGGGTCCACTATAACCCACAGGATGGGTATGGGGGGTCCACTGCCACCCACAGGATGGGTATGGGGGTTCCACTATCACCCACAGGATGGGTATGGGGGTTCAATACCACCCACAGGATGGGTATGGGGGGTCCACTATAACCCACAGGATGGGTATGGGGGTCCACTGCCGCTCACAGGATGGGTATGGGGGGTCCACTGTCACCCACAGGATGGGTATGGGGGGTCCACTGTCACCCACAGGATGGGTATGGGGGGTCCACTGTCCCTCACAGGATGGGTATGGGGGGTCCACTGTCACCCACAGGATGGGTATGGGGGGTCCACTGCCGCTCACAGGATGGGTATGGGGGGTCCACTGTCACCCACAGGATGGGTATGGGGGGTCCACTGCCACTCACAGGATGGGTATGGGGGGTCCACTATAACCCACAGGATGGGTATGGGGGTTCCACTATCACCCACAGGATGGGTATGGGGGGTCCACTATAACCCACAGGATGGGTATGGGGGGTCCACTGCCACTCACAGGATGGGTATGGAGGGTCCACTGTCACCCACAGGATGGGTATGGGGGGTCCACTGCCACCCACAGGATGGGTATGGGGGGTCCACTATAACCCACAGGATGGGTATGGGGGTTCACTACCACCCACAGGATGGGTATGGGGGTTCACTACCACCCACAGGATGGGTATGGGGGTTCACTACCACCCACAGGATGGGTATGGGGGTTCACTACCACCCACAGGATGGGTATGGGGGGTCCACTATAACCCACAGGATGGGTATGGGGGGTCCACTATAACCCACAGGATGGGTATGGGGGTCCACTGCCGCTCACAGGATGGGTATGGGGGTTCACTGCCACTCACAGGATGGGTATGGGGGTTCACTGCCACTCACAGGATGGGTATGGGGGTTCACTGCCACTCACAGGATGGGTATGTAGTACATAATAAACTAAAAAAAATCTCCAATGTAGTGGGATCGACTATTATGATTCAGGTCTAAGATCAAGTACCGTAGACAGGAATTTTATTCACGGCCTCCCAAAGGAAACTTGAATAATATGAGTTAATTTCTACGCTTCAAACGGCAAGTTAATATATTATGTTACAGATATTTTAGACTCGGAGAATAACATATCTTTAACAATATACAGTACAACTTCACTATTTTATCAACCCGTATATATATCCATAAAACGTAATGTCTGTCTGTACAAGAATGGAGGCCAGACGCTTGGAGTTAGCCTCACCTAACTTTGCAAAATGAATCCCTAACTTTGCAAAATGAATCATGTTGGGTAGGAGACGGTCATAGGTGAGTCAGTGTCGGTTCAAGTTAAATGCTTCAAGAAATATCGTCATTTATAGCGACCATCCCCATGCGATTTTCATGAAGACTGAAATATTATGTCGTGTTTCCCGTAGAGTTGTTCAGTATTTAGAGTGGGTTAATGTAATGCTATATTTTCTGAGAGGCCGGGGGTAGAGAGGGAAGATTGATAGGAAAAAGGGGAGGACGAGGGGGGGTGGTAACATGGGTGGGAAGAGGGGTAAATAGGGGAAGAGACCCGGGCACAGCTGGGCACCCCATATAGTAGGATCATGAACCCACGGAACCACCTACCCGCTGAAGTCGTAAATGCCAAGACACTGACTGCTGCAGTTCAAAATCCAACCGGAACAATTCCTCGGGGAAAAAAGGGTGAGGCGGAAGGCAACGTTTTACAAGCCGCCGTCTTCCTGTTCCCGTCGAGGCCACAAAGAGATATGACCACCACCCCGCAGGTACAAATCAGGTAAAGGATGTTAATCCAAATTTGTCGGACAAAAAAGAGTTTCGTATTAGCCATTACTAAAAAAAACTTTCACATACCCCCCCCCCCCCCAAATAATATTGTGCATCAGCGGCTCGTATTTTGACATTTTAGGTAAGTTCCCCCGAGCAGGAGTCGTTGAGGCGTGAGAGAGCGCATGAGACCACCAACTTTACCACTGGACACTAATGATTTATACTTAGTACATAGGTCACGGAACTTGATTTACACTTACGATTTATCCCCAGAAATATTACATCCAAAGGTCTAGGTAACAGAACGAATCGAAATGTCATAAAACATGTCATAAAAAGTGTATTTCGAGCACTTTATGGCGTTTTAGTAATCGCAGGAACGTGAGGCTTGGAGGAGAAATCAGTGGTTTTAATGGCGATATTGGCAGAGGCGCGCAATATATGCAGTTGGTAACAGTGTAGTCAGCGAGGGCTTGTATTATTGTAATGAGTAAAGTTTGTGTTTTTAATTAAATTTCATTTTTACAGAGCTGGAATTCCTTAGCTGATGGATGGAATTATGATGAGACATTAGAGAAGTAGACTCTTATGTTGGAGCAGCATGAGGCAGGAACATGTCGTGTGTCACCACATAACACCACATGTTCTGTGGTGGCACGAGGCTATGTGGCACCACATAGCCTCGTCCTTAGGCTATGGTTGTCCATGCTAAGGTTAACCTTACCCGTCCCTATATAATACTATATAGGTACTAGAATTTATTAAATAATTATGCCCAGCTTAGAATTGATTGATTGATAAAGATCAAGCCACTCAAGAGGTGACACGGGCCTGAATAGCCCGTAAGAGCTTAGATTTGATGTTTTAAATCATTAGGTTATGTTTTCAATTTTCTATTCGCTGTAAGGTGCACAATCTGTCCTCAGGTCAGGTTCGTTCCATGCAGCGGCCAACCCCAAACAGCTGCTCATCAATGCTAACATGATGTTTATTCAAAGTTTGAATTTTATCAAATACAAATTATATGTTATCACATTTAGGCACAGGTTAAGTTAGGCCAAGTGTAGGTTAGGTTTGTTGTTTAGACTTTGTTTTTAATTATTTGTATTTATAGTACGTGGGTGAAGCATTTAGAGCTGTAATTCGAACACATGTCGTCAGCGAAGCCTGATCGAGAAATGTTCGTGTGTAGTTATTTTCCTTTATAAACAGGGAGCTTGGCGGCAGGATTAACTAGCATTTAGCTGACTAACTGACAAAATGAAGCATGCTGGGGATGCCTGCATCTGCCAAACTACCGTCAATTCTAATGCATAATAATAATTCAACTGTAATTATATAACTTTCACCAGCCCGTCCTCATAAACACTGGTCAAATGCTCTGTTAATTCAGCCGCCAAAACCTCTTTTTATAAATAAAAAAAATACTTTACACACGACTCACAACTACGTTCGAAATTTCCTCGAACAATGCTCGGCTCACTTCCTGCGTTCGTTCGCACATCCTTTTAATACTCCACACACACACACACACACACACAAGAGAGAGAGATAGAGAGATAGAGAGAGAGAGAGAGAGAGAGAGAGAGAGAGAGAGAGAGAGAGAGAGAGAGAGAGAGAGAGAGAGAGAGAGAGGAGAGAGGAGAGAGAGACAGAGAGAGAGAGAGACAGAGAGACAGAGAGAAAGAGAGGGGGGGGGTACTGCAAATACAAATAATTATCAACAGAAGCTAAACATTTAATCTAACCTGCCCTAGGCCTAACCATTCATAAAAAAAATTAAATATAATATTAATTTATAATTGAGATTTTTTGTTTACCGTAGTTGAAATTGACGAGTCGGAGGCAGGTTGGAGGAGTGGCACCTGAGGACCGGGGCACACCAGCTGAGTGCTGTGCCCTGATTTACCTGAGGGGCCACTAACACCAGTGGCCTCGACGAGGACAGGAAGTCAGCGGCTTGTCGAAGCTCACCCCCACTTGCCTTGATGATCTTTTCCATCTGTAGGTCCCCCCTCACAAGCAATTATTCCTCTTCACGAGAACCAGCAAGCTGTTGATCCCGTGAATAATTTAGCGCCACGATGCCAAGGCGATACTATCGTGTCAATGACAGTATTGCATTCGTGTTATTTTTTGTACATTTTGTGTGTGTTAAACATGCGAGAAGACTAGTGTGTATGTCTGCGTAGGATTTATGTGTAAGTGAAAATTTATTATTGTATTTATATTGCATTTATAAATATTTGTACGTTCCTACATTTATTTACATGTTAAGTGACTGACAGATTTATTGATTTATTCAAAGTGATTGTTTTAATACATGTTTTCGGCCATCACCGAGTTTGTTAATTATATGTTTGGTTTAGGGTTATGAATATTGTTCAACACATTTTGTGAACAAACACACATACTGTTCTTGTCCACACAACAGCTCTTGTGAACAATTTTCACACAAGTATTTTCGGAACAACAACATAGTGTTCTTGTGAACAATAACACAAAGCAGTGTCCTTGCTTGTGCCCCTAGTCGATCATTCACATAAAATAATTCATAAATTGTTGATAAATAACTGTAATGAATATTGAAATTGTAATTATTTAATTGTAATTAAAAGAAAACGTTCTCCATAAAAGTTTTTAAAAAATTACCGAAAACAGATGAAAAAAGTAAATAAAATATTAATGACTTAAACTACAGGCATTCTGCCTAAGTTAGCCAAGAAAGAATTATAACATAAAAAATAAACACAAGAAAATTAGTCAATTATAAAAAAAACAATAGCGAATAGACTGGTTCTCTGAACGCCACGAAAATTATGCAGAAATCACCACGTAAATTACCAGAAGAGAGAAGACGTGTACCAAAATTTCCAAGATTTTACACGAGGCGTAATTGTTGTGGATGGTCCAGATGGAGGGGGGGGTGTGTGCCCTCCATGCACTCCCTGAACCTCTCCTCCTCTATAACCCCCGCCCCAACCTCCACCACCTCCCACGCTCAACCCGTCCTCGACTCAAGTCCATTCCATGCAGTGGTCGACCCCAAAGACACGCTCATCAATTTTAACATTATGTTCATTCAAAACATAATTTTTTTCAAATATAAATTGATATTATTATATATATTGGCATATTGTGCATATTTAGGCACTGGTTAGGGTCTGTTGGCGATTATTAAATATTTGTAGTACGAAGGTGAAGCATTTCAACCCGTCCGCTCAAGTCCATTACATCCAGCGGTCGACCCCACAGACGCATTCATAAACTTTTACATGCTGTTCATTCAAAACGGGAATTTCCTCAAATATAAATTAATATTTGAATATATTAGCATATTGTGCATATATAGGCATAGGTTAGGTTAGGTTAGGTGTTTAGGTTCTGTTGGCGATTATTTGTATTTGTAGTACGTGGGTGAAGAATTTACAGCGTTGTGGTTCGAACAAAATTCGTCAGTGAAGCACTTGTTCCGAAAGTGTTCGAACGTCCTCAGTTGTGAGTCGTGTGTAAACCGTTATTCATTCATAAACAGCTGGGGGGTTTGGCGGGTGCATGGAATCACTTTTGGGTCTTTGTTTGGAGGACGGGCTTGGTGCAGACCTGAAGCACCATCTTGGGATCTGAAGCACATACTTCATCGCATTTTTAACGGAATCGACCAATCCGTTAAAAACACCGACGTATTTGTAAAAATTAAACCACCTTCATACTGACGTTACCTACCCATAAAGCCGCGATAGGTTAGAGGAGTTGCTTAGGTTCGTACGCCTTTGGTTAGGGAAAACTGATGCATTTTTAGCGGAGTGACAGACTGAGAGAACGGCCCTGGTGTCTTAAGCTAGTGACAGGGGCAGAGTGCCTCAGGCTAGTGCCACGGCAGAGTGCCTCTGGGTAATGCTAAGAGCAGAGTGCCTCAGGGCAGTGCCAAGAGAAGAGTGCTTCAGGGCAGTGCCAAGAGCAGAGTGCCTCAGGGCAGTGCCAAGAGCAGAGTGCCTCAGGGCAGTGCCAAGAACAGTGCCTCAGGGCAGTGCCAAGAGCAGAGTGCCTCAGGGCAGTGCCAAGAGCAGAGTGCCTCAGGGTAGTGCTAAGAGCACAGTGCATTGAGCAGGGCGAAAAGGAGACTGCCTGAGGGGCAGAGTGCCTCAGGGAAGAGTGCCTCAGGCTAGTGCCACGGCAGAGTGCCCCAGCCAGTGACAGGCGCAGAATGCCTTCTGTTTTAATTAATTAAACCTGAACTTATGAGCAGCTGTAAATACTGAACTATTTAACCGACCAGTATTTTGCAGGTATGGAACTTGTTTAATTAAAGCGAGTTGTTAACTTCAATTATATGGAGATCAATTCTAATTATTCTCATTAGCAAAGGTTTACATTTTCAGTACAGATTTAATTGAAGCTACGTATTATTTTATATAAAAAAACACTACTGTATACATAAATAAATATATTTATGATAGAAATTCTCCTCAGTTCTAATTCTTAAGCTGTTCTATACTTTTGCATGTGTGTCTCACTTCAAATTTTAATAATAACATTTTCACCAGTGTCAATACGAATTACGATTTATTTTTGTCCCATTACCAGCCATTATATTGAGGACGATATTACCTTCCGCCTCTGGAGAGTGCAAGCCATTGACCCATTTTTCATTACCGCAACAAAAAAGCAGCCTCCAGTCACCTCACCTGAGTATAACACTCACCAAGTCTTGCTACCTTTTTACACTCCTTTTGTTGGATTATTTTTGTTGGGTGAGTTGTTGTGTCTCTCCTCACCCGGCCTCTAGTGCTGGGGGGGGGGGGGGTTCGTCACAGTAGGTGTTGATGGTCTTCACAGTTAGTACTGATGGTCTTCACAGTTAGTATTGGTGGTCTTCACAGTAAGTATGGTAGGATTTCATAGTTGGTCTTGACAGTATGTATGGTTGGTCTTGACAGTATGTATGGTTGGTCTTGACAGTATGTATGGTTGGTCTTCACAGTAGGTATGGTAGATCTTCATAGTATGCATGAAAGATCTTCACAGTAGGTATAGGTGGTCTTCACAATATGTATAGTCTATTAGGGACCGAACAGTGCTTATGTATGATATCGCAAGACAAGTATCCCAGTACCTTTACTAGAAAATACTAGCGCCTTGGGAGGACGCAGTCGAGCTTTACATAAGGTGCTCATATGCTTTATGTTAGCATTATTATTCTCTCATGTGTATCAAACATTCATGTCCAGATAATTGTACTTCTGAACACTGTTCATTTTGTCTATATCGCACATAAAATATTTATATCGAGCTTCCCTTTTTTTTCTTTATCACCACGACCATCTACTCTCATTTATTTCCCCCAGGGTTTCTCACCTCTAACGAATTTGCGTTTTCTACGACAAAAGTTAACGGATAACAAATGGATTTATTGTAATACTTCGAAATAAAATAATTTATATATCCACCCCCTTCAGCGAGCAAGGTAATATTTACCACCCAGCACTTTCCTTACAGAGATATTGCTTTTATTTACTAGATATGAAATTGGAAACTCCAATTACTCACGCATATCGGCAATTTTTTTACGGAACTGTGTGTGTGATATGATGGTGGACTTAACTATTTTTGCTCTCAATATTGGGTCAAAATTTGTGGCACTGGAGAGAAATCTGACTTAGTGCCACCCCAGTTATTCTACAGGTGGCTGCTAACTTGTCACAACACCCGAGTTTCAGTAGTAAGTTATCACACCACCAGAGGGTCAACAGTAACTTGTCACACACCACCGGAGGGTCAACAGTAACTTGTCACACACCACCGGAGGGTCAACAGTAACTTGTCACACACCACCGGAGGGTCAACAGTAACTTGTCACACACCACCGGAGGGTCAACAGTAACTTGTCACACACCACGGAGGGTCAACAGTAACTTGTCACACACCACCGGAGGGTCAACAGTAACTTGTCACACACCACCGGAGGGTCAACAGTAACTTGTCACACACCACCGGAGGGTCAACAGTAACTTGTCACACACCACCGGAGGGTCAACAGTAACTTGTCACACACCACCTGAGGGTCAACAGTAACTTGTCACAACACCTGAGGGTCAACAGTAACTTGTCACACCACCTGAGGGTCAACAGTAACTTGTCACACCACCGGAGGGTCAACAGTAACTTGTCACACCACCGGAGGGTCGACAGTAACTTGTCACACCCCACCGGAGGGTCAACAGTAACTTGTCACACCACCGGAGGGTCAACAGTAACTTGTCACACCACCTGAGGGGTCAACAGTAACTTGTCACACACCACCGGAGGGTCAACAGTAACTTGTCACACCCCACCGGAGGGTCAACAGTAACTTGTCACACACCACCGGAGGGTCAACAGTAACTTGTCACACCACCTGAGGGTCAACAGTAACTTGTCACACCACCTGAGGGTCAACAGTAACTTGTCACACCACCTGAGGGTCAACAGTAACTTGTCACACCACCGGAGGGTCAACAGTAACTTGTCACACCACCGGAGGGTCAACAGTAACTTGTCACACCACCGGAGGGTCAACAGTAACTTGTCACACCACCGGAGGGTCAACAGTAACTTGTCACACCACCGGAGGGTCAACAGTAACTTGTCACACCACCGGAGGGTCAACAGTAACTTGTCACACCACCGGAGGGTCAACAGTAACTTGTCACACCACCGGAGGGTCAACAGTAACTTGTCACACCACCTGAGGGTCAACAGTAACTTGTCACACCACCTGAGGGTTAACAGTAACTTGTCACACCACCGGAGGGTCAACAGTAACTTGTCACACACCACCGGAGGGTCAACAGTAACTTGTCACACACCACCTGAGGGTCAACAGTAACTTGTCACACCACCTGAGGGTCAACAGTAACTTGTCACACACCACCGGAGGGTCAACAGTAACTTGTCACACACCACCGGAGGGTCAACAGTAACTTGTCACACACCACCGGAGGGTCAACATTACGGGTATCGTATCCCGGCAATATTGACCTCTACGTCTAGAACATAAACTGACTGCTACCGTAACCTTCCGTAACGATCTTATCTGCACCACCACGGAACCCCACACCTGCACCTCCAGTGGACCCCCAACACCTGCACCCCCAGTGGACCCCCAACACCTGCACCACCAGTGGACCCCCTACACCTGCACCCCCAGTGGACCCCTACACCTGCACTCCAGTGGACCCCCTACACCTGCACCACCAGTGGACCCCCTACACCTGCACCACCAGTGGACCCCACACCTACACCACCAAGGGACCCCACACCTGCACCCCCAGGGGACCCCACACCTGCACCAGCAACATCGACCCCCAGCACGCCAGGCCCTTCCTCGACCTTCTACTCCTGCAACCCCCAAGTCAATCCCTGAGCACCTTCCATCCATCGAGCCAACGAGCCGCCCACAGCAAGGTCGCCAGACTATGACGCACCCGTAGACGTCACTCTACCTCTACCGTCACCGGTAGAGTGTTCTCCCTCCATCTATTCCGCTTGGAGAATATCCAACAACCACGGCGGAGAGGATCTTCAACTCTGGCAGGACCAGCCTCCTGCGTGAAGCAAACCAAGAACACCCTATCCATCCATCCACCTACGTTCTGCTTCGTCAGCAAGTCTAATCCGCGGTGGTTGGGCAACCCGAGCTGACTCTCCTTCCTCCGCCTCGCATCCCGCTCCCTGCTCAGGTTTTCTCCATCCTCGCCCTAGCCTGTCTTACACTGCTTACCAAGCCCTTTGGTCATCGGATTCAGATCGAGTCCCTGCACAGGTATATCGTATCATAGTAAGGATATCGTCCTATGCGCTGGAAATATTGATAACGGTTACAGCAACGCGCCAAGACCGTGTATTCAACGAGAGTGGTGCTTAAAGCTAATTGGATGAGGCTTTTCATTGACCGGCGTTCGAATCTCAGGCACCATCTGAATCCAGTGGGCGCGTGGCTTGCGACTCTGATAATGAGCCACTCCGTTAAAAATGCGACGTATTGAGCCTGTCCTCACAGCAAATCCATTACCATGAGAGACCACACTCCCCCCCCCTCAAACAACCGATGTTTGTGATGGTCTGAATGCATATTAACATAGTAAACTGACAAATGAATCTTTATTGGAAACTGAGATTATTCTCAAGTTATAACGTTATTGTAATTTAAATCATTGGTTTAAAATATAAAAAGTGTATGCTGAAAACGATTTATCTGAAGAATTTGGTGTTCGTAAACGGAATTCTCGGACACATTGAAATAGTTTTTGAATTCAATATTTTACTTTATCGTCAATTATATACTGTAATAATGTAACCAAACGCAATAGACCCTAACCTAACCAAATCTTAACCTAAAGTAACCTTAACCTAACCTAACCATGGATAAAGAGTAGATAATAGTGCTAATTATGTAGTCATTCCCAATCCATTCCCTTGAAGGACCTTCAATAGACAAGGGTAGAAATAGCCTAACCTATTCTTTTTCTTTTGAGATGCATTTCATTACCTCAAAAAACTTACTTGAACTTGAGGGGATCTCCTCCCCCGAGGCCAGGTTAGTAAAAATTATTTTTACTTAATAATTAGTAAAAATTAGCATTAGTAAAAATTAAAACATCGCAATACTGACGGTTTCTACTCATCGGCTTCGATGCGCTGGTGGATGGTCGACTCTAACACAAGACACCTCCACAGTCTTCGTTTTATCTTTGTTAAAGCGGAATATACACATATTATTTGGTGACAGTGTCACACCACGGAGGAAAATTGAAACAGGAATTTCCTTAAGTACTTTCGTATATTAATACATCTTCAGATGGAAGATGTCCTTCTGAAGATGTATTAATATACGAAAGTACTTAAGGAAATTCCTGTTTCAATTTTCCTCCGTGGTCTGACACTGTCACATTTTTAATCACGTGTTTATTTTCGTGATATACGCATATATTATTTGGTGTGTGTGTTAGTTTAGCTTAGGGTGTGTTAGGACCGGTTAGATTAGATTAGGAGCTGCTACAGCAGTGTGTACTAACCTAGTTGTACTTGCGGAGGTTGAGCTGCGGCTCTGTGGCCCCGCCTCTCAACTGTCACCTGTGTGGTGGTGACACAGTGTGGGCACGGTGTTGACACGGTGTCCCAAGCACTCAACTACACACGATAGTATCAACAAAAGCCACAATATAACAAGCTGTGGCACGAAGACAGCTTCCACAAATCAAAACAAAAGAATAACGTTAATAACAAAAGCCTAGCACAGCCCAGACAATGGATTCTGCCTCGCCACCAACATTAACCACAATAAGCGTCTTCGTTGAATTCTAATTATTTTTAAAGTCATATATCTATACAGAAAGCAGAATCGAACGGATAATTAAGCGTTCTTTGGTATCGATCCCAAGTCTAAACTTATCTGAGCGCTTGTTAGATGTCATGAAGTTACTCCACGGCAATTTCAGAAGATATATCATGATCCCAGTGAATAGTAGAACAGTGAACAGCACAGCTTGGTGATGGTAAACGCTGCCAGGGTCTACACATGTACTGACATGGGGATAAATCTCCTGCATGTATACTCAGTTTACTTTAGTCCTGGAGAAATAGTTTAGTAGAGAGAAGTTTAATGTAGTCCTGGGTTATGTCAAGGACAAAAGTATACTTACTGATTTGTCACTGAATTATTGTGTGGTCTCAATAATCCTGCAGAGGTTGATAGGCCTTAAGCTTAAAACCAAAGCAGACTTAGTGTCTCGGTAATTTGCAACTCAAATTTGAGTTTTTCTCAAATAATATTTTATCATATTTTAGCGCTAACTTTCATTTCTTTGTATGTCCTAGACATGTCCGCCTCTTTTTCTCATATTTTCAATTAACATTCGGTTTCTGCTCCCACAATCATTTCCCGTTACTCAGTACTTAATTCTGTAACAAGGAATCAAACCCCTATAGTTTACTATAAGACTTCTGCCACAATTGTGTGTGTGTGTGTGTGTGTGTGTGTGTGTGTGTGTGTGTGTGTGTGTGTGTGTGTGTGTGTGTGTGTGTGTGTGTGTGTGTGTGTGTGGTGCGCGCGCGCATGATCATGAACAATACAACTAATCTCACATTAGTAAGATGTTATTATCTGCAGGCGAAGAGTCACAATAACGGCTGAAGTATGTTGACCAGACCACACAAGTGAAAATGAAGGGACGACGACGTTTCGGTCCATCCCGACTTGAGAATGGTCCAGGACTGACCGAAACGTCGTCGTCCCTTCACTTTCTAGTGTGTGGTCTGGTCAACGTGCTATTATCTCACATCTCTCATTGAATTTTCATACATTGTGATACTCCGCGCGATCCCAGCATGCTCAATGTATACATTGTATCCAATAATATAGAAAATTGTAATATACATGTTGGCCTTATGTATAAGGCCATATGGTCTTATACGCTATCGTTGGAAGAGTGAGCATAGCTCCGGCTTGCCAACCAGGCGGCCAACGTTCGAATCCTTGAAGCTTCATTTGAATTTACTATTACAAAATTGTAACTTGGGAACTATTCAAGCTTTAAACACACTATATATATATATATTTTCCACTCCAGCAAACGGAGTAGTTGAGTTTTTCATCTTCAAGTTCAAGTATGTTTATTGAGACAAGAAAAAAAATACATCTCAAAGGGATAAATTAGCTTAGGCTATTTCTACCTTCCCAGCTGAGCTCTTTATTATCCCCCCCCCCCCAAGACTACTTATGTTGGAGTGATCAGCTGGTCTTGACAACCGAGACTTGTTCAGCTTCCCTTGATTACCTTCATACTTCCGCTCATCTCATTTTACAGCATCCTAAAATAGGATCCTTACAGTCGAAGGGAGATCCTTATACTCGTAGGTAGTTCCTTACAATCGTGGGGGAGATCCTTAGAGTCGTAGGTAGTTCCTTACAATCGTGGGGGAGATCCTTAGAGTCGTAAGTTAGTTTCTTACAGCCATAAGGAGATCCTTATAGACTTGCACGCCATCTATTCTTGACACGTTTCCTCATCTGGAATATGTTGAGGGCGTCTTGTGTGGCTGGAGACATTGCTATTGTGTTGGTTGCTTGAGGACTCACGGTTCATGATGTTTGGCCTTTTTTAGTTTAAAAAATTACTAGTGTTCCTAAAGCGTATTCAACAGAAGTAGAATTCCCTAGCTGAATATGGGTTTAAAAGCCGATTTTAAATATAAATAGTTTATGTAGTTCAGTGTACTAAGTTGTGGAGTCGCGTTTTCTTCTGAAGTTGAAGCACTGGTAATGCTTTGAAGGGTCTTCCCTCTCTGTCGAGTTTTCCAGTTTCTGTTTCCTCCGATTTTAACAATTGTGCTTGTGTGCGTTTGGTGGTTTTAGCACCACGTTTTTTGCCCGTTGTCGCAATTCAAGATTTTTTTTCTTGTTGGTGTGTAATTGTGAGAACGGACTGTGTGTCCGTAACTGTGTGGTGGTAATACTTTATTACCTAAAATTGTATTTGTCATGAATATTTTATCTTATCCAGACACTGCTCTGAACCTAGTGACCTGACTACCTGGAAACACAAACCGAAACTGTGTCTATTTTCCGCTTGTTACAACGTGTAATAAAGTTGTTACATCTTGGCTTAACGTGTTTACGACGGATTAGAACGTTGTTACAACTTGCTATATTGGTTGTTATAACTGGTTAGGTGTTAAAACTTGTTCGAACGTTGTACCAACGTCGTAGTTTCGGTGTGTGTTTGGCGGGGACGACATTCTAGTCACTATAAATTATCAAGCTAACATATATTCTGACAGTGTTCTGAGGTAATACTACCATGAACCGAGACGTCATGAAGATGAATAAAATCCCATTATACACAGGACGGGTCGCCACGGATTTTAAAACCTACCTAATTTATTTATACAAGAGTTCTTACATTCTTGTACAGCCATTAGCACACACAGCGTTTCGGGCAGGTCCTTAAACCTATGTTCCTCGGTATACGGCCCCGCCAACTAGTTTAACAACCAGGTACCCATTTTACTGTTGGGTAAAAAAGAGGCTACAGTTAAGGATTTGCGCCCAAACCCTTCCCGGCCAGGATACGAACCCAGGACCCAAAGCGCTCGCGAAACGCCAGGCGAGCGTCTTATCACTACGCCACAGGAACTGCATCATTCATCGCTGGCTGCTTGCCTGTCTTCGATAGAACAACGGCAGCGGCGTAATGTAGTTTAGTGTCTAGTCCCCTGGACACACACACACACACACACACACACACACACACACACACACACACTACAGCGGCGGCACATCAAGGCTCTCATCAGAGGGTTGTCTCCATCGGGCGCGTGACAAAACCTCCAGCCTTAGAGGGAGAAGTCTTAGTGGATGGCAGTGAGGATGCTGCTCTGCCACCTACAACACCCTGGTCGGTACGTAAGTTGTCTATGAACGATTCGTTACAGCACATTAGCATTAGATATTTCCATATTTGGGATGGAGGCGCCCCCTCTGTTTGGCGCGACTCCCCCGGGTTCCCCTTACATGGGTCTATTCCACGCACCGCCCCTCGCCTCGCCTCCCTCCGAGAGAGAGTTAGGGAAGTCCGGAGCGACACGGATGTCTCTCCTTTAGACTCCGATTTTTGACCATTCCAATGCCAGCCGTACACGATATCGTTGCTTCTCCAGTCGGAATTCTGCCTCAGAGGCCATCAGGCATAATCCCACGGACGTATCCTTGTCCACTGGCCGATCGACCAAGAACGGAACCATTTGTCCGGACCTGCCATTCCTCTCGTACTGAGCAAGACTGCTGTCGCAACGCCACAGTTTAACAGTAGGGTAAAACTAACCTGTCTCACGCCGGTCTAATCATACCAAGCTTAGCCTAACCTAACCGAGTTTAACACGGTTTAACAATAAAAAAACGAGCTTTGCCGAACCATCTTGTTTATGGGATTTACCCCCACCCCTTCCAAGCAAGAGCGGCCGTCATCAGCAGAGATCTAGACAATGCTACGAGCGTGTGCATGCTGTTGAATCAGGCCGCAGGCTGTCTACCAAGCAAGTGGAATGACCACCGAGTCAACAAAGATATCTTCAGTCCACCAAAGAACCTACGCATCAGATTAAGTCAATCTCCAGCTGTCAAACTCCGGGATGTGTAGTTAGCGATTCACTGGGAGAGTGGCTGTACGGGAGGGGGCCATAGATGAGAAACTAGGCTCCTATTCAAGGAGACGCTTGGATGCTTGAGTCAGTTCATCTACTCATCTCGCATAATGCCGCGGACGAAACTGGCTATTGTGAAGCCTAATATGTCCATCGGCCTAAACAACCATTACAAAAACAAGAACTGCAGAGAAAAAACAAAATATGAATAGTCATGAACACTCTTGTTCTTGCAGAGAATAAGTGACTTTATATACTACCACCTCTTAGATGTCTCAGAACCCCCTCGCCTCGGAAAAGAAACTATATGGCACTCGTGGGGGGCTGTATAAGGCCTCAGTATATACACTCATCTATAGTCTTCACCTACTGGTAATGTTTCATCTACTGGTTTATTTGAAACTACTTCAAATAAAATTATTTGAAGATATAATACTGAAGACTGATTATAGGGGGAATTTGATGAGTTATATAAAAAATACACCGAAAATCAACACAGGTTGTAGACCTACCAGAGCTCCTCGGGTACCACTAGGCAGGTACCCACCTCAGGTACCACTAGGCAGGTACCCACCTCGGGTACCACTAGGCAGGTACCCACCTCAGGTACCACTAGGCGGGTACCCACCTCGGGTACCACTAGGCAGGTACCCACCCCAGGTACCACCAGGCAGGTACCAACAATGCAGACCGTATCTGCTAACCATTTACTCACTGGAAAATACATCTATATCCAGTATGGATTTGGGAAATAAAGCCACTGGAATATCAAAGGTTTGCAACTGTAAACTTGTGCCTATTTCCATTTCGAGCGATTTTACGATTTGTTCGTTCAGTTTTAAAACACAATCTATCCTCTCCC
The DNA here is from genome assembly GCA_020271785.1 of Procambarus virginalis. Classification (NCBI taxonomy): domain Eukaryota; kingdom Metazoa; phylum Arthropoda; class Malacostraca; order Decapoda; family Cambaridae; genus Procambarus; species Procambarus virginalis. The sequence goes on along the minus strand of WNGS01004511.1, from coordinate 28,278,617 downwards.
CCAATGTTTTGGTTGTGCCAGCTGGAGTGATTGTGACCTTTAATTGTGGTAGATTTTAGTGTTGGAGCTGCAAGAGAAACCCACTTGATGGTGTAGTGAGCAAAACTGGTAATGTGTACCTGGATAAGTTGCCTAGATAATCCTCCAGTTGGATTTCCTGCAACAGGCTGTCAGATGCAGAGGAAGAAGAGCAATGTAAGAGGCTGGACGTGCACCAAGGCCCCCTAAGTCCGAGAGGAAAGGTGTCTTCTTTATATTATGGGTTATCAAGAGAAAGGTTAAGGACTTTTTCTAGCATAGAAAAAGAAACCCCGAAACGCCAGAAACGCTATGCACATTAGCAGCTTTGCAAGAGTGTAAGACTATCAATGATATGGACTCTCACAACCCCAACGCGCCTGCTTGTAAATAAATAAATAAATAAGGTTTCAGTAAGAGGTTGTTGTTGTTGTTGTTGTTAAAGATTCGCTACCTGGAACAAAGTTCCAAGTAGCACGGGCTATGGTGAGCCCGTAACTTATATACAGTAAGAGGTGGTTTTCACCTATTTTAGGGCTGTTGCGAGATGAACACCTTACCTTACCTTGAGGTTACTTTGAGGTGCTTCCGGGGCTTAGCGTCCTCGCGGCCCGGTCGTCGACCAGGCCTCCTGGTTTGGGACCAGTCCCTCTAATATTTTCCGCCTGGGGGGCGAAGTAGGTTAACCTAGGGAGGGACAGGCATTTTGGGAGAAGGTAAAGAGCATCATAATCGATGTCTTTAATTCTCTCATCCATCCTCTTAATTCAGTGATCATATTAACCATTTCCTCGTTGTTGGCATTCGACCCAAGAGGAGCTCCTAGTGTGGTCCTCAGGATTGATTTGGCGGAGTCCTAGATGTAGTGGTGTATATACCAGTCCATTCCCCTGGGCTATTGGAGACTCGAACAGCGGTCCCCACAAGTGTGTGAGGCCTAAGCTCCCACGCCATATATTTATTTTTTGGTGGTATATATTTATATAATTTATATATTATTAAATATAAACATGTAAGTCCTTGCATTGTCAAGGAAGTGATGAAATATCTGCGCCTATTACTTCAGCCAGTGAAGAGGGGTAGTGAGTGCATATAGGCCTCATGACCTCTCAATTACCTATTAACACTATCAATGGCGGAGTGGGGACAGTGCTGACTTGCTGACTGGGATGGTTTCCTGGCGGCCTAGGTTGCAATCCTTTTCATTTGCAGTTCTGTTGAAAAGTGATGCTTGAAGCCGATTCAAGCTTTATACTAATTATATGTTTTTTCTGTGTGTGTGTGTGTGTGTGTGTGTGTGTGTGTGGTCCTAAAGCTACATGTGTACCACGATAAACTCACTAAATGACGTCTGAAGGGTTCGAACCTAGGCTGCGTGCGGAACGGCCAGTACTGTGCCAAACCTACCAACGATAGCCACCTATCGCTCAAAAACTATAGTACTCATTATGGTACTATGGATGATAGTACAAAACATAGACTGTTGCATAAAAAAAAAGAGTCCACGTTTCGTATCAATGTGTAGAGGGCACAGGAAAGAAAGCAACAAGCAAATCCCTAAACATTCCTAGGCCTATAGCATATGTACTAAATTAGGCTTAAGACGGCGTATATAAGGAAGAGAGCTGGCTCTTGCATAGGCAGTACTAAAGACTATAACTTCTGATGTACTGGCCGTGTTCTACTCGCACTCTCCGAAGTGCGAGTAAAAACTCTAAACTAAACTCACCCAACTGCTACTTTTTTCAGACACTCATCACTGGCCACTCCTACTTTACCAGAAATATAAACTTAACTGTTAGGAAATGCAACTTTAGAATGAGTACTTATTGTGCCAAACTTAAATATTCTTGCAAATAGTATGGCATATGCATGTACTATATTTGCCTCAAATAGGCCAAATAGGGTGTATTAGGCCCAGAATAGTTTGGTTAGGTTAGGTTTTCTAAGCAACATACATATATATATATATATATATATATATATATATATATATATATATATATATATATATACATATATATATATGCAAACAAGCCTGAATGGTCCCCAGGACTAGATACAACTGAAAACTCACACCCCAGAAGTGACTCGAACCCATACTCCCAGGAGCAAAGCAACTGGTAACTACAGGGCGCCTTAATCCGCTTGACCATCATGACAACCATCTGTGTTGACGCTGTCGTGATTTGTGTTGACCATCTGTGTTGACCATCACGCTTGACCATCACGGTCGTGATGGTCAAGCGGATTAAGGCGCCCTGTAGTTACCAGTTGCTTTGCTCCTGGGAGTATGGGTTCGAGTCACTTCTGGGGTGTGAGTTTTCAGATATATATATATATATATATATATATATATATATATATATATATATATATATATATATATATATATATATATATAAATTTCCAGTTTGTCCAAATTCATCAATATAAACGATTACGTTCTTTTGGTCCATCACGAGATATTTATACCCTCGACCTCATCGTTACCAACAACAGGTCACTTCAGGAGGCGGAGCTGCGTTGTTATCCGGTAAATTGTTCCGTAACTCAACCGCCCTTTATGGTCTTGTCAGTTACATTACACACAAGTGGCTTGTGCAGTCAGTACTCATCCGTTCTCCTCACACAACCAGTCTAATAAAGTGAATTATGAGGGGCAAGGGGCAAGAAGATGGGGTATGAGGGCAGAGAGCTGGAGTATGAGGGCAGGAACCTGGGTTATGAGGGCAGGAACCTGGGTTATGAGGGCAGGAACCTGGGTTATGAGGGCAGGAACCTGGGTTATGAGGGCAGGAACCTGGGTTATGAGGGCAGGAACGTGGGTTATGAGGGCAGGAACCTGGGTTATGAGGGCAGGAAACTGGTTTATGAGGGCAGGAACCTGGGTTATGAGGGCAGGAACCTGGGTTATGAGGGCAGGAACCTGGGTTATGAGGGCAGGAACGTGGGTTATGAGGGCAGGAAACTGGGTTATGAGGGCAGGAACCTGGGTTATGAGGGCAGGAACCTGGGTTATGAGGGCAGGAACCTGGGTTATGAGGGCAGGAACCTGGGTTATGAGGGCAGGAAACTGGGGTATGAGGGCAGGAACCTGGGTTATGAGGGCAGGAACCTGGGTTATGAGGGCAGGAACCTGGGTTATGAGGGCAGGAACCTGGGTTATGAGGGCAGGAACCTGGGTTATGAGAGCAGGAAGCTGGGATATGAGAACGGGTGAAGGCCCGCTGCCCAACCACTTCCACCCTGCAAGAAACGAGGCTATCACTGTTCTCACCTAGTTATATTCACTAAGTTATATTCGCGGAGGCTGAGCCAAAGCTCTTGGGTCCCTGTTTTCATCTCTTAATCAACCAGTGTAAAGGTTTCAGAGTCTGTTGGGTTCAGTCATATCTACATTTGAAGCCATTTGTATGGACTATGCCTCCACCACTTCACTTCACAGCAGTTGGGTCAAGAACCTGAGAAAACCACATATCCCACTACGTCATGTCTATTCTACAAATAAACCTAACCCAACCTAACCCATCCCAACCTAACGTAACCCATCCCAACCTAACCCAACCCAACCTAACCTCACCTGACGTGACCTAACCCGACAAAACACACATGGTGTGGACGAGGTATGTGACGTCACTATAACCAGATAATATTCAAGCTGAAGCGGGTTTTAGATCCTATTCTGCAACCCGTTCTCGCACTTGCTTATAGTCAATATTGGCTTATTTAATAAGTGCATATGTGACGTACTAATTTATTGTGAATATTTTAGTTTACCTTGAAAAGCTTCATAGAAAACACCGATCTCACCTAACCTTCTTAGTATGTTAAGATAAGCATCTTATTGCTTCTTATTTACAATTATTACTTAACCTATCAACGGTATAGGTTAAGTAATAATTGTAATTAAGAAGCTTAGGCTCCTTAGGCTCTAAATCCTGCTTAGAATCTCTTGAGGCGAAACTACAATAGCCTGGACCGGGATATTTTAGTTTCAAAAACCCGGGCGGGTTTAAAGAAAATAAAGTTTTTTGTAATACTGGCTGACTTGGCTATATTTAAATTTTAACTTAAAAATTAGGTTTAAAAAACCCAACCCAAGCGGATTGGACTGTAAGAAAAATACTTTTTTACCAGCCCTGCACAGAAGGGCTCAGAGCCCTCAAG
>WNGS01004511.1:28234415-28248057 GCA_020271785.1 Procambarus virginalis | reverse complement strand
ATCCAAGGTAGTGGCACAAAAGGCTCAGAGCCCTTAGGGTTGTGGCTGCCTCAACCGTCCACAGCTCCTACGGTAGAGGTCTCGTTCATAATTAGACTTAAATTGAATTATTTGCCTCAGTCCTTGTGCTCAAAAGTGCACAATCTAATTGCTCCTAATTTTCCCAAAACATGATTGTAAAAAGTCTGGGACAGGCACAAGCCAATGATTATTTCCTGTCATTCTGCCAACAGTTTCCATAAATGTTGATGTTGAGTGTTTTCCAAGTCCTGATTGGTTGAAGATTTTCCAAGAATTGTGGCAAAGCGCTATGCATTTTAGTGCCTTTTCAGAATGTAAGAACACAATGTTATGTTCTCTCACAACCCAAGTACCTTCTTGATATAAAAAAATATAAAAATGTTGATTTGGTATGAATGATGAAAGTGAGGCCAGTAGAATTACCATAGATTATTGAAGGATTACTGCCGTTTGAATCGTAAAGATGCGGAACGGATAGGTTGAGGAATTTCCCAAGACCAATTGGATATACAAATATCAGTTAAAATATAAGAAAATAGTGGGAAGGTATACACACACACACACAACACACACCACACACACACCACACACACACACACACACACACACACACACAAACACACACAGTTAATTAAATGAAACGCACTAGGCTATGATGTGGTGGAGGCAGACATCATACACAGTTTCAAAGTAGATATGATAGAAGCCCACATAGGCTCAGGAATCTTACAACAGTTGATTGACGGTTAACAGACCCACAAGCATAACTAACGGAGTATACACACACACACACAACACAAAAAAATCGAATATCAATAGAGAGGTGAAAACAAATGAATCGTTGACAGGCATGAAACTATTCTGACCTCGCATCACGGAATGCCTATAATGACATTTCACTACATATCTCTGTAATCCGGATAACCATTTGTGTTTAATACGCCACGCAATTCGCTGAAAACTCTCCACATAGAACGTTTTACCATAAAGGATAATTAAGTAAAATCTGGGAGGGTGAACTCGTGGGTGAATGAATGTACGGAAAGGACTGTAGCGAGATAAAAGTTTTGAGAGAGTGAACAGGAGCGAAGAGGCGAAGTGGGGGGAGAAGGGGGTGATGTGAGTTGTGCGCGGGAAAGCAGGAAGTGAGGAAAGGGGGTAGGAGAGGTGGAGTGGGGTGAAAAGGAAGGAAGGTGATGTTTGATTGATTTTATTGTGATTGTAAGACAGAGAGGACAATAGAGGTAAGCGGGAAAAAGGGTGATGATTTGTTTGTTGTTGTGTGGTGGTGTTGTTAGTCGGATGGGGGGGAGGGAGAGTGGAGAGAGGGGGGAGAGGTGGGTGGGGAGAGGAAAGAAAATAGAAGGGATTGATTTAGATGGGTGATAGGGGAGGAAGCGGGAAAGGAGAGAGTGATTTAGGAGGTGATTTAAGGAGTGGGTGGGTATGAAGGGTACTTATTGGAGGGCTGTTTGGACAGGGGTGGGGCGAAGAGCGGTCAGTAGGACGGTCTTTTGAGACGTTTTAGGGAAAGGGTGAGGTAGGATTATTTTTTTTTTTTTTTTTTTGGAGTGGATGAATGAAGGGGCAGGTGTTTTAGTGTGGAATGAGATTAACGGCAGGTAGGGTGTCTGCTGAGTAGATGTGGGGAGATTGATTTATATTTTTTTGGACGCACCTCCGTGTGGCTATAAGATTTTGCAAGTGTTTGAAGTGGAGAGAAGAGAGGGTTTCCTACTCACCTATAGAGAGGAGGTGGAGAGATTGTGAGATGTGAGAGATAGGAGGGGGGGAGGGTTGGGTGGCTCCCTGACTGAGAGAGAGACTTCCCTGATTCCTTTTCTCTCTCCCTTCGCCTCCTCCTTCCTCGCCATCTGCTGCGACTGCTTTCTCTGATGACGAGAGACTTCCCTTGTCAGATCCCTTGTAGGAGAAATACTCTTTTTGAACTTCTCTACATTAGCTAATAGACGAAGCACTTCCTTTCTAACCGTTCCTCTTTCGTGACTTTTTGCTCAGAGATAGAGAAATACCACCTTTAGAGAAATACTGATTCATAAGGTAATGCCAATATATACAATAATACAAGGGGGACGCATATGGAGTCTCCAAGGAGGTGACGCAGGATCACAAGGAGGTGGCGCAGAGCAAACAAGGTGGGTGACCGCAGGAAGTCAAAAGGGGTGACGCAGGAGTCACAAGGGGTGACGCAGGAGCCACAAGCGGTGACGCAGGAGTCACAAAAGGTGACGCAGGAGTCACAAGAGGTGACGCAGGAGTCACAAGCGGTGACGCAGGAGTCACTAAAGGTGACGCAGGAGCCACAAGGGGTGACGCAGGAGACCCTCCATTTCTCCGCCGTAATAAACACAGTTGGTTGGTTTAGCTTACACCAAAGCGTCAAAACCCTAGGGCCTTAACGGAGACGTACGTCTCGATGCTCTAAAACAATAATTAGGCCAAAGCCCTTAACCATTTGTCTCTGTCAGAGGTGTACTTCCGTTTAAATATATACCGAGCGCCTGTGAAAACGTCCTTTTAAAACTATTTTAAATCCCTTGTAGAATCCCACAGTTCCACTCCCAGTCACTTAACCTCTACCTCATTTAAGGAATCACCGGTTCTGTAAGTTAATCCCGGAGGTATCCCTAGTGTAATGGTAAGGGTTAGAGTAATGGTAGTTAATTTAATTGCGTTCGGTTTTGTTCCTATCTTTCCGATGCTGTGGGCTGGTCCTTGTGCTCTTTAATGCCCCCTGCTACTACTACTGCTCTTTTTCTCTCTATCAGGCCGGCTAGTGCATCTAGCTGCTTCTTGAGCGGAGCCCCTTCCATGGCAAACTTCTTGACTGCACAGGACCCTAAGCTGCAGGGCTCTTTATTAATAAGGCATTTCAGCCAAAACGAGAGGGAGAGCTATGCTGAGGTGGTCCCTGCCACAGTATCGGTCCCATCTTCCTGAGTGTCGGGTATTGTGGAAGAGTCTCCTTTAAGGCATCTATTCCTCCTTCGCTGCACTGATAATCTTGCAGGTTGGTACTGTCTCCCTCTTTACCCTCAGTCCTTCACTGAATTCAATCCGCATTATTGGATGTTAACTTCAGATGATTTCGGGGCTTTTAGGTCCCGCGGCCCGGTTCCCGACAGGCCTACACCCCAGGAAGCAGCCCGGTGCCAACCCGTTTTTAGCGTTTGACAGCTTGACTAACACCCAGGTACCTATTTTATGATAGGTAACAGGGGACAATAGGGAGTTTAGTAGGTGGTCTTGCAAAAGAAACTCTGCCCCATGTTTCTCGCAGAGCAGTCTGGGATCGAAACACCCAGACCACAGGAACAAGTCCAAAGCGAACGGGCTGTAAACTCGGCCGACCGGCTTCCGAAAACGGCCAAAGAACAACCCCCCCGGTGTGTCTCAGGACAGGCAACCCTTAGTCCTCCGTGATAACTTGTTTACGTTGGCCAGTGACCCCCACCTTAGGAGCCGTAACAGAGATGTAGCGACGGCACACCCCCGCAGAGCTCGACCTCAGACTTGAACCAGAGGCAACCCATTATGCCGTAGATAATAGTTGCTGGAAGAGTACGTGTTTACCCCCCTTTCATCCAGTCTTACCATGTGTCACCACAAATCCACAAGCCTTACTTGCTTCCATTTCGTTTCCCTTGTAGCTGTCGAGATTGTTCCATCCTGCGTGTTTTTGCCAGCACCTCAACACAACCGTACACCTTCCTCCGATAGAGGTTCGCAATACCTCCATGATTTACCCATATATATTTATGTGTCTGTGTGTTGAGCGCCAATCTCAAAATATTTTCATGATGTCGTGCGTTGACGGAAATACCTCCAACTTGTCTCATTAACGAATCCATCAGGACATTGTAAGTCAGAATTTCCTTTATTGAATTTTTATTGTATCAACTCTGTATTTAAATTAGCGATGGCTGTAATCCAGATCATTTTGTTGTCTGGGAATTAAAATTTGTGGTGTGGTGTGAATGGTTCTTTTGTGTGTGGGTGTGATGATGTTTGCCTAGAAAAGCCGAAGAAGCGATGGAGTTTCAAGACGTTCGCGAGTTGCGTGGTCCAAGGTGGAAGTGGGGTTATATGAGATGATTTCCCGGGGCTTTTTTTATGGCTTGGTTCCACCGCTGCCGGTCAGGTCCATCCGCACCTGGACCTCCACCCCCAGGAAAAGAATGCCCCGTGACAGGATGGAACCTAACACCCCGGATAACTTTTTACTGCTAGGTAGGTCAAAAGGGGGCAATCAGGGATGCGATGGTTTTTGAGAAAGAAAAGAGTGGAAACTCTGCCCATCGTTTTCTCCCCGGCGCTCTATGGGATCGAACCCTGTAGGACGTCGTGTGTGTACACACAAAAGGGGCCGACATTACTGTGCCCCATACGGTCCTGTGTGTGTAAGTGTGTGTCTACAACTTAACCATACAACAACCCCACAAAACTATATCAAAAATTTATTCTCCGGTATTGTGTGTGTGTGTGTGGTGTGTGTGTGTGTGTGAACCTGTATGAGAACCGTCTCGGCCCGACCTAGTGTAGATCCACCTCTTTTTGACGTGAGAAGGACTAATATAGATTGGTTGGTTGTATGCGCTCTTTATTGTTGTCCCTTGTGCAACATTTTATAGTACAACACCAAACAGCTAGAGTCATGTGTTTCGGACATATCAAATAGGGTGAGTTGTGTTCATATAGTGTTGTTATGGAGATAGCGACCTGGAAATTCATGATGACAACCCCCTAATTTGTTATTGACGACAGAGAATTTTGAATAAGAAATAATACACAGGACTGATAGCTTTATTTTCCTGGAGCGTACGCGATAAAATTGACGAGAGACGAGTTGGGTGATATCTAGCGAGTTGGGCCCTATATTTGGTGGTTAGCTTTAAGACCATCGTATTTATATATGGTTAGGACTTTATTATATACTGTGCCTACTGGGGATATCTCATATGGGGGGGACGGGGTCATATCGCATATTGTCATTACATCATGACACTATGCACATATACTGATTATCAATCATAGCGGGGGGGGGACAGGTGGTGTAGTGCTATCTACTGCCTAGTCCACTATATACAGGCCATGTACAGCTAGTGTACAACATCCCAGGTATCTAGTGTACCTGCTATTTATGATTATCACTATGGTGAAAGGACGTTGTACACCCCTGGGGGAGTATAGCCTGGTCGTGTACACCCTGGGGGAGTATAGTCTGGTCGTGTACACACCTGGGGGAGTATAGTCTGGTCGTGTACACACCTGGGGGAGTATAGCTTGGTCGTGTACACCCCTGGGGGAGTATAGTCTGGTCGTGTACACCCCTGGGGGAGTATAGTCTGGTCGTGTACACCCTGGGGGAGTATAGTCTGGTCGTGTACACCCTGGGGGAGTATAGCTTGGTCGTGTACACCCTGGGGGAGTATAGTCTGGTCGTGTACACCCCTGGGGGAGTATAGTCTGGTCGTGTACACCCTGGGGGAGTATAGCTTGGTCGTGTACACCCCTGGGGGAGTATAGCTTGGTCGTGTACACCCCTGTGGGAGTATAGTCTGGTCGTGTACACCCTGGGGGAGTATAGCTTGGTCGTGTACACCCTGGGGGAGTATAGTCTGGTCGTGTACACCCTGGGGGAGTATAGCCTGGTCGTGTACACCCCTGAGGGAGTATAGTTGGTCGTGTTTACATTGAGATGTATAGTTGGGGGGATATAGGTGGTCCTATATATATATATATATATATATATATATATATATATATATATATATATATATAATATATATATATATATATATATATATTGGTAGCAGTCTTTCCTGTAGACATATGTTATTAAATATGACCGAAAAAGTAAGATTAATAATTCTAACACGAATTTTCTCAATTTTCCTTATGTTTGTTTTTACTGATGACGGTAAATGAAAAATCAATTCTCCAAAATTCATTCTTTATTTCTTAGTCTGACGCGACACTTGAGCGCGTTTCGTAAAACTTATTACATTTTCAAAGACTTTAGTTACACACACACAGAACAACTATAACTGAACAGAGTTTAAACAGCTTTTCTTTTTTATACCTGCATTTGGGTGAGGTGACATGTTACAATGGTTTGGGGTGAGGTGAGAACAAACACAGAACACGAAACAATGGGTATAAGCTAAAGGGAAGAATAGATCTGTAACTGCAGAAGGCCTATTGGCCCGTATTTCTTGATGTTTCTGATCAAAATTCAAAGAATGAATTTTGGAGAATTGATTTTTCATTTACCGTCATCAGTAAAAACAAACATAAGGAAAATTGAGAAAATTCGTGTTAGAATTATTAATCTTACTTTTCGGTCATATTTAATAACATATATATATATATTATATATATATATATATATATATATATATATATATATATATATATATACTCTAGATTATATATCGTTCAAAGTTTGCAACTTTCTATGTCATTCATCTCGAAATTTCTACCAGACGTTTAAGACTTAGATAATGAGGCTTTTCATCTGTGATTTTTCGATTTTTCTCTCGATCCATTTCCTCAGCTCAAGCTGGTGGATTAGATCATTTGCTTACCTCTTGCTTCAGTGGTGATTACCAGCGTCTTGGTAGTTTCTTTCCTGCTTCAACATCCTGCCAGTGTTCCCTCTTCTTCAGGATTTTATAATTTCGTTAGTAGACTGTATTCTCGTAGCTCAGGCACCTACGCGCGCGCGCGCACACACACACACACACACACCACACACACACACACACACACACACACACACACACACACACACACACGGGGGCCAGGTAGCCTGGTGGATATCGCGCAGGACTTGTAATTCTGTGGCGCGGGTTCGATTCCCGCACCCGGCAGAAACAAATGGGCAAAGTTTCTTTCACCCTGAATGCCCCTGTTACCTAGCAGTAAATAGGTACCTGGGAGTTAGTCAGCTGTCACGGGCTGCTTCCTGGGGTGTGTGTGTGGTGTGAAAAAAAAAAAAAAAAAAAAAAAAAAATAAAAAAGTAGTTAGTGTAGTTAGTAAACAGTTGATTGACAGTTGAGAGGCGGGCCGAAAGAGCAAAGCTCAACCCCCGTAAAATACAACTAAGTGAATACACACACAGCTTCAGAGTTTTGCCACCAGACTAGTACCCAAGCTGAGAGGTATGAGCTACGAGGAGAGACTACTGGAATTAAACCTCACGTCGCTGGAAGACAGATGAGTTAGGAGGGGACATGATCACCACATACAAGATTCTCAAATGAATTGATAGGGTAGACAAAGACAGGTTATTTAACACAAGGGGCACACGCACTAGGGGACACCGGTGAAAATTGAGTGCCCAAATGAGCCATAGAGACGTTAGAAAGATTTTCACTGTCAGAGTAGTTAATAAATGGAATGCATTAGGCAGTGATGTGGTGGAGGCTGACTCCATACACAGCTTCAAGTGTAGATATGATAGAGCCCAATAGGCTCGGGAACCTGTACACTAGTTGATTGACAGTTGAGAGGCGGAACCAAAGAGCCAAAGCTCAACCCCTGCAAACACAACTAGGCGAGTACACACATACACAGACAGAGTCGATTGTTGTGGGTGGCATCCTGGGGAATGGTCACATGCTGCATATATCCCAAGTATACTCCAATATCCCACAAACGTAGCAAGCCGCAGCGCGAGGAAAATATGCTGAAGACTACGCATATGAAACATGACCCAAAGCCACAGCAAAGAGTGGGCCGGATGGTCCCCAGTCCTCCCCCTCCCCCCCTAAAAAAAAGGGGGGGGTTCGCGCCCAAACAAAACTACACAAAAAAATAATTACACCAAGCTGTCCTCACAATTAATAAACTGTAATTGTGTTATCTATCAACCACATCGTCAAAATTTCAGGCTACAATTAAAAAAAAACATCGTAATATTGACAGTTTCCTGGAGTGATGCGTGTTGGCCTCAGTGTGTTAGTCTGGTTGAACAGGTTCGGACGCTCTTGGTGAGGTAAGTTGCGGAAGCCTGCGCGTTGTGAGGAGGAGGAGGAGGTGAAGTGACTGTCTAAGAAGAGAAGCGAGTGGCTAACAGCCGAGAACGGGCTCACCATAGCCCGTGCTACATGGACGCTTCCTTCCGAGTAGCTAAATCTGAAACAACAGGCTAACAGCCAGGTATATCATGTCTGGAACCGTGTGTATCATCTCTGGCGCCGTGTGTATCATGTCTGGCGCCGTGTGTATCATGTATGTATACATGATACACCCTGCGGTGTATTCCCTCAATGCTTCGCTATAGTCAACTCTCCTAATGCTTCACCTACGTAAACCCTAACCTAACCTAGCGCGGACCAGGGCATACGAACTGTCTATAACTATTCCTTAATTTCGACTATTACGCCACACATTTTGAACGATTGGGCTATTCCGCACACAAATACTAAACATTAGGAGAGAGGGTCGGGCTGAAGTGTTTTATTTCACAGAATATCGCTGTTTTGTATAGGTATCAAAACGTTCATTTTATGACGTATTATAATACATGAGAGGCAGGAGGGAATGCCTCAGGGAGTGGAAGAGTGCCATCAGCGAGAGAAGGAAATTAAGTACCATCATGGCGGAGGGAAGTGTATTGAGGGAGGGGAGGGAGTGCCATGAGATGGGGCAGAGAGAGTGCCATCAGTGTAAACAGGAGGGGACCAGGCTCTTAGCATGCAGCTAGCATGGACAGGTAGCCAGGGTGGCACAGGTGAGGCACTAGGCGACACAGGCATCACAGGACTCAAGTTTCACAAGTCTTGCAAGACGGTAACACACTATGCAATCACATATTAGTGATACATATACATGATACATATACAGAACACGAACCAGCATTACATATATACACTTTATGTATTATCGTCGTATTTACATGTCAATAAATGTCAACAAAGCGCAAGGCGCTGTAACACGCGCACCCACAATGGTCAATACAGCATCGCCGCCCAGGTGGCGCTACGGGCGGTGACGCTCCTACCTGGGTAAATACTGGTTGGAAAACAGGGTTGTTGACTTACAGACCAAATGGCCGGCTGACATATCAGACGCGGGATCGCTAGAGTGTTTCAAGCGTAGGTTAGACATGTAAGTGAATGAGTTTGGGTGGAGATACATAGGAGCTGTCTCGTATAGGCCAATAGGCCTATACGAGACAGCTGAAAAATGAGACAGTTGAAAATTGGTCTTGTGTTATGTCGCATCTGGATGACAGAGCGAGACATTTCTGACGTGCATCCGGCATGATGAACACTGTCGTGCATCCGGCATGATGAACCCTGTCGTGCATCCGGCATGATGAACACTGTCGTGCATCCGGCATGATGAACACTGTCGTGCATCCGGCATGATGAACCCTGACGTGCATCCGGCATGATGAACCTTGACGTGCATCCGGCATGATGAACACTGTCGTGCATCCGGCATGATGAACACTGTCGTGCATCCGGCATGATGAACACTGTCGTGCATCCGGCATGATGAACCTTGACGTGCATCCGGCATGATGAACCTTGACGTGCTGTTTGAACACTCTAGACCCTTTACTGTCTCCAAAATTGTAGCTGTAAAATTTTATTACAAGTCTTGTCATACTGTTATGACGGTTGACCCGTCCACGGACCTGATCCTGTTGCATTGTTGCATTGACTGATCCTGTTGCATTGTTGCATTGACTGATCCTGTTGCATTGTTGCATTGACTGATCCTGTTGCACTGTTGTATTGACTGATCCTGTTGCACTGTTGTATTGACTGATCCTGTTGCACTGTTGTATTGACTGATCATGTTGCATTGATGCATTGACTGATCCTGTTGTATTGTTGTATTGACTGATCCTGTTGCATTGTTGCATTGACTGATCCTGTTGCACTGTTGCCATGACTGATCCTGTTGCACTGTTGCCATATGACTGATCCTGTTGCACTGTTGCATTGACTGATCCTGTTGCACTGTTGCATTGACTGATCCTGTTGCATGTTGCCATATGACTGATCATGTTGCACTGTTGCCATGACTGATCCTGTTGCATGTTGCCATGACTGGTCCTGTTGCATGTTGCCATGACTGGTCCTGTTGCATGTTGCCATGACTGATCCTGTTGCATTGTTGCCATGACTGATCCTGTTGCATTGTTGCCATGTCTGATCCTGTTGCATTGTTGCCATGACTGATCCTGTTGCACGTTGCCATGACTGATCCAGTTGCATTGACTGATCCTGTTGCACTGTTGCATTGACTGATCCTGTTGCATGTTGCATTGACTGATCCTGTTGCATGTTGCCATGACTGATCCTGTTGCATGTTGCCATGACTGATCCTGTTGCATGTTGCCATGCAGGTGCTTTGACCACCTACCGACCATTGAAGACTTCTGCACCGCACATTTAGGCGAACAAACCTGCAGGAGAAACCTTTTGCTGTAGAAAATCGTGACTGAAGGGGGCGGTCCAATCCAGTTTGGCTCCAAAAATGCAAAAATGAAAACTCGTTCGATTTCAATCAAACTTTTTTGACAAGTTCTATATGAAAAGTGTTTCATCTGGTCCAAGTTTCAGCATCGTAGCATAAATAGGAAGGGAGAAAAAAATAATGAAGTAGTTGTGAAAATTATGCCAAAATGGTCAAAATCGATTATGAATCAAAAGTGTCAACTGAAATCATAGCTATGACTCTTTGCTATCACAATAGCATATATTAAACAAATATTATAATTAGTTTAATTGGAAAAAATTTTAAGAAAAAAAAAAAAAAGTTTTTTTTTTTTTTTTTTTTTTTTCAATTTTTTTTTTTTCAAATTTTTTTTCGGACGATTTGCATCAAACTTACACACCTTACTGTACGTATACCTATCTGTAAGGATGCCAATTTTGGAGAAAATTGGTTGATGTCAACCTCAGCCACAGATTTTAGAACCTTAGACTTCATTAATTTCTGTTTTTTTTCAATTGACACAAATGTTTACAAAACTGAATAATTTTTTATTCAATTTACATGAAACTTACACAGTATATGTGGAGGGCATGTCTCTACATGTGCAAGATTTCACTTTTCTCTAAGTTCATTTATTGATTTTATAATAGCAATAAACATGCCATTTTTGCATAATTTTTTGGGTGGAACTTTGAACATTTGTATTAGGAAAACTAAAGATGTTTTGGAAATCCTAAATCATACAATCATTTATTATATGCTAATGTGTCAGAAAAGTGTCACAGAATAATTATATCCGAAACGTGTGTGAAGAAGTGTAGACTTGAAAATGTGTAAAAAACGTTGAAAAAAACAAAAAAAAATAAAAAATCTTTTTCTATTTACGCTGCAGTACTGAAACTTGGGACAATTTCAGCACTTTTCATATACAACTAGTCAAATAATATTGGTTGACATTGAACAAATTTTTCTACATAACTAGACCGGCTCCTTAAACTGTCCTTTTTTAATATAGTTTTCCCTTCCCCGTTTTCATTGCGTTTTCTGCTTATTCAGTTTGCCCGCCATTAGGCTCTCTGGAGTTTCTATGAGTCGTGTTCTCATGTTTCCATAGCTGGGGTTTCTCCTGCTCCAGCGCCTCGCCTACCTTCACTTCACCTCACCTCTCATCTTACCCAAAAATGTACACTGTTGTGGGCTTGATCGTATGTCTAGTTGTAGCCTATGTTCAAGCTCAAGTATGTTTATTGAGATAAGAAAGAAATACATCTCAAAGGGATAGAGTAGCTTAGGCTATTTCTTACCCTACCCCCCCTTGTAGCCTATGGCTTATTACTGACGTCTATGTTCATACTTGTGTGAACACGTTCAGTATAATATTACCGGCGAACAGGAAGAAATGTAAATGTTCATCACCCCTGAATGTTCAATAAATGCCAAGTGTTCATGATGTGAACACATGAACACGTGGTGTTGAACGAGGTGAGTATAAACCTTGAACTATCTCGTCCCTTTGTTTGATTTACATGTGAATAAACTTATTTAAATTTCTTGACTGATATTGACTCGACTCCAAATTGTGGTTGCTTGGCCAACTAAGGTGACAGCAGGTCCGTCTTCCACGGCACAGTAGTGGGTGTGAGCTCCGGATGTTTACTTCTTCAAGACAATGACAGGCACCCAATTGTTCTTAATTCTGAAGTCCAGTAAGATGTACAAGACGAGGAAACTTACAATTAGACCACGCTCCTGTTGTTGCCATACAGATGGTGGCCATAGTAGTATTGCATACAGATGGTGTTCCATACAGATGGTGTTGCCATACAGATGGTGTTGCCATACAGATGATGTTGCCATGTAGTGGTGCCATACAGATGGTGTTCCCATACAGATGGTGTTGCCATACGATGAGTTGTCATACAGAGGTTGCATAGTTAGTATTGCCATACAGATGGTGTTCCCATACAGATGGTGTTCCCATACAGATGGTGTTGTCATAGTTAGTGGTGCCATACAGATGGTGTTCCCATACAGATGGTGTTGCCATACAGATGAAGTTGTCATACAGATGGTGTTGCCATAGTTAGTATTGCCATACAGATGGTGTTCCCATACAGATGGTGTTGCCATAGTTAGTGGTGCCATACAGATGGTGTCCCATACAGATGGTGTTGCCATACAGATGATGTTGTCATACAGATGGTGTTGCCATAGTAGTGTTGCCATACAGATGGTGTTCCCATACAGATGATGCTGCATAGTTAGTGTTGTCATACAGATGGCGTTGCCATTTGTGACTTGCTAAAAGTAATTGCCGAATATCAAGCGGAAATAGTCATTCGTGTTATGCTAACTGCTCGAACATTTGTCAGCTAATTGGCTGGGTAGACGCTATGAAAAGCCTGACGTATATATATATATATTTTTATTCAACTATTTATGTAACCAATTGATGAGATTATAGTTTTATGTGTTTAAAGCATAAAGCATTTCGTATCAGAGGCTGTATTCGTAACTTATAAAAATGATTACAATTCTGACGGAACGGATGTACGGCAGTCAATAAAAACGTGTTTTTATTTTTAATTTTTTTATCCATAAATTGAACGTTTAGCTCACCATGGCGATATATGTTTGTTTAACAATGTGGGTTAATTTTCCGCGCGTGTGTGTGTTTATATTCAGTTGGTCATACATAAAATATGCAATTTTTGAATATCATTAAAAAAAATAGATCAAATGATATCGTAAAATAAATATTTTAATTGTATAAGTCATTGGGATTTCAAATTATTTAACTACTGAATCGTTTTTTACTTGAGCGTTGTTTGTGAGGCTTATATAAACATGCCGATGAAGCATTAACTCTGAATGAAATATTTTGATGATAAAATGTTAATATTTTATACAAGCATTAAGCAATTTTTTTGCACAAGATATTTAATTAGAAAACTGAAAAATACGAACTGAAATCTATATATTCGCTTTGATTCACGAATCATCAAAGAGACTTGTTTTTTTTAATATCAAAATTCGTTCTAAAGCAATCAGTTTTAAACGTAATTTTGAAATACGTAAAAAGAGGTTGTAATCAGTGACACAGATGCTAAAATACGGAGTTAGTTGTAAGTGTTGGAACAC
>WNGS01004511.1:28213878-28224031 GCA_020271785.1 Procambarus virginalis | reverse complement strand
CCCCGTCCCCTCATCCTCCAATCATTCCCCACTCTCCCATCCTCTCGTCCTCCCCACCATCCTCCATTCCACCGTCCCCTAATCCTCCCCACCATCCCAAACTCCTGTCCCCTCGTCCTCCTAACCATTCCCCACTCCACCATCCCCTGTCCTCTCACCATTCTCCATTCCTGTCCCCTCGTTACCCCATCCCCAACTCCTCTGTCCCTCGGCCTCCCCCCATTACCCCCCCCCGTCCCTCATCATCCCCACCATCCCCCACTCCCTCGTCGATACATTCTCAAATGGTCTGATGTTCCCATCAGAAAATTGGGAACATCAAGTGGTCGGATGTTTCCCATCACTGAAAATAAGAAAAACAGTTAAAGAAAACGAAATTAAGACAATACAATAACAACATAAATATACTCACAAATGAAACGGTATGGGTAAAACAACACAGCTCAATTCCAACACAATGTCAACATAAATGATTAGATCAAAACGAAAATAAATATTAAGTTATGAAAATTCAATTTATCAATGAAATCAGAAACCTTGAAATGGAATCGTAACATTTATACAGCGTGTGTTCGCTTACGTGCAACAGATGGCGGTTTCTCAAAAAGAGCATGTTTTTTACCTGTCACAGGTGTGGCATCGATACTTATACTCACAAAATGAACGGTATGGTAAACAACACAGCTCAATTCCACGCAATGTCCCCAAAATAATAAATTCGAAATGAAAATAAATCGAAATATGAAAATTCAATTTATCAGTGCAATCGGAAACAATAAACTGGAATTGTAATATAATTAGTATAGCGTTTGTTCTTGCGAGCAACAGATGGCGCTGTTTTTAATAAAAACATATTTTTACCCGTTATAGGTGTTGCAGCTAGTAGTAGGTATTAAAAACATGCGCGTATTCGAATGGAACGTCGAGTCAAAATTTCAAAGCAATCGGTGAGAACTTTGAGAGATGCAGCCCGTCCTCCAAACAAAGATTCAAAAGTGATTCCATGCACCCGCCAAACCCCCTGTTATGAATGAAAAGCGGTTTACACACGACTCACAATGCTGACGTTCGAACATATCCGGAACAAGGCTTCACTGATGAATTTTGTTCGAATCACAACGCAATAAATGCTTCACCCACGTACTACAAATACAAATAATCGCCAACAGAACCTAAAAAACCTGACCTACCTAACCTATGCCTATATATACACAATATGCTAATATATTATAATATTAATTTATAATTGAGAAAATTACCGTTTTGAATGAACAGCATGTTAAAATTTATGAATGCGTCTGTGGGGTTGACCGCTGAATGTAATGGACTTGAGTCGAGGACGGGTTGAGAGATGACAGCGTGTGTTGCTCTTTCGTCCAACAGATGGTGTTGTTTAAAAAAAAAACATGTTTTTCCTGTCACAAGTGAGGCATGCATATAGTAGGTATATAAAAACACGCGCCTATTCAAATGCAACGTTGTATCAAAATTTCAATGCAATCGGTAAAGAGGTTTCGAAGATTTCCCTCACATGAAAAACACAATTAAAACAAAAAATGTTTTTCCCGTCACAGACGTGACATATCTATAGTATATATATATATATATATATATATAAAAACCCTGCTCGGACGCGAATGGAACGTTGTGTGAAAATTTCAAACCAATCGGTGAAAGAACTTTCGGAGATTAGCGATTTTAACAAACGAACATTTCTATTTTTATTTATATAGATTATATACAGCGTATCAACTGATAAACCTGGATCCGATTAGTTGAAGTTGTTTCTTAATGAACATCATCGTTTTCCATAATGCAGTGTTTTGATGACGATTGTTTCGTTATAATGTGTGATATCAATGCGTAAAATTCAACAGTCGTTGCTTTCTGATGTGGGTCATCAATCTGATTAATTTGAAAATCAATTTGACTAAGTGGGAGGTCAGTCTGAGTGAGGTATTGGTCTGCCTGGCAGATCAATATGGCTGCCTGGCAGATCAATCTGGCTATCCTGGCAGATCAATCTGGCTGCCTGGCAGATCAATCTGGCTGTCATAGCAGATCAATCTAACTGCCTGGCATGATCAATCTGGCGGCCCTGGCAGATCAATCTGGCTGTCCTGGCAGATCAATCTGGCTGTCCTGGCAGATCAATCTGGCTGCCTGGCAGATCAATCTGGCTGTCCTGGCAGATCAATCTGGCTGCCTGGCAGATCAATCTGGCTGTCCTGGCAGATCAATCTGGCTGCCTGGCAGATCAATCTGGCTGCCTGGCAGATCAATCTGGCTGCCTGGCAGATCAATCTGGCTGTCCTGGCAGGTCAATCTGGCTGTCCTGGCAGATCAATCTGGCTGCCCTGGCAGATCAATCTGGCTGTCCTGGCAGATCAATCTGGCTGTCCTGGCATGATCAATCTGGCTGTCCTGGCATGATCAATCTGGCTGCCTAGCAGGTCAATCTGGCTGTCCTGGCAGATCAATCTGGCTGTCCTGGCATGATCAATCTGGCTGTCCTGGCATGATCAATCTGGCTGTCCTGGCAGATCAATCTGGCTGTCCTGGCAGATCAATCTGGCTGTCCTGGCAGATCAATCTGGCTGTCCTGGCAGATCAATCTGGCTGTCCTGGCAGATCAATCTGGCTGTCCTGGCAGATCAATCTGGCTGTCCTGGCAGATCAATCTGGCTGTCCTGGCAGATCAATCTGGCTGCCTGGCAGATCAATCTGGTTCGCTGTTTTAAGCAGTTTAAAGTGTCGGGACTCGGAGTGATTTCACATACAGTACTTAGAATTGGTTTTTCGTAAGTTTTAAACTCCGAAGTTTTTAAGTAATTTCATCCTGGGAAGTTTTATGGACTTAAAGAACACAAACATTCAGATTACAACCCGTCTTCCCTCATGCGTGCTGGGGGGGGGGGAGAGGGGGGGAGAGAAGGGGAAAGGGAGAGATTAAAAGTGAAAGGAAATAGATAAAGGAAGAGATAAATGAAAAGGGATGGGATTGAGAGGGTGGAGAGAGAGAGAGAGAGAGAGAGAGAGAGAGAGAGAGAGAGAGAGAGACTGACTGGGGGAAGGAAGAGGGAAACAGAATGTTATATTTAAGATAATTGAATACAAACACCTTCTACCATCGCCCAGACCAGATCGAGTCGTATTAGAATTGTTATAAACATAATCCTCAGTACAAGCGACCTGTCCCCCCCAATCAACTGGGCATATATAATACTTTCAACTCCTCAATCCCCGTCTTCCTCCCCCTCTATCCTTTACCGAGCTCTTTGGACATCAATCGCCAATCGAATCGTCTTTCGAATATGACGCAAACATTCCTCCTTCACACTAACAACAGCCGGGATTATTGTTTACTTATTTTTTGGCGTTAAAGGCTCGGCTTGGGAAATTAACAGCAAAATAATTATTTACTTCCATTGGCCGTTCATCGTATATGTTATCTTAATTGGGATATATTTTATTAAATAATGAACGTCCAAATACGGTCGCTAACTACGGAAGCAATTCCCTAACTCAACGTTCAAATAAGGGCGATAACTACGGAAAGAATTACATAACTTAACGTTCACTTACTATAGAAATAATTCCTGAACTGAATGTTCCAGTATGACCGAAAACTATAGACACAATCCCTAAACTCAGCTTAATTTTAATGAAGCAGTAATAATCATGTCATTGTAATGACCAATTAGCGGGGTCTTCTTAGTGCCACCGGATGGGGGGGGGCCTCAAATTAGTCCCCTCGTGTCTACAGTGGTTGGCATTATGATTCATTAGTGACAAACGACGTCCCACTGGACACATACACCTGCTGCCACCTGTCACGTGACTGGCAAATATGCTGGTGTTTATGTAGGTGTAATTGTGCTTTGGTGTTGGTATGACTTGTTTTTCACTGTAATATCTCTCTCTCTCTCTCTCTCTCTCTCTCTCTCTCTCTCTCTCTCTCTCTCTCTCTCTCTCTCTTTGTTCACTCTTCCGAATCATTCTTTTTTGCCTTATGTGTTTTATTGTTGGGTTACCATGCGAAAAATATTATCACGATTGATTGATAATTGATAAAGATTAAGCCACCCCAAAGGTGGCACGGGCATGAATAGCCCGTAAGTGGAGGCTGTTTGAAGCCATTACCAGCACCACCAGTAGCTGGTACTGCAGATCTGTGGATGAATAGGGGTCTGGAAAGTGAGACAGTGGAAAGTATAGTCTGGAGAGGAAGCTTCGGCGTCGCAGAGAGTAGAGCCAGGCCTCAAGCCAGCAAGGGCGAGGATTTTTGGATAGCAGAATCAATCACACCGCACAAAGCGCTTGGGGAGGAGCGGGGGGGGGGCGGGGGGGGCAGCCGAGCAGCAACCAGAAGTCCTTGTTTGATTTTCCATTACAGCATCACCATCTCAGCGGGGGACCTCAGGACTCTATTTTTTCCTATTCTTCGGTTCCTTGTTTTGGCTTCGTGTGTGTGTGTACCTGGGTGTCCGCAGGCGACACTGTAGGGTATTGTGGGATATTCCCTCGAATTTTCCCTTATATTCCCTCGATATTCCCTTACATCGAAGATATTCCACGGTAAGGTGATGGTGATCGTCTGGGCATTTCTGACAGCGGTGTCTCGACCTGTGGTATTGTCCGAAGTGCCGGGGGCATCGTGGCCCTCAAACATGGGCGTTCGTACCCGATGAGACGTCAAGACTGTATCTTCGGAGCCGTACTCATCAACGCCGGAGAGATCCTCATCGTCCACATGCTGGTCTGAAGATGCGTAGTCCTCTTCGCCCTGTGTCTCCAGTATTCCTACTTTGTGTTGTGTACCGCTGTCAGTATGGGCCGTATTGCTCGTATGGGTCAGTAGGCCTTCTGCAGTTACCTTTATTCTTACGTTCTTATGTCAGCGTCGTCTGGGTGTTCGCAGTTGTCGTCGTCCGTGGAGCGTCCGTCTGGTGTTCACAGTTGTCGTCGTCCGTGGAGCGTCCGTCTGGTGTTCGCAGTTGTCGTCGTCCGTGGAGCGTCCGTCTGGTGTTCGCAGTTGTCGTCGTCCGTGGAGCGTCCGTCTGGTGTTCGCAGTTGTCGTCGTCCGTGGAGCGTCCGTCTGGTGTTCGCAGTTGTCGTCGTCCGTGGAGCGTCCGTCTGGTGTTCACAGTTGTCGTCGTCCGCCGTGGGACTTCGGTCTGGTTGGCTACAGTTCCATATTCAGTCACTGGTGCCAATACAGGCACAATGCTATTTGCTTCCAGAAGCCCGTTCACTGTTACGAGGAATAAGTTGTGATCTTGTTTCGCAACTGTCCGCACTCGGTAACACAGCCTGGGTTACTATAGTCAATGATGACGTGGATGTGGATGTTCTGGAATATTATCACATTTCGAAAGGTTGATGTTAAGAAACATACGGTTTACAACTGGAAGATTGTAAACTACGGATTATAACCATCCGCGCCCAGTAATACGCGAGGAGATGCTGCTCTGCTTGACATCAACGCGACACGAAACGACATTAGTGCGAAGTGACGCGACGCGACACAAAACGGCTCGAGAACATAAATTCTATACATCTATTCATCGACGGCCGGTAGAGAATTATATCCTACTCGTAATATTTTCAGTGATGATCTTTCCCTGCGGGAGAGATCATCTTCGTCACCCACTTCGCGGTGTTGGACAGCCGCTCCTTCGCCCGCCAGGTCCTTCATCGTGGCTAGCGGAATAACGTGTATATTGTTGACAATTGGATGAACAACAAAGACAGCTAGAACGGCGAGACAATATTTCACCATTTTGTGTTACAGTGTTCCACCACCACAGCTTGTGTTACCATGTACACCACCACCACAGCTTGTGTTACCATGTACACCACCACCACAGCATGGGTTACCATGTACACCACCACCACAGCTTGTGTTACCATGTACACCACCACCACAGCATGGGTTACCATGTACACCACCACCACAGCATGGGTTACCATGTACTCCACCACCACAGCATGGGTTACCATGTACACCACCACCACAGCTTGTGTTACCATGTACACCACCACCACAGCTTGTGTTACCATGTACACCACCACCACAGCTTGTGTTACCATGTACACCACCACCACAGCATGGGTTACCATGTACTCCCAGCACCTCTGATCTTGGTGTACATGTTCTGTTTAAGAACACAAATTTTACCCTTGTTCAAAATATCGCCAAAGCGGTTCTCTTCGCTGTGCGTTTTTGTTCATCATCCACCTGTTCACTCTCCACTTGTTCACTCTCCACCTCTACACCCTCCACCTGTTCACCTTCCACCTGCTGTTTATTGTAAAGTTTGTCAATGTTTGGGTTTAATTGCTCTCTCACCTGTTGCTGGTGAAGTGCACAACCCGCTCACGGAGTTCTTGAGCTGCTTCTCTTGGTTAATGTCCCAGTAATTGGGACCCAGCACTCGCTCACTCTTGCGCTGGCTGTAATTGGGCAGTCCAGCGCTCAGGGAGAGGTATGCTGTAACAAGGTCGAATAAGGTGTGGTCGAACTGCCACGTTAGCTACAAAAAAGTATGGTCGAGCTGTAATTTGAGTTACAATTCAACAGTTTATACCTTCTAACGGAAACTTTGATAGCGCCTTTGGCCAGCAAGTACAAAATATGGACTTTTGCAGGATTAGAGTAGCAAATGTATAATAAATAAGGCCTAGGATTCCATACGTTAGGCCTGGGCTTGCTTATTTAGGCCAAGGACAGGTTAAGTTAATGGCGAGGCTGTTTAAAACTTTTGTTAGGCCTGTTGAAACTGTTAGTTAGGCTGTTAAAACTTTGTTAGTTAGGTTAGTGCTTTTAGTACAAAACGGCCTCTTGTACAACTGCACATATTTCGCACATTCCATCCATTGAAGCTATAGATTCTCTCCTTTTTGGAAGATGGGTTATGTGGGCCTCTCGTGTAAAGGGTAAATTTTATAGCTATTCAAAAAGGTGACCTGTTATCCTAGTCACCTGTTATCCTAGTCACACTGTCGAGCTTAGATTATCCTGATCACGAGGACCCTCGTTGACTTCTCAAGAAGGTCCTGTGCAGGCAGGTAATATCATCACAATTACACTGACCTTCTTATCTTCTTGAAATTATCTTGAGATGATTTCGGGGCTTAGCGTCCCTGCGGCCCGGTCCTCAACCTGGCCTCCTTTTTGTTACCTTGACCTTAGTGCAGCCTCGTGTACGACCCCCACAGTTAAAATGTTCTAACAACGAATTTAACACTACTGATCCTCTTTACCTTTAGGTTAATATTACATGGTTCCGTGGATCAGTGTCCTCACCACCGCCCTGCCCGTCACATGGTTGGTAGGCTAGTCTTCTTCTTGAGGTTATCTTGAGATGATTTCGGGGCTTTAGTGTCCCCGCGGCCCGGTCCTCGACCAGGCCTCCACCCCCAGGAAGCAGCCCGTGACAGCTGACTAACACCCAGGTACCTATTTTACTGCTAGGTAACAGGGGCATAGGGTGAAAGAAACTCTGCCCATTGTTTCTCCCGGCGCCCGGGATCGAACCCGGGACCACAAGATCACAACCAGCCAACGATGGCTGTTATCGATGGCTGGATAACCCTATTCATCCTATTTCTTTCACTGTTAGTCAGCTGTTTTATCAAGTTTTATCCAGTGTTTTATCCAGCGTGCTGTCCGCTCGGCCGACCGGCGCCAAAGTCAACCATGTTGTTAGGGGCGTGTGCTCGCAGTCTCACCTACCAATTACCATTTCAAACTGCGAATAAGTGCAGAGAGCCAGAATTTGGCTCCAAAATAAGGCTCAATCGTCGAATTTGGAATGTTTGGGATATTTTGAAAACTGCAGTGGGGGTTTGGGCAAAATGTGACCCATCGCTGCTCTCAGTAATTGGCATATTTTCGGTACAAAAAGTCGTAATTTCAAACTGCGAATACATGCAGAGAGCCAGAATTTGGCTCCAAAATATGGCTCAAGGGTCGAATTTGGGATGTTTCGGATATTTTGAAAACTGCAAGGGGGGTTCGGGCAAAATGTGACCCATCGCCGCTCTCAGTAATTGGCATAATTTCGGTATAAAATATCGTATTTTCAAACTGCGAATACGTGCAGAGAGCCAGAATTTAGCTCCAAAATATGGGTCAAGGGTCGAATTTGGGATGTTTGTGATATATTTTAAAACTGCAGGGGGGGGGGGGTTTGGGCAAAATGTGACACGTCGCCGCTCTCAGTAATAGGCATATTTCCGGTATAAAAAGTCGTAATTTCAAACTGCGAATACGGGCAGAGATCCAGAATTTGGCTCCAAAATATGGTTCAAGCGTCGCATTTGGGATGTTTGAGATATTTTGAAACCTACAGGAAGGGTTTGGGCAAAATGTGATCCATCGATGCTTTCAGTAATTGGCATATTTTCGGTATAAAAAGTCTTAATTTAAAACTGCGAATACCCTCCCAGCAGTTTTTAAAATATCCCAAACATCCCAAATTCGAAACTTGAGCCATATTTTGGAGCCAAATTCTGGCTCTATGCACGTATTCGCAGTTTGAAATTACGACATTTTATACCGAAAATATGCCAATTACTGAAAGCGGCGATGGATCACATTTTTCCCAAACCTCCCCCCTGCAGTTTTCAAAATATCCCAAACTTCCCAAATTCGTCGCTTCTGCAATATTTTGGAGCCAAATTCCGGCTCTCTGCACGTATTCGCAGTTTGAAATAACAAATTTTATACCGAAAATATACCAAATACTGATCGCGGCGATGGATCACATTTTGCCGAAACCCCCCTGCAGTTTAAAAATATATCACAAACATCCCAAATTCGACCCTTGAGCCATGTTTTGAGCCAAATTCTGGCTCTCTGCACGTATTCGCTGATTGAAATTACGACTTTTTATACCGAAAATATGCCAATTACTGCAAGCGGCGATGGATCACATTTAGCCCAAAACCTCCATGCAGTTTTCAAATTATGCCAAACATCCCAAATTCGACGCTTGAACCATATTTTGGAGCCAAATTCTGGCTCTCCGCATGTATTCGCAGTTTGAAATTGCGAATTCTTATACCGAAAATATGCCAATTACTGAGAGCGGCGATGGGTCATATTTTGCCCAAACCCCCGCTGCAGTTTTCAAAATATCCCAAACATTCCAAATTCGACGATTGAACCATATTTAGGAGAAAAATTCTGGCTCTCTGCATTTATTCGCAGTTAGATATTACGAATTTTGATACCGTAAACATCCTAATTACTGAGAGCACCGATGGGTCGCATTTTGCCCAAACCCTCCTGCAGTTTTAAAATATATCAGAAACATCCTGTGACGGTAACGAGTTGGAAATGGTGGTCGGCAGTCTTCCAACTAGCAGGTGTCAGTGCTGGGCCACATATAATATATAAAAAAAAGAAAAGGAAAAAAAAGAGAAAAAAAAAGAATGACTGCGTGATTGGTAATCTGTGGTAAGGTCGGAAATACGAAAGACAATAATAAAAACTGGATTTTAATAACAATAAAAAAAACACAAATTGAAACAAATGCAAAATCTTGGCTTAATGGTAACAAATGTCAAGTGGAAAAACAATACATAAACATGAAAATAGATTACGTTAATGGGGAGGAGAATTGACATACAAAAGTAAATAAAATATGAATGCTGGAATATATGCACTAACTATAAACCTCTATTTGACCACACAAGGTGAGTCACTTAGGAGTTCATAGCTTGCGAGCACACAATATTCTGGCTGGCAGAAACGCAAGGGACTCCAACAATAACTGGCGAGGTCTTGTGATTGGCGAGGAGCCGGAGTGGAGTGTTGGTTGGCGGCCAATGAGGAAGCTGGATGGCCGCAAGTCGCTAACTAGGCAGTTGAAGGGTTCGGCGCGTCGACCAGGTGCAGCAGGTGCTGGAGTGGGGGGGAAGGAGGGAGTTGCTGGTACGTGTGGCTCCCTTATAATACGTTTAGCCACTACAAAACGTATCTTGTATATTGATGAGGACAGGAGTGAGTCGTAGAAATAGCAGGCAAAATCTCTGATAAGAGATTATCGTCACAATCCCAAATTCGACCCTTGAGCCATATTTTGGAGCCAAATTCTGGCTCTTAGCACGTACTCGCAGTATGAAATTACGATTTTTATACCGA
>WNGS01004511.1:28193782-28212878 GCA_020271785.1 Procambarus virginalis | reverse complement strand
GTCTCTTGTATGGGGGTACTCTTAAAGAAAGAGGTATGGGGGTACTTTTAAGAGTACCCCCATACAAGAGACAGAGGTATGGGGGTACTTTTAAGAGTACCCCATACAAGAGACAGAGGTATGGGGGTACTTTTAAGAGTACCCCCATACAAGAGATAGAGGTATGGGGGTACTTTTAAGAGTACCCCATACAAGAGATAGAGGTATGGGGGTACTTTTAAGAGTACCCCCATACAAGAGATAGAGGTATGGGGGTACTCTTAAGAGTACCCCCATACAAGAGACAGAGGTATGAGGGTACTCTTAAGAGTACCCCCATACAAGAGATAGAGGTATGGGGGTACTCTTAAGAGTACCCCCATACAAGAGATAGAGGTATGGGGGTACTTTTAAGAGTATTAAACAAATGGAGAAGTCAATAATAAGATGATGATGGGTGCATGACGAACACAAGTCATTCAACGGTGCTTGTTAAGGTCCCGCTTTAATACCTGTAACTAGTTGCGCGAGCAGGCAATTTGTTGCACAACGTGCATTATGTTGAACAAGCTGATATTATGTTGAACAAGCGGGCATTATGTTGAGCAAACAGGCATTATGTTGAACAAACAGGCATTATGTTGAACAAGCTGATATTATGTTGAACAAGCGGGCATTATGTTGAGCAAACAGGCATTATGTTGAACAAACAGGCATTATGTTGAACAAGCTGATATTATGTTGAACAAGCGGGCATTATGTTGAGCAAACAGGCATTATGTTGAACAAACAGGCATTATGTTGAACAAGCGGGCATTATGTTGAACAAGCTGATATTATGTTGAACAAGCGGGCATTATGTTGAGCAAACAGGCATTATGTTGAACAAACAGGCATTATGTTGAACAAGCTGATATTATGTTGAACAAGCGGGCATTATGTTGAGCAAACAGGCATTATGTTGAACAAACAGGCATTATGTTGAACAAGCGGGCATTATGTTGAGCAAACAGGCATTATGTTGAACAAACAGGCATTATGTTGAACAAACAGGCATTATGTTGAACAAACAGGCATTATGTTGAACAAACAGGCATTATGTTGAACAAACAGGCATTATGTTGAACAAACAGGCATTATGTTGAACAAACAGGCATTATGTTGAACAAACAGGCATTATGTTGAACAAACAGACGTTATAGATAGGTAACGGGTCCAGCCATCTCTGTCCCGCCCGGGATTCGAACCCGGAATTGCTGATTTTGAGTCGAGAACAAACCCGACTGTACTTCCGGGTCCTGATTTTTAGACCATTTCAAAATTTCTCACTATAAATTACCCGGCTTTCATTCTTATTTCATTGGACGTTTTCGTTAAAATAATGACAAGTCCGGAATGCGTTGAGATTTCATTTCCGTTTTTAAACATTAGCTAAAGATCAATTTCCGGCGAGGACTGCGGGCCAGGCAGTCCGGACTATGGACTAGGCAATCGAGAATGGTGGCCAGGCAATCCGGACTGGGTGTTGGACAATCCAGACTGAAAGGCAGTCAGTCCAACAGTTTGGACTGGTTGACAGCACAAGCGTCACTGAGAGTCACTAGGGAAAGGTTAGCCAACCGGCAATGTGTAGCCTTTAATGATGGGATGATCAGTGTGAAATGTCCACTTGCGTCTGGGTGGGGGGGGGTGAGAAACAGTTTGTTTCATGCCTAAGTTGCTTCCCCAACGACTTTTGAGGAAATTAAAACCTAATTAGCCTAACCTAACATAACTAATGCTAATCTAATCTTACTTTGTTTAACCTAATCCAGCTTAACCTGAATAAATCCACAATGGCCGTGATGAGGGTTCGAAACTACGTCCGGGATAATCCCAGACGCGCCTTAGTCGACTGCGCCACGACATGGTCAAAAGAATTGCAACCGGGAGTGCTACTGACCTCAATCCCCCTTGTGGATTTGTTCATTTGATGCATCACGCTATTGTAATTTCTGTGTGTGTGTATGTGTGCCAGCTTAACCTAAAAATCTACAGTGTAAACTATAAGAAACGTATTATGTCCGTTTACAATTTGACAGTCTGAGCCATACACGTTTCTCTGTACCTTGGGGACAGGTAATGAGTGTGCAATTGAGTTCAGACTCAAGCGACAGGCTCCACGGGAAAGGAATTTGCAATGAGAGGTATAAATAGGAATAAATAAATAGGATGTATAAATAAATGGTTGGATATAAATAGGAGCTGGGTCGTATGAGCCAATAGTCCTGCAGTTAACTTTATTCTTATGTTTTTAGGTAATTGTAAAATGAAAAATAAAAATTGCAGGTCAGCATCCCGAGAAAAAAGCTTCAACTCTCATCCTCTCCTTCAACACTCTCCTGGCACTCTACACGGTGTTCAGTAGAGCGGGAGAGTGGCCATAGTGTCGCCATCAGAGGCACGCTACACACTTTCTGAGGAATGAAGTAGAGAATATGTTTGACATTTATTCAAGAAATGCATATCAGAGGTGATGATTTGACACGTTTCAAATGTGAATTGTTTTTCCTACTGAAAGCGTACCAACCTAGACAACCAACCTAATTAATCTAAGCCGATGCTCATTATAGTTCGAATAAGCGTCCATATTAATAGGCTTTTAATTCAATAAAGCATTATTATATTTTGATGTAGTATATCCCTAAAATTACGGTGCATTAAGTGAGAGGACTGGTTGACAACCCTTCTGGGATACGCACTTATAATGAAAAAAAATTAATATTGACTCGAGCTAATGAGTTAAGGACCTGCATTATCCTCTGGGACCTCACAGGAAGACAACACAAAAAATATTTGTTCAAAAGACTGTCACATGGAGATTCACGATTAAGTTAAGATTGCAAAGTGTTTTTTTTTATAATTATATGTGACTATACATAAGTGACTGTACGTTTACGTCAGCGTTAAGAGGTGGACTCGACCTATTGTTATGAAACGAAGAAGGACTTTGAAGGAAATAATGCATGAGCAACCTGTCCTACAAAGAACGTCGCTTTTCGCTCGTAGGCGTTACACAAGACCAAAAAAATCGTCATATTAGAAAATGAAAGCGACTTGCTAAAGTGACGCACTGTCCCGTTTTCTGTTTTGGGTCTGGTAGGTTAGGAGAGGACAATTTAAAATTACATTTTTCTTGACGTTGGGAAACCTTAGGAGGACGGACTGCTCAACTTCCATAAATAATTAATAAAATCAATAACTATACATATAGATAATTGTCATAAAACTTAAGCATAGTAATAAAGAACAAACAAAAATCAATAAATAAGCTGGAAAATTACTTCCCGGCCCCGGATATTGCTTCATCATGCGCCAAATTGTGTATGTTATTGACTAGGCTTCAACGCGCGTCGTCTCATTACCTCAGTGTGTGGCGTCCCCGGGCGGGGAGGGACGCCCCGCGCCCACCATACTCCCTACATCTTTGACCAGACCACACACTAGAAGGTGAAGGGACGACGACGTTTCGGTCCGTGGACCATTCTCAAGTTGATTGTGTTCCTCTAGCGACACAATCGACTTGAGAATGGTCCAGGACGGACCGAAACGCCGTCGTCCCTTCACCTTCTAGTGTGTGGTCTGGTCAACATACTTTAGCCACGTTATTGTGACTCCTCGCCTCCCTACATCTTGCCTTGTAATTCTTACTCTAAAGGGTTTTGCTCAAGTGCTCATATTCTCTAATAAATTTGAACCTGTCCCTGTTTTTCTCGTTCTATCCTCTCGGCATTTCGCTCTTTCAGGTATAACACTATACCTCATTTTTTTTTTACACTGCTGAGTACAATAGTAGTGGACTAGTGACTCTTGTTAGCAGGCTTAGATATTTCTCTAACCACAGCTCATCTTTAGCTTTATCATAATGTAGTTTCTCTACAACACGACCCGCCAAGCGGTTATTAAGGCATCCAATTACAAGTGGAGAACAGTCAAGGAACGGTGCCCAGTTAATCCTCCTTGGGTTGATGCGGGGTGAGTTTTTTTTTCTTTTTTGTATACCTGGATGTGTGTGTGTGTGATTACCTAAGTGTAATTATCTCAGTGTAGTTACAGGATGAGAGCCACGCTCGTAGTGTCCCGTCTTCCCAGTACTCTTTGTCATATAACGCTTTGAAAGTACTGACGGTTTTGGCCTCCACCACCTTTACACTTAATTTGTTCCAACCGTCTACCACTGCAAAAGAAAACTTTCTAATATTTTTTCGGCACCTTTGTTTCCTTAGCTTGAATCTGTGTCCTCTTGTTCGTGAAGTTGCTGGTTTCAGGAAATCCTTTGTCAACTTGGTCGATTCCTGTCAGTATTTTGTAAGTGGTGATCTCATCACATCTTTTTATTCTATCTTCAAGTTATGGCATGTTTAACGCCTCTAGTCTCTCCTCGTAACTCTTGTTTCTCAGTTCCGGAAGCCATTTTGTAGCACGTCGTTGCACCTTTTCCAGTTTATTTATGTGCTTCTTGAAATTTGGGCACCATACAACTGCTGCATAGTCCAATTTTGGTCTCACAAAAGTCGTAAACAGTTTCTTTAGTATTTCACAATCCAAATAATAAAAACAAGTCTGAAGTTGGAAAGCAACACTTACGCTCCTCTCACAATGTTCTTTATGTGTTCCTCTAGCGACAGCTTACTATCCAAAGCCACCGCTGGGTCTCGTTCTTTATTAGAGTTCTGTAATTCCTTTCCACATAATTTGTAAGTTGTGTGGGGTATATTTTCTCCGATTCCACATTCCATAACATAGCATTTATTCACATTGAATTCCATTTGCCACTTGACGCTCAAGCACTTATTTGATCTAGATCTATTTGAAGCGCATTACAATCGTCTGCATCTCCTACCTTCCCCAGTATCCGCCAACATGTTCATGTAATTCTGTGTTCCTTCTGGTAGACTGTTTATGTAGTCGATGAACATTACTGGTGCCAGAACTGAACCCTGTGGTACTCCGCTAGTAACACTCCTCCAGTCAGATACAGTGTCTCTGATTACTACCCTCATCTATGTATTTACTATTTGTATTTGTAGACTCTAGTTCTTGAACCCCGCCTTTTTAACCAATTTATTTTTCCTCTATTATGTCTACTACATATATTTCTCTTACACACGCACACATACAGTGTGTAGATAAACTGTTTGGATAAGGATAAACTGTTTAACACGGGTGGTGCTGCAACCCGTCCTCCGAGTTGACAGTGCGTTTTAATACTAAGGGTAATAAGTACATTTCCGTACTGTCATACATGGTACATAATTGCACTTATGGGGCTGTTACATTTACCTCCCCATTAATTCTCATCGTTTTCTGTTAAGACATTCAGAGTTTTAGAATGAAGTTTTAAAGTTCAATTCGTTATACACAAGTTTTAAAGATCAGGCATTCCTTTTTCAGTTTATTAAACAATAGAGATTTTATACAAAATTTGAAAATATCCTCAGTTACTTTACAATTTATTTAAATATTTTAGTTTTGTTTTATACAACTGTAATATCAATATAGCTGTAGGTTAAGTAGTAATTGTAATTAAGAGACAATAAAATGCTTATCTTCAAAAACTAAGACGGTTAGGTTAGGTCGTGGTTTTCTATTCAGCTTTTCAGGTAAACTCAAATATTCACAATATATTTGACTACGATTTAATACTAAGTGTAAATCTGTACAATTCCTGACTGGCATGCATAGTACATAATTGCATGGGGCTTTTACATTTACCTCCCCATTTTTGGAGGACGGGCTGAACAAGGGGACACAGGTGGAGACTGAGTACACAAATGAACCACAGAGACGTCAGAAAGAACTTTTTTCAGTGTCAAGAGTAGTTAACAGGTGGAATGCATTAGGCAGTGACGTGGTGGAGGTTGACTCCATACACAGCTTCAAGTGTAGATATGATAGCGCCCAGTAGGCTCAGGAACCTGTACATTAGTTGATTGACAGTTGAGAGGCGGGACCAAAGAGCAGAGCTCAACCCCCGCAAGCACAACTAGGTGAATACACACACATTCTCCCTCCTCGTCGCCAATAACGTAGCCGTCTCAGTACCAGAGATATATTTCTACCAATCTGCTGCGTCTCTACCTTACAGGAGCCTCCATGTCGGCTACCCTGGGAGCCCGGCACCCCTCCGGCCTTGCGAAGCCTCGCCACATTGGTCTCCCACGGACGCTTATAAATCTCTGTTCACTCCGCCCAGAAAACCGCTTCATCAAGGCTGAGAGGAGTTGGTACTTGACCATATGTCCAGTAACTCCTGGTCTCGATATTTATCTTTTTTTCTGTATTTCAGATATACAAAAGTGTACATATTAGTTTGGTTTAGGATCGGTGTCGTATTGGGTTTATGTCAACCTCTGGAGGGTTATTAAGACCACTATTAAAGTATGGAGAGTTATAAGGTTACCACACTTACCGACCAATCAGGAAGTACACTCTGAACATCCTCCAAGATTAAGGTACTCTCTCGGTGTACATACACCGAGACCGTGGGGAAAGAGGGAGGTGAGCATCCCGTTATTTGATAAATCTTATTATCTATTATTTATTATTGACATTTCTTCAGAAAAATCTATTCTCATAAAATTTATACCTGCATTGCATATGTAACAAAGCAAGTTTCAGTGTTGAAAAAAGCCACAGGTTTTGGGCAGTGATATCCCTTCCGGCAATATTTAAGAGCTGTGAATTTTCCACATGATGTGAGAGTTTTCCACTTGATGTGAGAATTTTCCACATGATGTGAGAATTTTCCACATGATGTGAGAATTTCCCACTTGATGTGAGAATTTTCTACATGATGCGAGAATTTCGCACTTGATGTGAGAATTTCCCACATGATGTGAGAATTTTCCACATGATGTGAGAATTTTCCACTTGATGTGAGAATTTTCCACATAATGTGAGAATTTTCCACATGATGTGAGAATTTTCCACATGATGTGAGAATTTACCACTTGATGTGAGAATTTTCCACATAATGTGAGAATTTTCCACATGATGTAAGAATTTTTCACATGATGTGAGAATTTTCCACTTGATGTGAGAATTTTCCGCATAATGTGAGAATTTTCCACATGATGTGAGAATTTTCCACATGATGTGAGAATTTTCCACATGATGTGAGAATTTCCTACACGACGAGAGAATTTCCCTGAGACGAGCCAGGTAAAGGTGCCGCTTCATTTGCAAGTCTCCCCACTCTTCTTAGCATTGAATTTCAGGAACCATTTTTCTAATAATCGTGAAATTTGTTGAGGTCCTCAAGAGGAATTCTGCGTTCGCTTCTTGTCTTTCACTTTATCGTGTATGCTAGGAGGTATGTGAGTATGCCAGGAGGCATGTGAGCATGCCAGGAGGTATGTGAGTATGCCAGGAGGTATATTTGTATGCCAGGAGGTATGTGAGTATGCCAGGAGGTATATTTGTATGCCAGGAGGTATGTGAGTATGCCAGGAGGCATGTCAGTATGCCAGGAGGTATGTGAGTATGCCAGGAGGCATGTGAGTATGCCAGGAGGCATGTGAGTATGCCAGGAGGTATGTGAGTATGCCAGGAGGTATATTTGTATGCCAGGAGGTATACGTGTATGCCAGGATAAATATGGGAATATCAGGAAAAGTTTGGGGACCAAGAGCTGTGCCTTATCTGCGTGGTACAACTCTCCATTATAAGCAGCCATTTCTCATGGTTTACCACTCCGTAAAAAATGTAACTGTTTAGCCTACCACAGAAACACACGAACCCCAGCAACCCCCTTAACCAACCGAGGCCGATGCCTAGAGAACGTCAATATCACGATGCATTAACTTTTACTAATGCGTCGTATTTTTAACGGTTTGGGGTCGATTCCGTGAAATATGCATCATACTGAGAGAGGAACGGTTGGTTACTGGTCTCTTAGGTGTTGTTGTGTTCCAGTTACACTCTAAGGTGCTCCAGTTACACTCTAAGGTGCTCCAGTCACTCTAAGGTGTTCCAGTCACTCTAAGGTGCTCCCGTTACTCTAAGGTGCTCCAGTCACACTCTAAGGTGCTCCAGTCACACTCTAAGGTGCTCCAGTTACACTCTAAGGTGCTCCAGTCACTCTAAGGTGCTCCAGTCACTCTAAGGTGCTCCCGTTACTCTAAGGTGCTCCAGTCACACTCTAAGGTGCTCCAGTTACACTCTAAGGTGCTCCAGTCACTCTAAGGTGCTCCAGTTACACTCTAAGGTGCTCCAGTTACTCTAAGGTGCTCCAGTTACACTCTAAGGTGCTCCAGTCACACTCTAAGGTGCTCCAGTTACACTCTAAGGTGCTCCAGTTACACTCTAAGGTGCTCCAGTCACTCTAAGGTGCTCCAGTTAAACTCTAAGGTGTTCCAGTTAAACTCTAAGGTGCTCCAGTTACACTATAAGGTGTTCCAGTTAAACTCTAAGGTGTTCCAGTTACACTCTAAGGTGCTCCAGTTAAACTCTAAGGTGTTCCAGTTAAATTCTAAGGTGTTCCAGTTAAACTCTAAGGTGTTCCAGTTACACTCTAAGGTGTTCCAGTCACACTCTAAGGTGCTCCAATTACACTCTAAGGTGCTCCAGTTACACTCTAAGGTGCTCCAGTTACACTCTAAGGTGTTCCAGTTACACTCTAAGGTGTTCCAGTTACACTCTAAGGTGCTCCAGTTACACTCTAAGGTGCTCCAGTTACACTCTAAGGTGTTCCAGTCACACTCTAAGGTGCTCCAATTACACTCTAAGGTGCTCCAGTTACACTCTAAGGTGCTCCAGTTACACTCTAAGGTGTTCCAGTCACACTAAGGTGTTCCAGTCACACTAAGGTGTTCCAGTCACACTCCCTGTAACAATCAATGTAAAGTATTGTGAACTAAGGTTTCTTTGTTCTGTGTAAGACTCCTCGTTTAAATTCTATGTTATATGTTTTGAGAATGTAAGTTTAACTCTCGTTGTAAGCAATATGATTTCACTGCTGTACACCTGTTCAATCCAGCTATAATTATAACAATTTGCGTAAATCAGTTACGAATAAAACGACTAATATATCTATCCCCAAATGTGAATATTTATTTGGGATAGCATCACCTGGCAACCCAGACGCAGTCGCTCCGACCTGCCTCAGGTGCCTGACCTGCCTCAGGTGGCTGACCTGTGCCTCAGGTGCCTGACCTGCCTCAGGTGCCTGACCTGCCTCAGGTGCCTGACCTGCTTCAGGTGGCTGATCTGCCTCAGGTGCCTGACCTGCCTCAGGTGCCTGACCTGCCTCAGGTGGCTGACCTGCCTCAGGTACCTGACCTGCCTCAGGTGGCTGACCTGCCTCAGGTGGCTGACCTGCCTCAGGTGGCTGACCTGCCTCAGGTGGCTGACCTGCCTCAGGTGCCTGACCTGCCTCAGGTGGCTGACCTGCCTCAGGTGCCTGACCTGCCTCAGGTGGCTGACCTGCCTCAGGTGGCTGACCTGCCTCAGGTGGCTGACCTGCCTCAGGTGCCTGACCTGCCTCAGGTGCCTGACCTGCCTCAGGTGGCTGACCTGCCTCAGGTGGCTGACCTGCCTCAGGTGGCTGATCTGCCTCAGGTGCCTGACCTGCCTCAGGTGCCTGACCTGCCTCAGGTGCCTGACCTGCCTCAGGTGCCTGACCTGCCTCAGGTGCCTGACCTGCCTCAGGTGCCTGACCTGCCTCAGGTGCCTGACCTGCCTCAGGTGCCTGACCTGCCTCAGGTGCCTGACCTGCCTCAGGTGCCTGGCCTGCCTCAGGTGCCTGACCTACCTCAGGTGCCTGACCTGCTTCAGGTGGCTGACCTGCCTCAGGTGGCTGACCTGCTTCAGATGCCTGACCTGCCTCAGGTGGCTGACCTGCCTCAGGTGGCTGACCTGCCTCAGGTGGCCGACCTGCTTCAGGTGCCTGACCTGCTTCAGGTGGCTGACCTGCCTCAGGTGGCTGACCTGCTTCAGATGCCTGACCTGCCTCAGGTGGCTGACCTGCCTCAGGTGCCTGACCTGCTTCAGGTGCCTGACCTGCCTCAGGTGGCTGACCTGCTTCAGGTGCCTGACCTGCCTCAGGTGCCTGACCTGCTTCAGGTGCCTGACCTGCCTACAAATACAATTAGCTTCGTTTTGCATGCCTTGCTCCTCCCAAGGTCACGTGTGTTATTTAAGACGTTTCCTCTCTCCAGGTGTTCCAGTAGTCTGCGACTCTCCAGTGTCTTGGAGGGTTTGTGTGTCATGGAGCATAAAAATATTGGAAATTGCGTTAGAACTGTTGGCTCATTCGAGGCAGCTCCTATTTATATCCTGACCGCAGTTATTTATAAATATTGTCTAATCAACGCTTTAAAAATAATTAAGCAATCCCACGGCTATTTTGTTACTCGGTATTTTGTCCCATAAGTCAAGAATCGTATTTTCCAAACTAATATTTACCCGGGTTTAAAGGTTATTTCATTTGCAGTTTTCTAAATATTTGGCAGCTCCCCCCGTCTCGCTAGTAGTTCACTAGTTTCCCTCCTTCTCTCACTATTTACGAAGATATTTGATCTGGTCCCACTTCCTCACAAACGTCTAGGGCCAGGATTCGCCAATCACCTAAGTGTCTCCCTACGAAACTTGTATATTTTTCCTCAATTATACCGGCTTAGTTTGTATATATTAAAGTTAATGACCCGAATCGCTTTTTTTTGGTTTCTGTAACAACAAAAATAGCCTTTGGAATTGTACAGGTTTCGTAAGTAGTCACGTAAATGTTTCTGTAACAACAAAAATAACCTTTGGAAAGGTGTACAGGTTTCGTAAGTAGTCACGTAAATGTTCGTGCAGACGAGGAGTCACAATAACGTGGCTGAAGATATGATAAACAAACGACACATTAGAAGATGCAGAAACGACATTTACACTTGATAATGATCTAGGACGGAGCGAAATGTCGTCGCTTCTCCATCCGCTGTGTGGCTTGGTTATCACTTAGATGATTGATGAGTCCCTTCCCTCCCCCCCCCCCTGGTCTCTCGGCGTCCTGCAAACACTCAACGTAACTGCCCCTATTCAAGTTCAAGTATGTTTATTGAGACAAGAAAGAAATACATCTCAAAGGGATAGAGTAGCTTAGGCTATTTCTACCCCCGTGTCCTGCCCCTATTTTGGGATGGGACGGTGGGGAAGGTATGGTGCCAAACCACTTGGACGGTCGATTGATTGATTGGTGAAGATTAAGCCACCCAAAAGGTGGCACGGGCATGAACAGCCCGTAAGTGGTGGCCCTTTTGAGTCATTACCAGTATCAAGAGATGATACCGGAGATCTGTGGAGGTGCGACTGCACCCTGCGTGACGGGAGATACGTCTCCCGGACCAAATGGTGACCAAATGGTCTTGGACGGTCGGGAATTGGACGCCGACCTGCATGAAGCTCTGCCGTCCAGCCCAAGCGGTTGGGCTTTTCTCAAGTGAGTGAAGACAGGTCCTAGACCATCAATTACACTTCTGTTTGGTATTGCCTCTGTACGCGTTGGGTGGCTACCTAGTTGCTTAGCACAGCTTCCTATGACTCCTGTCAGACATTGGCAGTTTATGTGGTTTCTAGTCAGCTTCCGTCTGCCATTGATGCCACTTCAGGATGTCCGTTATCATCGTATATTTCCAATTTTGGAATCTGGTAACATTTTTTTTTTGACCATTCTTTTACGCCTGTCCTACCACACCTGTTCTTGTACACCTGTCCCTAGCGTTCTCACAGAACCCTCACAGAGGTTTCGAGCACCAACGACGTAGCGACTCTTTGTATCTCTGGTATGATATATCTTAAACATTGTGTCTACTGATTTTGTTTCGTAGATTTTTTTCACTCCTCGGTGTTGGGACAATAACAGGTTGTACGAGAAATTATGTTTGCTGTATGTACTGACTTAGTCTTTCATGCGATGTAGAATCTAGTTTTATAGAATACAAATTGGGAAAACGATATAGTTAATCTAGTTGATAATGTTATATAAATATTTACTTCAAAAATATAGGATATAATTTGTTGCGGTTACCCGGATCTCAGGTAATATGTGAAAGAGTGATATTGATATGGAGTGCCTCTTTTGCTCTCTATGGACCCCCATTAGATAGATATGTATTTGCACAATAAACAAAACAATAAGTCATGATAATTTGTCGAGACTTCGAACACCAGCGAAAACTGAATGGCAGGTGAAGAAACTCAAGCGGGAGCTTGAAGCCAAACAACAGCTCACCACCCCATGCTCCTCCTGTGCAAATCCAACCTTCTACAAGGATTTTGTTAAAATAATGGTTTCTTACTATCCGGTGACAGCAAGTCTATTAAGATCATCTAGATCGTCCTAGAGCTATGATTATCGAGTCCTTCTCCAGGCCTTGCTTACAGTCCTCTGATTCTTAAGTTTAATTATCGTGGATTTCTAGAGCTCTCTCGATCTGCCTTCCGACTTTCACATCTATGGTCTTCCCATCTGACCTCTTCCTCTCCCGCTCTCCGTTTAGACTCTCCACCTCTGTCCTCATATGTTCCAATTCCATTCTTCTCGCTCCAGTTGCGAGTCTCACTATCTGAACCTTATGACCAAACCCCAGAAATAAGTTCTCATCGACCGGTTCTCCAATGTTCCCTGACTCATCAACGTTGAGTCGCACCCCTACTGGCGACGCCTGCCGTGCACCCTGCTACTTAACCCTCCAGGAGCGGCACGTCACTTCTGCCTCTCCTCAACACCTCCACTACTGTCCCAGTCTATGACGTATCCTGCTTCTGGCGGAACATTAATCAGTTGGCGCCTTGCCACACTGCAGGTACAGGCCCAAAGGTGCTCTGCAACTTGCTGCAGCTCCATCATCTTCCCTTTGTCCACTGCGTCGCGTTGTGTCTTTGGGAACAGGTACAAATATTCTGATACTTACTGGTATCAAGACAGCTTATAACAGTCAATGTTTGCCACTGTATTCAGTATTCAGGTGCCGGACATGTCAACCACTCCTCAGATGCTGGCGCGTCCTGCTCAGACAATGACCCAGGAACGCAACCCACCTTACCTGGAGGAGGCTGACCACGGCGTTCCGCCCCGGTTCCCTCCTCCACGAAGACTTACCACTGGCCAGCTCACTTCTGGTTCACTAGGTAGCTTGAGACCCCCTGCTGGACGTATTTCACCCAGCAAGTGGGCATTCACAGACCAAGTTAAAAGGAATGCTCCACAGACGTCGTTACCTTCAGGTGCTTTCTCTGCCCACTGAACGCAGCGATAGCCGACGGTGCTGCATCTCTGCTGACCTTGCTACTTGAACCACAGAGTGGTCTGTGGTCCGAGCGGTCTACGGTGTTCCAGACGCTGTTATCACTCGGGGTTCGGCCAGCCTGCTTGTACTCGTCTCCACAAAAGTAATTATAGGACGGTGGAAAATGATGAACACCTCTCACGCCTCCGCGGTGCTGCATCACTCAAATATTGGAGTTATGGAGGCACGAAAATAGGAACGTACCTCAAACTTGGTCGATTTCAGTACTTCTAACGACAAGGAATTTCTTACCTGTAATGTCGTAAGAACAAATTATTAATATTCTTTAGTGAAAAGTTTGTATACATTGTTTATATTTTACGTTTGTTATATATATATATATATATATATATATATATATATATATATATATATATATATATATAACTGAAAACTCACACCCCAGAAGTGACTCGAACCCATACTCCCAGGAGCAAAGCAACTGGTAACTACAGGGCGCCTTAATCCGCTTGACCATCACGACCGGACATAAGGAAGTGATAGCCTGAGCTATATGAACCACTTCCCCGCCGGCACCTGGATGGTTATCTTGGGCATAGCATTTTATCAAATCACCTCATTTTTTGGGGCAACACGTGAGGAACACAAATGCAAACAAGCCTGAATGGTCCCCAGGACTAGATACAACTGAAAACTCACACCCCAGAAGTGACTCGAACCCATACTCCCAGGAGCAAAGCAACTGGTAACTACAGGGCGCCTTAATCCGCTTGACCATCACGACCGGACATAAGGAAGTGATAGCCTGAGCTATATGAACCACTTCCCCGCCGGCACCTGGATGGTTATCTTGGGCATAGCATTTTATCAAATCACCTCATTTTTTGGGGCAACACGTGAGGAACACAAGTTTTGTGAGTTTTCACAAAACTGAAACGTGGAACGTGGAAGTATGGGAACGTGGAAGAGAGGAACGTGAGTTTTCAGTTGTATCTAGTCCTGGGGACCATTCAGGCTTGTTTGCATTTGTGTTCCTCACGTGTTGCCCCAAAAAATGAGGTGATTTGATAAAATGCTATGCCCAAGATAACCATCCAGGTGCCGGCGGGGAAGTGGTTCATATAGCTCAGGCTATCACTTCCTTATGTCCGGTCGTGATGGTCAAGCGGATTAAGGCGCCCTGTAGTTACCAGTTGCTTTGCTCCTGGGAGTATGGGTTCGAGTCACTTCTGGGGTGTGAGTTTTCAGTTGTATCTAGTCCTGGGGACCATTCAGGCTTGTTTGCATTTGTGTTCCTCACGTGTTGCCCCAAAAAATGAGGTGATTTGATAAAATGCTATGCCCAAGATAACCATCCAGGTGCCGGCGGGGAAGTGGTTCATATAGCTCAGGCTATCAAT
Source organism: Procambarus virginalis (assembly GCA_020271785.1). Lineage (NCBI taxonomy): Eukaryota > Metazoa > Arthropoda > Malacostraca > Decapoda > Cambaridae > Procambarus > Procambarus virginalis. The sequence continues at coordinate 28,198,225 of WNGS01004511.1, read as the reverse complement.
TCCTTATGTCCGGTCGTGATGGTCAAGCGGATTAAGGCGCCCTGTAGTTACCAGTTGCTTTGCTCCTGGGAGTATGGGTTCGAGTCACTTCTGGGGTGTGAGTTTTCAGTTGTATCTAGTCCTGGGGACCATTCAGGCTTGTTTGCATATATATATATATATATATATATATATATATATATATATATATATATATATGCGAACAAGCCTGAATGGTCCCCAGGACAATATGCGAATGAAAACTCACACCCCAGAAGTGACTCGAACCCATACTCCCAGGAGCAACGCAACTGGTATCTACAGGGATGCCTTAAACCACTTGACCATCACGACCGGACATAAGGAAGTGATAGCCTTAGCTATTTGAGCCACTTCCCCGCCGGCACCTGGATGGTTATCTTGGGCATAGCATTTTATCAAATCACCTCATTTTTTGGGGCAACACGTGAGGAACACAAATGCGAACAAGCCTGAATGGTCCCCAGGACAATATGCGAATGAAAACTCACACCCCAGAAGTGACTCGAACCCATACTCCCAGGAGCAACGCAACTGGTATCTACAGGGATGCCTTAAACCACTTGACCATCACGACCGGACATAAGGAAGTGATAGCCTTAGCTATTTGAGCCACTTCCCCGCCGGCACCTGGATGGTTATCTTGGGCATAGCATTTTATCAAATCACCTCATTTTTTGGGGCAACACGTGAGGAACACAAATGCGAACAAGCCTGAATGGTCCCCAGGACAATATGCGAATGAAAACTCACACCCCAGAAGTGACTCGAACCCATACTCCCAGGAGCAACGCAACTGGTATCTACAGGGATGCCTTAAACCACTTGACCATCACGACCGGACATAAGGAAGTGATAGCCTTAGCTATTTGAGCCACTTCCCCGCCGGCACCTGGATGGTTATCTTGGGCATAGCATTTTATCAAATCACCTCATTTTTTGGGGCAACACGTGAGGAACACAAATGCGAACAAGCCTGAATGGTCCCCAGGACAATATGCGAATGAATTCCATTCATTCATTCAGGCTTGTTCGCATTTGTGTTCCTCACGTGTTGCCCCAAAAAATGAGGTGATTTGATAAAATGCTATGCCCAAGATAACCATCCAGGTGCCGGCGGGGAAGTGGCTCAAATAGCTAAGGCTATCACATCCTTATGTCCGGTCGTGATGGTCAAGTGGTTTAAGGCATCCCTGTAGATACCAGTTGCGTTGCTCCTGGGAGTATGGGTTCGAGTCACTTCTGGGGTGTGAGTTTTCATTCGCATATTGTCCTGGGGACCATTCAGGCTTGTTCGCATTTGTGTTCCTCACGTGTTGCCCCAAAAAATGAGGTGATTTGATAAAATGCTATGCCCAAGATAACCATCCAGGTGCCGGCGGGGAAGTGGCTCAAATAGCTAAGGCTATCACTTCCTTATGTCCGGTCGTGATGGTCAAGTGGTTTAAGGCATCCCTGTAGATACCAGTTGCGTTGCTCCTGGGAGTATGGGTTCGAGTCACTTCTGGGGTGTGAGTTTTCATTCGCATATTGTCCTGGGGACCATTCAGGCTTGTTCGCATTTGTGTTCCTCACGTGTTGCCCCAAAAAATGAGGTGATTTGATAAAATGCTATGCCCAAGATAACCATCCAGGTGCCGGCGGGGAAGTGGCTCAAATAGCTAAGGCTATCACTTCCTTATGTCCGGTCGTGATGGTCAAGTGGTTTAAGGCATCCCTGTAGATACCAGTTGCGTTGCTCCTGGGAGTATGGGTTCGAGTCACTTCTGGGGTGTGAGTTTTTATTCATATATATATATATATATATATATATATATATATATATATATATATATATATATATATATATATATATATATATATATAGTAGTAGTAGGCATCCATCAGTCTCAGGAGACTATGGAGTTGCGCTCTGGTTGTCGGTCTGGAGTGGCCTCACCAGGGCGCAAAGCATATATATATATATATATATATATATATATATATATATATATATATATATATATATATATATATATATATATATATATATATATATGTGCGGAGAAATGGGAAGGGAGATGAACGGTTAGAGCCGTTGTCAACACCAATTGTAGCAGTTTCGTTGAACGGAATTTAATTGAGTTTTCCCTAATCAGTGTCCAAATCTTCTCAATGTTAGTACTGGTATGTACAAACTTGACCCATTTTTAAGTTATAATATTGCACAATTACAGTTTAAGAAAAAACTCTGATAGGGAGGGTTACACTGTCTCAATACAATATTATAATCAAATATTATGTATTTGTTCAGTGAGGTTGTTTATTTCATACCTATTATCTGACCGCTTGTTCCTTCTGACTGTTCTTAGCTAATTTATACATTCTTCTGGGTAAATCTTTCCCTGGGAATGTGTGGCCAGGTCGCAGATGTTGGCCTCCACCCTCCCTTTGTTTCTCTTAGTCAGTCTGGTGTTGACAACGGCTCTAACCAGCCGAAACCTAACCATCCACTGCCTTGACTGGCATAAGACGTGGCTTACCTGGTCTTGAAGGATGAGGGCGCTGGGTACCTGGGATAACCTCTCCCTCATAGCAACGCAGAGGTGTTTCTTGCCTTGGTTGTCTCACTTTTACTACAGTTCACTTCACTTTTAGGTTCCTTGCTAGAAGAGAAGGAAGGTATATTTTAACACGAATTTTTTTCTTGGATAGTGTTATTTCGTAATTACTTATGCACAAAAACTATAGATAATTCCTATTATTCCCTCGCAAACTTTCATTTTGTAGCCACTACAGTGATTTTTTTCAAATTTACCTACTTCCAGTGAGAAAACGGGCAAATTTACGTCTTTTCGTTAAAAAAATCAGAAAAACACAACACGTGAATCAAAATAAACAAATATTTACATTAAAGTTACACAAAAACGACCACAAGAGATTTAGAAGGAAGGAGTTTATCGAGATCTACGATTTTACTGTTAAGCCCTTTCACGGATCAGCCCTCAAAGCTAGGCAGTCAGTCACCAATCATGTTTTCCAGCTTCCATATTCTCCCTGAATTTAACAAGATGACTCAACCAGCTCCACATAGTTCAAGGCTTTGTGATTGCCCTGGAAGCCCTGAACCACTGCGACAAAGCTGTTCTATGCTGCTTTATCCTTCCTTGAGAGCTTCTTGTGGAATTCCTTGCATTCCAGGATTGTCTTTATCAGTGGTCCGACGAAGACACCAGCTGAGACCTCTGCCCCAGACTGCTTAGGGAGGAAGTCTTAGACGTACTTGAAAGCCTCTGACTTCCTGTCTAGAGCAGCGACACATTGTTTCGTAAGTCCCCGTTTGATGTGCAGCGGTGGCATCAACACCTTCCGGAGGGGGTCCACCAGTGGCTCCAACTTGAAGCTGTTCCTTCCCACAGAGAACTCGATCTGCTGTGGCCAGTCCCGTCTTCGTGTTCCTGCTGTCCCAAAGGCAAACATAGCAGGGAAATTTAGTAAAACCGTCTATTCATCTTGGAGAACCCACCAGGAGTATCACCATCTTGAAGTCTCCGGTGACCTCCGAGCTGTACTCCTCATACTTCAAAGGATCCAGCGAGGTCCTGATACTGTTGTAATCCTCTCTGAGGCGCACCGAGTGAGCCAGGGAAAGAGGCGTGGTTTGAGGCTCCTGGAGCCTCAAATAGGGACCCATAAGCTCCAGGTTTGAGGCTCCAGGAGCCTCAAACCACGGCTTTAGGGCTCCAGGATGTGCTGTCAATGACGAGACGCCACTCGTTCGGGGTTTACAGGCGATTCTGAATGCGTCAGACTGGTCACACTATGGCAGCAGATCCGCATGGACTGGATGGGTAGAGCGACGGTCCCGCTTCTTGCAGGTCGGCGTTCAAACCCAGACCGTCCAAGTGGTTTTCGCACTTCCGTCATATCCTTAATCTTTCTCTCAATATTCACGTTATATAGGCGTAGTGGCTTCGTGGTTTCTCCTGATACCAGTCTGGTCACATTATGGTCGCAGAGCCCATCCTCTCACAAAAGCTGTTTGTGCGGAATTATCTATTTTCTAAATATTGGAGACAACATTACAAATGGACACATATAGATATATATATATATATATATATATATATATATATATATATATATATATATATATATATATATATCTATATATATATATATATAATATATTATATATATATATAATATATATATATTATAGTACAATAATTTTCCTATATATACAAAACACATAAATAAGGGGGTGGTAGGAGAAGACGATATGTGCCATGCACGAGAGAGCCCAACAAGGCTCTCACGGGTGCTGCATATCGTCTTCCACGAGGCTTATGAGTCCCTACAAACAAGCAACAACCAGAGGTGGACCCGCAATATATATTATATATATATATATAGATATATATATTATATATATATATTATATAT
>WNGS01004511.1:28159748-28171204 GCA_020271785.1 Procambarus virginalis | reverse complement strand
ACCCCCGAAGCATGCTAGGTCTGAGTCACCCCCGCGACACGGGGTATATACTTCAATATATCGCAGGAGAGTTGTGCAAAGAATGAGAAACATCAAGTAGAGCAACCGAGCTGCAACATCTCTTTGAGCTGAAGAGCATCGCCAGCAACTGTGGGAGGAGGAGGAGGAAGAGGAGCAGGAGAGCAGCAGCAGTAGTAACAGAGGCTGGGAAGGAACTCAGGAAGAGGAGGCTGGAGGACTCTTCCTTTCACACACACTAACATCAAAGCAAAAGGGGGAGAGAACATAATATCGCGTGGTTCAATACTCTGGCGAGAGGCAAACCCGACAAGCAGGAAGGATTGGAAGGAATATACAGGTCAAAGGACAGAGGGAAAACAGGAATAGACGCAGCAGGCTAGGAATGAATGCATGAATATGTGAAGAATGTTGGAAACTATGACAATGATTTTGCCTTTGAAGGAAAAAATCAACCAAAACTCTTACATTCTTATATAAAAAAGAACACTGACAATGAACGATTAAGTGACTTGGTTATGACAAGGGGAGGAGGCCAATGTGCAGGAAGGGATAAGGAAATTTGTAAGGAAATTAATACCAGATTCCATGGTGTGTTCACTACTGAACCTGAACACGCCCAGTGATAGTTTCTTATCTAAATAACTTCCTTTTCTATCAAATATTACAGTCCGTCCTCCAAAAATGAGGAAGTATGTAACAGCCCGTAAGTGCAATTATGTACTATGTATACAGTCAGTAATTTACTTATTTACACTTAGTATTAAATCGTACTGTCAAATATAATGTGAATATTTGAGTTTACCAAAAAAGCTGAATAGAAACCACGACCTAACCTAACCGTCTTAATTTAATATTACGATAAGAACAGAGGCAGCAAGGCAACAACTAGCATCATTGATGAAGGTAAAACGTTGGACCAGACAATGTATCGTCGTGAGTGTTAAAAGAAACGGTACATGTTTACCAGACCACACACTAGAAGGTGAAGGGACAGACGTTTCGGTCCGTCCGGACCATTCTCAAGTCACTCGACTTGAGAATTCCAGGACGGACCGAAACGTCGTGTCCCTTCACCTTCTAGTGTGTGGTCTGGTCAACATTCTTCAGCCACGTTATTGTGACTCATCGCCGCACAAACAGTACAGTTCCTCAGTGTACCTCCAACGTTGCTCTTTAACGAGTCGCTTACAAATGGTGAATTGCCTATTTCGGAAGAAGGCAGAGTGGTCTAATTTACAATAAAGGAGATAGAGAAGAGGCACTAAATGCAGACAATTGTCAATGTCACACCCCCCCCCCCTTGCAAAGTTCTCAAAGAATAGTAAGGATAAGACTATCTACAACACACTGGTGAGAATTAGGTATTATAAACAACATTAATATGGCTTCAGGGAGAGAAAATTTAACCCTCACAAACCTACCGGAGTTCCATGATAAAATAACAAAAATAACGCAGGACAGAGGTTGGGCTGATGGCATATTTCTGAACTGCCAAAAAGCCTCTAATATGATGCTTCACAAGAAATTACAATACTGCATACTCTACGCTGGCAAAAAGTCAGAACCGTATTAGGAACCTAAATAAGAAGGCAATTAGACCCCTGTTCACTGTCTACGTGAGACCAGTTCAGAGTATGCTGCCACAGTGTGGAGCCCAACCTAACACAAGGAAACTCGAAAAGGTTTGGAAGTTTAGAACATGGCTCATCCCAGAAATGCGACGGATGGTGTATGAAGAGAGACTGAAGGAACTAAACTAATGATGCTAGAAAAGATGAGAGATATAGGGGGGACATGACAGAGATGTATAAAATTCTTAGGGAAATTGACAGAGGGGGAAAAAGGAAATGTTCAAAACGAATACTAGTAATAGTACCCCTTAAGAGCTTGGTCTTGTCGTGTTGAGGGGGCTCACGTATGACTCCCTGGGGCGGGCTTTGACTGTTATTCCTCATGTGGGCCCTCATATAGGCCCTCTTCCTTTCATCACCTTCCTTTTTTTCTGTACGGATGTCTCACTTGCAAATTCCCTCTCAGTTCCTGTTTGCAATCTTTCACCTCGTGTCGCTCCATCTTTGCCGCCATGAATGGTCCCCACTTGTAAAGTTTAGCAAGACCTTGACCCACATGGTAAGGGCTTCTACCCTCCTACAGTAATGAAATGGAGTAATAATGAGCTTTGGCTCTTGGCCCCGCCTCTCAACCGTCAATCAACAAGTGTACAGATTCCTGAGCCTATTGGGCTCTATCATATCTACATTTGAAGCTGTGTATGGAGTCAGCCTCCACCACATTACTGCCTACTGCATTCCATTTGTCAACTACTCTGACACTAAAAAAATCTTTCTAATATCTCTGTGCCTCATTTGGGCACTCAGTTTCACCTGTGTCCCCTAGTGAGTGTGCCCCTTTGTTAAAAAGCCTGTCCTTATCTACCCTATCAATTCCCTTCAGAATCTTGAATGTGGTGATCATATCCCCCTAACTCTTCTGTCTTCTAGCGAAGTGAGGTTTAATTCCCGTAGTCTCTCCTCGTAGCTCATACCTCTCAGCTCGGGTACTAGTCTAGTGGTAGGGGACGCTAATACTAATTCTATAACTAGTGTGTGTGTGTGTGTGTGTGTGTGTGTGTGTGTGTGTGTGTGTGTGTGTGTGTGTGTGTGTGTGTGTGTGTGTGTGTGTGTGTGTGAAAAAATTAGTAGTTAGTAACAGTTAATTGATTGACAGTTGAGAGGCGGGCCGAAAGAGCAGAGCTCAACCCCCGCAAGCACAACTAGGTGAATACAACTAGGTGAATACACACACACCGAGGCCGCCAGCTCAACACAATGACTACACCAGCATGATCAGTCACCACCACACATCGCGGCCTCTCGCCTCTCACGCCCCCCTTACCCACCCTCACAAACTATTTTCGATTTTCCTCGTAAAGTTAAAACATTTTCAAGAAATATATATATATATATATATATATATATATATATATATATATATATATATATATATATATATATATATATATAACTGTATAACCTTGCTTAATAAAGTGTACACCATAAAAAAGGGGGGTGGTAGGAGAAGCGAACACCCTTATGTATTCAGAGTTAAATGGCAAGTTTTTCCCTGAATGCTCTGTGTTTCCTTCTCTGAGGCTGTGGGTCCCTATAATTACACCAGAGGTGGTACCCCCTATATATATATATATATATATATATATATATATATATATATATATATATATCATATTAATTTATTTGCATTGTGTGTTTGACAGGTGAGGACTGAGGGTGGCGGGCTGGGCCACACAGGAGCTCACGGCTACAGGTACAGTGACTGTAATTCTCGCTACAGGTGAGTGCTGACTCTACGTTGGGTTGTGTTGGTGTCAGGAGAGTCATCTGTGTTGTGATCACTTGTACAAGTACTGGTAGTGGTGGTGGTAGCTGTTGTAACAATTGTTGTAGAAGCTGTAAAGGAAAAGTGGTTGTAGAGGTAGTAGGTGTAAAGATACTGGTAGTAGGCTTAGTAGCCTGCTAGGTAGGGGTAGTTGGGCTGGGTGGAAGGGGGGGGGGGTAGAGAATTAGTAGTAGGGGAGGCTAGTACTAATTCTATAACTAATTACTAGCTATAGAATTAGTACTAACGTCCCCCTAGTGTCCTACTAGGTTACACACAGACGTCACAATAGCGTGAGGCATCAAATGAACAAATCCACAAGGGCCGTGACGAGGATTCGAACCTACGTCCGAGATTAGATTCCTACGTCCAAAATTAGATCCAAAATTTATCCAAGTAAATTCAGTAGAATTTCTGGTTGCAATTCTTATACCATGTCGTAGCTCAGTCGATTAAGGCGGCGTCTGGGATGCTCTCGGACATAGGTTCGAATCCTCGTCACGGCCCTAGTGGATTTGTTCATTGGAGGTGCTATAAGTACCAGAGAAGGAGTCTTCACCATCTCTCGTATGGGACGTGTCTTCACGATAACTTCTCCAAACAATGTTTTATGCTACACAGGTGGTGTATATTGAACAGTCTCACAGTAGGCTGTGAGGTGCAGAGAACAAGACACAGTAACTAATGCGAGTCAAAATTAGACTTGCAGATGATGAGTGACAATAACGTGGCTGAAGAAATGTTGACCAAACCACACAATAGTAATTGAAGAGACAACGACGTTTCGGCCCGTCCGGGACCATGATCAAGTCGATCCTTTGCACAATCGACTTGATCCTGGTCCAGGACGGACCGAAACGTCGTCGTCTCTTCAATTTCTAATGTGTGGTTTGGTCAACAAAATTAGACTTGATTCATAACCACAAATTGTATTGATATCTAGCTTCTCTTAAACGATCACTACAAAACCAGGAATTGGACAATTGATTCGATTAGTCAATGAGAGCTTCATACGACATGTATCTCCCCCACCCCCCCACAGCCTGAAGCCTGGTGATAGACCAGGCTTCACCTGGTCTAATACCAGGTGAAGCCTCTGTGGTCTGCCAGTGGGGTTGTCCTCGTTCAGACACCCTCTTCTTCTACTCCTAAGAAGGGGAGTTCTTGTACTCCCCTCGGGCCGGGCTTGGGGAGTAGAAGAACTTCCAGAACCCCATCAATCAGGTGGTATCATCCCGCGAGGAAGCCTTCTTCAGCCTTGCTCCTAAAGGACTGCATGATCATCTGTTCGTTCCTTTGTCGTACAACAGTGCAAGAAGAGCCACAGATCTATGGATCATCCAATACCATCAGCAGACGCCTAAATGTTACTACAAGTTTGGCTTAGATATGGTTATAAGTATCTCTGGGAGTGTGTGTCACTTGTCAATATAGACCTAACTAAATGTAAACTGTCAAGAGTATCCTCACGTCCTATAAAATGTTTTATTTCCACTAAAGTGTGGATAGTAATTTATATGGCGTGAGGGGGGGGGGATCACTAGTTCCTCTGGGGCTTCAGTAGTAGTCAGGGGAATGTTGAAAATTACAGTTTGGCAGCAGTAGTTGCTTTTGGAATCTTTCCCTATTAACACTACTCAATAGCCCAGTCGATAGAGCTTCGGCTTCACACACGCATGGTGTCCGCGGTTCGAGCCTCCTAGAGCTCAGACTGAATGAAATGTTTATTTCCAGGTAAGTGTCCAACCACTTGGGCTGGACGGTAGAGCGACGATCTCGGTTCATGCAGGTCGGCGTTCAATCCCCGACCGTCCAAGTGGTTAGGCACCATTCCTTCCCCCGTCCCATCCCAAATCCTTATCCTGACCCCCTTCCCAGTGCTATATAGTCGTGATGGCTTGGCGCTTTCCCCCTGGTAGTTCCCTTCCCTTCCAGGTAAGTGTGTGTGAAAACGGCGATTTGTCATATTTTGTCCAAATTAACCTGCAGGTTCCAAAATCCGACACCTATCGTTAACATGACTCTTTGAGCGTTATTGTCTCTTGTCACAAGGCAGTAACGCTCGCTCAATATTAATAACGCTCACTTGCTACTGAACGTTATTAATGTTATATGTATCTAGTTCACCTGAAATTGCTTAGCTTAAAGATCATTGTGTGGTTCAGTACAATGACCCATTACCTGACTTGTGCCTTCCGGCCACCTACCCACAGGACGGTCATTGGTGCCCAACCACTTGGGCTGGACGGTACAGCGACGGTCTCGCTTCGTGCAGGTCGGCGTTCAATACCCGACCGTCCACAAGTGGTTGGATATCATTCATTTCCCCCGTCCCATCCCAAATCCTTATCCTGATCCCTTCCAAGTGCTATATATATATATATAGTCGTAATGGCTTGGTGCTTTCTCCTGATAGTTCCCTTCCCTCTTCCTCCTCCTCCTCCGCCTGGGATCAAGCACACAGTTATTATTCTAAATTGGTACATGGGAAGAAGCGAGTCTCAAGAAAGGGAAAACAGGTCATAGAGTCCCGTTCATTAAGGGTCAAGTTGGCTTCCGGCGCCCCGAGAGTATTACCAGCTTCACATAACTTCCGCTTCACTAAACTGTTTCGTCAAGACGCTAGTTTGCTGTCTTGGAGGTGCCCCCCCCCCCTCCTCTCTCTCTCTCTCTCTCTCTCTCTCTCTCTCTCTCTCTCTCTCTCTCATGTCAGTAATATAATATCTTCCCATTGGCATGTGGGAGGCCCGCTGGTGGGAGGAGCCTAGCAATGTGAAATATTAAAAAAACTATAATAATGACCCATTGACTATGAGAAAGGGACACGACTTGAGAAAGTTTCTGAAACTGTGAGAGAGTTGTCTGCTTTATGCTGTTACAGGCAAAGTATGATAATTAGAAAATTTGTATTAATTTTCTCGAGATCAGTGCATAAATTTTCATATTACTGTAAGATTATTTATTTTGATTTTATTTATTTTTCAAATATTTAGTCAGGCGTAGCGGGCGGGCATTGCCCAAATCAGTCGTGGGGGAGGTCAGTATGTGGCCATGGATGCTGTTCCGTCTTGAATTCTGTCGACCTAGGCCGTCCTATGTCCGTCCCATTCCCCAGATCGTGCCCCATGCAAAGTTAGATGAGACTAACCCCAGGCGTCTGCTCTCCAAGTTTGGACAGACAAACATCCTCTTTTATGGACATAGATCGCTTTTTAAAATATTCCAGCGTTTTTCAAATTGAAATTCTAGTTTAAACATATATATATTTTTTCATTACTTCGTTACCTAATGTTTGCAGCGGATACAATTTTGCAATATTTTACTGCACCTGTTAGTATGTGCAACTGTGCATCAGCAAGGGCATTGTTGATGCACAGCTGCGTCATGTGCAGCTGTGTCATGTGCAGCTGTGCCATGTGCAGCTGCGTCATGTGCAGCTGCGTCATGTGCAGCTGCGTCATGTGCAGCTGCGTCATGTGCAGCTGTGCCTCAACCTTATGCCACTCTCGCCCTCGTTTGTGTCTATTTGTGTTTATGTCCAGTATTATTACTGTTGTTAATGGTTATAACTGTGAGGTGTATATACACCTCACAGTGAGGGTCGATTAAGGGGTCTCTTTTGGGGTCGTGGACAATGTTCAGGGCTAAAATATATTTGTTGATTGGTCAGTAAGCTGTTCTGGTGACCTTAATGACCCTCCAGAAGGGGATACTAATTGGTTTTATCAGGGACAGGAAGCGTGTGTATATATATATATATATATATATATATATAATATATATATATATATATATATATATATCGACTTTAGGCTTGTATCGAGGTCCCCCCCCCCTCAGGTCGAATCCCCACAACATTTGCCTAACTCCCGGATACCTATTTACTGCTAGGGTGAACAGAAGCATGAGGTGAAAGGCAACGTCTCTAACCATTTCTGGCTCACCCGGGAATCGACTCCGGGATCGCAGATTATGAGTGGAGAAAGAAGCCGTCTTGTAACAACCTGGGGTTGTTGAAGGTTGTGTTATCTGTTAGTTATTTTATTAAAATAAAAGTTGTTAAAAGTTATTTTAGCAAGCTCGCGTTGGTGCAGAGAACACTGCGTCTTTATTTAATAGTATAGCGGCTGTGTTTGCATTTATTAAAGTTCTTACGAACTTGGAAACTTTACACAACCCAAGCTCGTAAGATGTTTTGGGTGAATGTGAACACCATGCCGCCATGATTGAGGAAAGATGCACAGGTTTCGTAAGTGGCTGCCATAATACTTGATGAACCCCTGGCAGCTGCTTGTAAATCCCGGTAACCGCAGCTTATTCAAAAGTAAATGTGACCATCAGAATACATTCACCCCCCCTCCAAAAAAAAGGAGTTTCTTTGAGCCGTACACACGACTCTTCCTGCGTCTGTCCTTGGCTCGTATAGCGGCCTCTGTGTAGTCAACACTCCTGGGATATATTCTGACCCTTCGGTCCTCAAATTTGAGGACCGAAGGGTCAGAATATATCCCAGGAGTGTTGACTAGACACAGAGGCCGCTATACGAGCCAAGGACAGACGCAGGAAGAGTCGTGTGTACGGCTCAAAGAAACTCCTTTTTTTTGGAGGGGGGGTGAATGTATTCTGATGGTCACATTTACTTTTGAATAAGCTGCGGTTACCGGATTTACAAGCAGCTGCCAGGGGTTCATCAAGTATTATGGCAGCCACTTACGAAACCTGTGCATCTTTCCTCAATCATGGCGGCATGGTGTTCACATTCACCCAAAAACATCTTACGAGCTTGGGTTGTGTAAGTTTCCAAGTTCGTAAGAACTTTAATAAATGCAAACACAGCCGCTATACTATTAAAAAGACGCAGTGTTTCTCTGCACCAACGCGAGCTTGCTAAAATAACTTTTAACAACTTTTATTTTTAATAAAATAACTAACAGAGATAACACAACCTTCAACAACCCCAGGTTGTTACAAGACGGCTTCTTTCTCCACTCATAATCTGCGATCCCGGAGTCGATTCCCGGTGAGCCAGAAATGGTTAGAGACGTTGCCTTTCACCTCATGCTCTGTTCACCCTAGCAGTAAATAGGTATCCGGGAGTTAGGCAAATGTTGTGGGGATTCGACCTGAGGGGGGGGGGACCTCGATACAAGCCTAAAGTCGATATATTATATATATATATATATATATATATATATATATATATATATATATATATATACACACGCTTCCTGTCCCTGATAAAACCAATTAGTATCCCCTTCTGGAGGGTCATTAAGGTCACCAGAAACAGCTTACTGACCAATCAACAAATATATTTTAGCCCTGAACATTGTCCACGACCCCAAAAGAGACCCCTTAATCGACCCTCACTGTGAGGTGTATATACACCTCACAGTTATAACCATTAACAACAGTAATAATACTGGACATAAACAACAAATAGACACAAACGAGGGGAGGAGAGTGGCATAAGGTTGAGGCACAGCTGCACATGACGCAGCTGCACATGACGCAGCTGCACATGACGCAGCTGCACATGACGCAGCTGCACATGGCACAGCTGCACATGACCACAGCTGCACATGACGCAGCTGTGCATCAACAATGCCTTGCTGATGCACAGTTGCACATACTAACAGGTGCAGTAAGTAAAATATTGCAAAATTGTATCCGCTGCAAACATTAGGTAACGAAGTAATGAAAAAAATATATATATGTTTAAACTAGAATTCCAATTTGAAAAAACGCTGGAATATTTTAAAAAGCGATCTATGTCCATAAAAGAGGATGTTTGTCTGTCCAAAATTGGAGAGCAGAGCCTGGGGTTAGTCTCATCTAACTTTGCATGGGGCACGATCTGGGGAATGGGACGGACATAGGACGGCCTAGGTCGACAGAATTCAAGACGGAACAGCATCCATGGCCACATCTACCTCCCCACGACTGATTTGGGCAATGCCCGCCCGCTACGCCTGACTAAATATTTGAAAAATAAAAAAAATCAAAATAAATAATCTTACAGTAATATGAAAATTTATGCACTGATCTCGAGAAAATTTAATACAAATTTTCTAATTATCATACTTTGCCTGTAAACAGCATAAAGCAGACAACTCTCTTCACAGTTTCAGAAACTTTCTCAAGTCGTGTCCCTTTTCATAGTCAATGGGTCATTATTATAGTTTTTTTAATATTTCACATTGCTAGGCTCCTCCACCAGCGGGCCTCCCACATGCCAATGGGAAGATATTATTTACTGACATGAGAGAGGAGACGGAGAGAGGAGAGAGAGAGAGGGAGAGAGAGAGAGAGAGGAGAGGAGGGGGGGGGGGCACCTCCAAGACAGCAAACTAGCGTCTTGACGAAACAGTTTAGTGAAGCGGAAGTTATGTGAAGCTGGTAATACTCTCGGGGCGCCGGAAGCCAACTTGACCCTTAATGAACGGGACTCTATGACCTGTTTCCCTTTCTTGAGACTCGCTTCTTCCCATGTACCAATTTAGAATAATAACTGTGTGCTTGATCCCAGGCGGAGGAGGAGGAGGAAGAGGGAAGGGAACTATCAGGAGAAAGCACCAAGCCATTACGACTATATATTATATATAGCACTTGGAAGGGATCAGGATAAGGATTGGGATGGGACGGGGGGAAATGAATGAATCCAACCACTTGTGGACGGTCGGGTATTGAACGCCGACCTGCACGAAGCGAGACCGTCGCTGTACCGTCCAGCCCAAGTGGTTGGGCACCAATGACCGTCTGTGGGTAGGTGGCCGGAAGGGCACAAGTCAGGTATGGGTCATTGTACTGAAACCACACAATGATCTTTAAGCTAAGCAATTTCAGTGAACTAGATACATATAACATTAATAACGTTCAGTAGCAAGTGAGCGTATTAATATTGAGCGAGCGTTACTGCCTTGTGACAAGAGACAATAACGCTCAAAGAGTATGTAACGATAGGTGTCGGATTTTGGAACCTGCAGGTTAATTTGGACAAAATATGACAAATCGCCGTTTTCACACACACTTACCTGGAAGGGAAGGGCAACTACCAGGGGGGAAAGCGCCAAGCCATCACGACTATAGCACTGGGAAGGGGGTCAGGATAAGGATTGGGAGGACGGGGGGAAGGAATGGTGCCTAACCACTTGGACGGTCGGGGATTGAACGCCGACCTGATGAACCGAGATCGTCGCTCTACCGTCCAGCCCAAGTGGTTGGACACTTACCTGGAAATAAAACATTTCATTCAGTCTGAGCTCTAGGAGGCTCGAACCGCGGACACCATGCGTGTGTGAAGCCGAAGCTCTATCGACTGGGCTATTGAGTAGTGTTAATAGGGAAAGATTCCAAAAGCAACTATGCTGCCCAAACTGTAATTTTCAACATTCCCCTGACTACTACTGAAGACCCAGAGGAACTAGTGATTCCCCCCCCCCATCACGCCATATTAAATTACTATCCACACTTTAGTGAAATAAAAACATTTTACAGGACGTGAGGATACTCTTGACAGTTTACATTTAGTTAGGTCTATATTGACAAGTGACACACACTCCCAGAGATACTTATAAACATATCTAAGCCAAACTTGTAGTAACATTTAGGCGTTCTGTGATGGTATTGGATGATCCATAGATTGTGGCTCTTCTTGCACTGTTGTTACGACAAAGGAACGAAACAGATGATCATGCAGTCCTTTAGGAGCAAGGCTGAAGAAGGCTTCCTCGCGGGATGATACCACCTGATTGATGGGGTTCTGGAAGTTCTTCTACTCCCCAAGCCCGGCCGAGGGGAGTACAAGAACTCCCCTTCTTAGGAGTAGAAGAAGAGGGTGTCTGAACGAGGACAACCCCACTGGCAGACCACAGAGGCTTCACCTGGTATTAGACCAGGTGAAGCCTGGTCTATCACCAGGCTTCAGGCTGTGGGGGGGTGGGAGATACATGTCGTATGAAGCTCTCATTGACTAATCGAATCATTGTCCAATTCCTGTTTTGTAGTGATCGTTTTTAAGAGAAGCTAGATATCAATAC
>WNGS01004511.1:28148581-28158748 GCA_020271785.1 Procambarus virginalis | reverse complement strand
TGCGGTTAGAACACTGACCCGAACGGTCAGCCCTATTCCTTCCCTGGCGGAGAGTTGACAGCCGCCAACACCTTCAATGATGCCAGCTTTGTACACAGCAACCTGTACATTCCTAGTTATAAGACTTATCTTCCCCACTTTCTCTTATTCTTCTCACTTCGCCATTCCAACAGGTCAGTGGAAACGGTCCAGTGGCCCATGCGGTTACCTGTAAAATCTGGGGGGCCACTTGACTTGGGCTCTGTTTACCCTTGTAGCAGGCTAGGCTGTCTTAGGGGACATTCGTCCACATAGGAGAATAAGTCACTGAGGGCTACCCTCTGCGAGTCCCACCAACCAGTGGAATATCCAAGTGTTTATCCAAGTCGTCTGAGCACTCTCAAACCCCTGAGTGCTCTACCCCCTCAGAGCAGGTTATGACTGTTGGCGCTGATGATTGGTAGGCATGCTGCCTGCTCTGCCATTTGTCGTGTTAATCATCATCATATGACTATCAATGTACACCAGGTATCGGAAGAGGTTAGAGCACACAATTAACCGCGCCGCCTGAAGAAGCAGTATGGAGGAGTAGCTGCTGGACCCTCAGGGCTCTCCCCTACCGTGACCAGTGACACTGTCACCCCACCACCCATGTGATGATGTTTGTGGAGGTGGTAATAAGAGCCAGAGAAGAAACAAGGGAAACAGAAGCCTGGTGAACAACAGGGTGGAAGGCGTCCCATAGCACCAAGGAGCCATACACGTCTGACCTTCCCTAAAGGCACGATTGTGCTGACAGGATGGTGTGGAGTAAGAAACTGAGCAAGGTGTACCCGCCTGGCACTGCAGGCGTGGTACGTCCACATGTCAACTCCCCATATGTGTATGTTTTAAGAGAGAAGCAGCAGGTTGTGGAGGCTCTTCTACAAGGAAAATAGGTGATGTAAAGCTCTCCCCTCTAGATAATCCACACGGAACAAGAAGATGGATGAATACCTAGTCTACAGGTACAGTCACGGGTATCCACTAGAGTGGGCCTATGAATTAGACGGGTACACAAAGCACGAAGATTGACCAAGAATGGTAAGCCTACTGATCAAATAGTCATAGTCTGGAAAAAGCCTGATCCGCCACCTGACCAGTATTCGTTTTGTGGGTTTATGCGCGCCCCAGCACGTTCAGTGGTGTGGGAGCCGAACCCTGTGGAGTGTTACGAGTGCTGTGGCAGTGGCCACATAGCTAAGCACTGCCGGTGCCCCACACCCAAGTGTGCTCTCTGTTCCGTCCTCATCCACTGAGGACTGTCAGTATAAGAAGACCAGAGACCAAGAAAGCAGGACAGAGCAACAGAAAACTGCAACAAAGCAGGGCTACAACCTGAAACTGTGGCTCCGTCTAAACCATCGCTGAAGTGTTTCAGATGTGGTACGGAAGGAGTCACCATCTGGCACTCAGACTGTACCAACCGGCCAGCCTCCCTTGGCACAAGGAGGCAAGTGCCCGAGACTCAACAAGTGCCTACTGATGCTGGCTCTAGTACTGTTGACCCACCCCATAGTGGTGACAGTACCAGCAACGCCCCTGACAACACACAACAGCCTGAGACAACAGTTAAAGGACAGTTGGCAACCTTGCAAGCACAGGTAGCAGAACTGACTGAAACTATACAGAGGCTATGTCAAGCTCCTCCACAAGAGATACAGCAGCCTCCACACTGCTGTGTCACAGCCGTGGCCCGCGCTGGTAAAGGTTCCTGTGGTGGTGGTGACGCGGCGGCGGCGGCAGCAGCGGCAGCAGCAGCGGCGGCGGCAGCAGCGGCAGCAGCACAGCAGCAGGCGGCGGCGGCGCGGCGGCAGCAGCAGCACAGCAGGCGGCGCGGCGGCAGCAGCAGGGCACAGCGGCCGGCAGCAGGAGCGGCACAGCAGCAGCAGCGCGGCGGCGGCGGCGGCGGCGGCAGCGGCAGCAGCAGAGATGAGAGCGACAACGGAGGCGGTGGCAGCGACGCCGTCAGTCAACTCAAGGATGACAGCATTGTTAGTGACACAGAAAACATTAACTGGACGAGGAAGTCGACCTGCACCAGCATATTTTAAAATGATTCATGACCTTAACGAACGCGCTCAAGCCAAGTACGAGAATGAAAATGATATATATTCTGAGTGACAGTAATTATGCCATACGACTTACAGAGAACATTCACTCGCGGACCATCCCGATTGCTCAGTGATCAAGAAACTGATGACGTCACCAGATGTTCCTGACCAAAACCAACGCCAGTTGGTGCGGCTCTTTACGTCGTAGAGTCACTTATGGACACATTGTGGCAGTGGGACAAGGACAACAGTGGGACCACCAGTCCCAGGGAGAACAATACCAAGACGATGGCTGCTGTTGACACAAGAACCATTAAGTTTCTAAGTGGAACATTCGTAGCATCAACAAAAGACTGAATGATCTAATTGCACATGTTACCAGTAACAACATAGATATTGCTTTACAGGAACCCTACACGTCCACATGATAAACAAACCCCACCAAAGATCAGAGGGTATGCATCCTATAATACAGTAACGCTACAGGCCTATTAACATACATCAGAATGATTTATTACCGCACATTCTTGTGAGCACGTCACACAATGTACACACACAGTTCCATCACTTTCATGTACAAACTACAGCAGGCCACTTTTCATTCCTCAACGTATATGCCAGAAGCCAGAAGCTCAATGTAACATTGCTCCCAGATCTAGACAATCATGGGACAATATACATGGAGATTTTAATGCTAGACATATTACGCTGGGAGACATTACTAACAACGATAATGGATGCAAATTTATCAAATATGTTTATGACAACAGATTAACCGTGTATACTACGGATACCCAACTCATTTATTGGAGGCAGACTTGATTATGTAATGGTAGAAACCTTGTGCCAAGATAGATGGAATGTTTCGTTGGTAAATCACTTAGTTAGTGATCACTATGCAGTTTCTGCTTCCTATGGTACAGTGTGATGTACCTAATAGACATCAGAGACGGAAATGAATATTCCATATGGCTTGCATGACCACTTTATTAATTGTATATCAAAATGGTATCAAGATTACACAATAACGACTGTAGAAGCCTTCTCCAGAGAGCTCGTTGATACAATTACTACCTACTACGACACATGGGTGTGTTGGGGAACAAGTCGTAAGCCTAGGAGAAGTGGGCAACACCTACCACCACCCAAGTGGGTTCTCGACCCCGTATTTGTTAAAGAACATGAACGAGTAAAGCAACTTTGAGATACGTACAAACGAACCAAGCACAAGGTGACTTACATGCATTTCTTGTTGCAAATAGAGAGATGAGAGACATGAGCAACGTTATACGTAATAAACATTGGGAAGAGTTTCTACAAAGTATAAATGAGCAAACAACACTTGTTGAAGTTTGGGAAAAGATACGGAAAATCTCTAGAAGCAACCCAACCAAACCACTGCACCACAGCCCACTAGAACAAGCAAACATTCTCCTTGATCAGTGGGCACTAACATCAAGCTACGACTCATCCCCAATTAACATACAGCATAAACTTAATGACACACGCCCCACAGACAACGAACCATCAATCTTGCCTGTACAGCTATCGACGTGTCGGACCTTAATGATGTAACTGAATGGGAATTAAATCATGCACTAAAGATGGGAAAATCAACTGCTCCTGGAGAGGACGGTATTACTTACAGTCCTGAGATTAGTCTCACAATACCAGGTAACCACTGTTAGTGCTGTACAGAATGAGTTTACGTGAGGAGTATTACCTGATGCTTGGACAAAGAGTGTCATTGTTCCCATCCCCAAACCACACTCAGATAATTATAGACCCATATCTCTAACATCGTGTTCTGTAAAGTGCTTGAACGTATTGTTCTTAACAGACTCATGTATCGTATACAGGGGCACCTGTCACCTCAACTGTTTGGATTTATGCCTGGGCTCAGTACACAACACTGTTTTGCTGAATACTTCGCACATATTGAAGCTTCCCCTCAACAGTCTTCATCGACCTAGCAGCAGCTTTTGATACAGCAAACAGAGATCATACTGGAACAGCTTGCCGAGCTGGGAATACAAGGAAAATTACTGAAATGGATAAAGGCTATTTGTCTAATCGAACAGCATATGTTTTGTTTAATGGTGTTTAAAGCACAGAGAGCAAACACTTTGAACTGGGAACTCCACAAGGAGGGGTCCTCAGCCCCTGTTGTTCAACGTTCTGATGCATAAACTTATTAAAGATCTTCCAACTAATAATGAAGACACTGTCATTTGTTATGCTGATGATATATGTTTACAGGCTGCCTCCGAGCCTAGAATGCAAGTTCTGCTCGATGCTTTTGCTACTAGAGCTGAGGAATGTGGCCTCCTTATCTCTGTACAGAAAACTCGTGCCCTCATTCCATGTGGTATTCCACCACCCAATTATCATATAGATGGGCGAGCACTTGAGAACTGCGAGTCTTACAGATACCTTGGTGTCCCTATTAACGACCCTGGGTACCTTTCTTCTCTCAAGAGGAGACTGTGGGAGAGATTAAAGCCCTTGCGGGTCCTTGTTGGTGTCAATCATGGAATTAACGTGAGACTTGCTAGAATGTTTTATGTATCATTTATACGCTCTGTGATTGACTACAATGCTCTACATCTCACACTGTATACTGACAAAGAGCTGAAATCTCTTGAAACCTTGCAAAACGAAGCTATGCGTCTCATCCTTGGGGCTCCAAAGTCCACGAGAATAGTTAATATGAGAGCAGAGTTAAAATTACCTACCATAAGTGAGAGAATTTTGTCTATTAGCACAGTTTTCGGCGTGAAGGCATTGAGTAGATCTAGGCAACACATGAAGTTTCAAGCTAAACTTTCTAATATGCTGCACTCACCTGAGGTCTATAGAAGAAGAACGAAATCTGATTATGTATATTGGTTCTATAAGGTAGCCAACTCCATCAAAATATTAAATATGTACCCAACTCAACTAATGATTAATCAACCAATTACTCCATGGGATAACTGGGATTTATCAGTTGATTTTGTAAATGCGCCCAAGAAAGATAGTGTGCACTCTACATTATTAAAACAGTTAACACTGAAAAGCATCACTGAAAGTACTCAGAGTTTGGGTAACGATGTGTATCAGTGCTATACCGACGGCTCTGTAGAAGAAGGTGGACGATGTACCGGATGTGCATGTAATATATTTGAACAATCTACTCTCGTACATACAGCAATGAAGCGCGTCAATGACTGGGCAAGTACAACTCAAACCGAACTTGCAGGCATATACCTTGCCACTGAATTTTTAAAAGACAAAGGCAGTGGACTTATATACTGTGACTCGCAGAGTGCACTCCTGGCATTGAACGCACATATTAGTGACACCCAGAAAATAGTCAGTGATATTCGAATGAATGTTTTAGCTGCTAAAGAAAACAGATTTGAAATTAAATTCCTATGGATACCATCACATGTTGGCATCTCAAGGCATGACACTGTTGATATGCTTGCAAAGACAGCCTGTAGAAAACCAGTGGTAGAAATTGATATGGGTATTTCATTAGCAGTGACAAAGAGAATACTTAAACAAATATCTAATGAAGATCTCACCGACCTAACAAATTCACAAAGACCTGAAAGCTGTAGCATTAAATATTATGATAGATATCGTGAGGAAACATTCACATATGGGACTAATAGAACAAGAACCCGGCAATGTGATGTTATAGTGGCCAGAATACGCCTGGGATATAGACGTATCTGGCAGCTTTCTCAAAACCCAAATGTCGAGTACACAATGTGTCAACTTTGTGAAAGAGAAAACATGCACTCTCTTGAACATTATATTGTAGAATGTCCCATACTGGCTGACTTTCGCCCCCCTGGGCTAAGGTATGCTGAACTTTGTAATTACTATATGAGTACTGGAACACTTGATGATATATTGGACTTGTACCCAAGATTGACCATGTAATAGATTAATTATACAATGTATGTGATGTAACTATATAACCTGAGCTTGTAAAAGCACCTTAATCGCCTTCAGTGATTAAGTGCTTAATTGCACACTAGTTTCTTTATCAGCTATCTCACCCTGTCAGAGTAAATGAGATAAATGTCTGTGAATGCATGTGTGTATATATGTATATGTGTGTGTATGTGTATGTATGGGTATAAAGTATATATGGAAGCTGATCAGAATTACATTTCACCTTTGTAAATGTACATTAATGACACTGTGTAGATGACACATCGAACACTTTATGTAAGGCATACATAAATCTGTGTATCTATGTATTTACGTATATAGGTTAGCTTAGCATTTTTAAAAGCACCGACTCACCTTCAGTGGTTGATTGTTCAATAAACCCTTGAACTATATGTTTAACCCTGTCTATGGAGGACAGAAGAAAATGTATATATGCTAGTTAGCATTGTTAATGTGTGGCCACGTCTGTGGTAGAAAACAATAAAAAAAAAAAAAAAAAAAAAAAAAAAAAAAAAAACTGGTAAGTCCTTCACCCACTGGTAAGTCCTTCACCCACTGGTAAGTCCTTCACCCACTGGTAAGTCCTTCACCCACTGGTAAGTCCTTCACCCACTGGTAAGTCCTTCACCCACTGGTAAGTCCTTCACCCACTGGTAAGTCCTTCACCCACTGGTAAGTCCTTCACCCACTGGTAAGTCCTTCACCCACTGGTAAGTCCTTCACCCACTGGTAATGTGGTAAACAGGAGAGGATAGGGTGGGGAGGGGGAGGATAGGGTGGAGAGGTGACACTGGAATCAAGAGGAATGTACCTGGATGGGAGTACACGGATGAGAGTTCTACTCCCCCAAGCTCGGTCCGGGGCCAGGCTTGACTTGTGAGAGCTTGGTCCAACAGGAGCGTTTTCCCACTATATAAAACGTCGCCAAACACTGTTAAATTGCATTTGTTTACGTTTGGTATCGTCCGTTTGCTTGTCACGGTGAGGTTAGAGGCGGAGAGAGACTGCTTAGGCCATCTACTGCTACGACCGTCCGGGGTGTTTGGGGGGAAGGGGGGGGGGTAGAGAATAGGAGGACAGTGGGATTGATGAAAGGAGGGAAGGATAGGTGATGTGTGGAAGGGGTAGGTGTGTGTAGGTGGTTGTGGTGGGTGCTGTGGGCGAATGTGGCTCGAGAATGGTTGGTGTAACAGGGTGGGCAGGTCATAAATGTGTAAGATGCTGTGTGTAAGATGTTGAGGTGGGTCGGGGTATGATGGGGGGGAGGAAGACATGGGTATGTGTGGGGAGAGCAGAGAGGGTATGTGTGACTATACGCGGGTAAGTGTGGGTAGGGTATAATATACTCTGCTCGCCCAGGGTATATGATAGTGGCTAACGAGGTGATATGTGGGGAATCAACAATAATGATATATTATTCCTTCAGATATATTAAAAAAGTAAATTTTTGAATTAACACATTAAAGTACATCTGCATTTGTGCAGCTGCCCAAGACTATATGAAGGGGAGCACAGTGTGTCAAAAACCTAGCTACGTGATGCTAAAAAAAATCCCCATCACACAGGATGGTTAGTCATTCAGAGGCACGTGATAATTAGCCTGCCCTGGCAGTCTCCGGGAGCATTATGAGGATATCATCATCAACACAAGAGTGAATAAGGCAGCAGTGACACTAAACGTCCCCACCACACAGGATGGTCAGTCATACAGAGCCATATATACAGTAGTCTGCACTGGCAAATTTTGGGTCGCAAGACTAGAGTATAAAGTCTGCGGAAAACGCCCACCATAATTCAACTACATTATCTAATATAACGGATGGTCCCATTCCCAAGGCCGGTAAGCAGGGGATGGAAGGCTGGGACCTGGATCAGGGACCTGGGCCAGGGACCAGGGTCAGGGGCCAGGGTCAGGGACCAGGGTAGTACTCAGTGCTCTGATAGAGGTAGTGGTGGTGCAAACCTCCTCAGGCGCGGTGAAGGTCGGAGGCCGTGTGCAGCTTAATGAACGTTCAGGACCCTCACATATCCCTGGTGGTTGGGGCCGCCAATCTTGTCCGCCGCCGTCTTGATACCTGGTTGATACCTGGTTGATGGGGTTCTGGGAGTTCTTCTACTCCCCAAGCCCGGCCCGAGGCCAGGCTCGACTTGTGAGAGTTTGATCCACCAGGCTGTTGCTTGGAGCGGCCCGCAGGCCCACATACCCACCACAGCCCGGCTGATCCGGGACTTCTCTTAGGAAACAGTCCAGTTTTCTCTTGAAGATGTCCACGGTTGTTCCGGCAATATTTCTTATAGTCGCTGGGAGGACGTTGAACAACCGCGGACCTCTGATGTTTATACAGTGTTCTCTGTCTTGAGAGCATACACAGTACTGCGAGGAGTCGGAATCTGTCGTGGCTGAGGCTGGATCTCTGTCGTCGTGATGAGGAGGTGGTAACGACTGGTTCAGAGGGTATTAGGGTGGGCTGGGAGCCCTCACTGTCTAGGTTATTGTTCAGTCCTCCTAAAGAATATTATACTTGGTATTCTTTAAAGAAATAGTTTTACTCTTAAGAATAATTTCCTGGGGATACTACACAATCTTACAAAATTTACAAAAGGCATCGATGATCCAAGTGAATGAAATTCACAATGGCCTGATAACAATATCCCAGAGACCCAACAGTTACAAAAGCGGGACCCGAGAGCTAGATCACACGGCCCGTTGGCCAGGCAAGGTAGACACACGTTAGATCGACCCGCCGCGGGGTATGCAGCACTGACACCGTACCCACACCTCGCAGAACAAACAATTTAGAATGTACACCAGTCGAAAAAATCGAACCCTCCATTAGGAACACCGGGCCACACCCGGCCACACCTGGCCACACCGGGCCACACCCGGCCACACCGGGCCACACCGGGCCACACCAAGCCACACCGGGCCACACCCGGCCACACCGGGCCACACCGGGCCACACCAAGCCACACCGGGCCACACTGGGCCACACCGGGCCACACCAACAACACAAGCGGCGCCAATAAAGGCGAATGACAGCAGGAAATTAAGGCTGGCATTAGGCTATCGCGACTCGGGTCTTAGAGCACAATGCTGCCATGTTGCACGCTCTAGCTGTGTTGATATTGCAGGTGACAGTAGAGCACGGCAGGCCAGAGGTGACGGGTGACAGTAGTGCACGGCAGGCCAGAGGTGACGGGTGACAGTAGTGCACGGCAGGCCAGAGGTGACGGGTGACAGTAGAGCACGGCAGGCCAGAGGTGACGGGTGACAGTAGTGCACGGCAGGCCAGAGGTGACGGGTGACAGTAGAGCACGGCAGGCCAGAGGTGACGGGTGACAGTAGTGCACGGCAGGCCAGAGGTGACGGGTGACAGTAGTGCACGGCAGGCCAGAGGTGACGGGTGACAGTAGAGCACGGCAGGCCAGAGGTGACGGGTGACAGTAGTGCACGGCAGGCCAGAGGTGACGGGTGACAGTAGAGCACGGCAGGCCAGAGGTGACGGGTGACAGTAGAGCACGGCAGGCCAGAGGTGACGGGTGACAGTAGAGCACGGCAGGCCAGAGGTGACGGGTGACAGTAGAGCACGGCAGGCCAGCGGTGACGGGTGAGGTAACCCCTCAAAACACTTCATGTTTTGCACCACCTGTATCCCCTGTATCCCATGTATCACCTGTATCACCTGTATCACCTGCATCATCAAGCAGGAGGATCACACGCTCGTCGTGACACCACTTTACAAACGGATGGAAGGATATATTAACAGGTATATAAATAAGGTGACAAATATCAACAGAAGACGGAATAGGAAACGGTGGATGAGTTCAGATAGAGGAAAGCCCTGAGTAAATACTGGTTCAGACAGAGGAAAGCCTAGGTAAATACTGGTTCAAAGGAAACCCTGGGTAAATACTGGTTCAGATACAAAAATGCCCTGGGTTTGGAAACTGGGTTCTTAAGTTATGGAACAAATTATCGTATAACAGACGAAGGATCGATACATTGTTTCAGGAGTAGGTAAATATATATATATATATATATATATATATATATATATATATATATATATATATATATATATATATATATTAGTTTGTGTGGATAGTCTTTCTGCCGTTTCCTTTGTTCTTATGGCATTATAATGTC
>WNGS01004511.1:28133403-28147315 GCA_020271785.1 Procambarus virginalis | reverse complement strand
TCACAATCGAGAATTATGGGTTCGAATCCCGGGCGAGCCAGAAATGGTTAGGCGCGTTCCTATCATCTAGTGTCTCTGTCCACCTAGCAGTAAATATAGCTACTGGCCAGGGTTTGAGCATGTTGTGGGGGGCTTGCCTCCTGGGGGAGAGGTCTGTCAATTCGACCCTGGGAGGAGGGGGAGATCCCTCAATATAAGCCTAACATGTACTGTATACATAAACTGGCTGCCTGTCCCCCGACACACTGAGTTACTATGAATTATTCCATCCATTGGGCTGTAAGGAGGCTCGAACCTTGGACCCCCTCGTTGTGGGACCGTAGCTCCCGCGAGCCGAAGCTCTTGATTTATTATGAGTTATGGTCCAGTTATTAACACCGAGGACCCGGGGGGTAAATACACTGCCAGTTACTCCTCTATAAATAAGGACTTGAAGATACTTAGGTCTTACTATAAAACACAAATTGGTAAATATTTTGTTTCTTGGATTAATTATATTAATGTGTATCCTGGATTTATTTTAGATTGGAAGGCTGGCCGAGATAAACCTAATCCCACCCCCCACACAGTGAATAATAAATACAGTGAATAATAAATACAGTGAATAATGAATACAGTGAATAATGAATAATTGTTAAGAAAACTTGAATATTATTATCCTTAAGATTTTTTTAAGAATTATCCATTTTTTTTTTGAGTCAGCTCACTAGCATCCCTTCTGTAATTAATACCCAACCCCCCAGCCCATACAGAGCACCACCCCCCCGCCCCGCCGCCCACACCCACCACCCACGCCCACCACCCACGCCCACCCCTCACTACCAACTCCCTCCCCCCCCCCTTCTCCCTCCCTTAATAAGAACCGCCGACGGTCAGTGTGTTGAAAATGTGACTAAAAAAAAAAAAAGTTTGCTCTCTTTACTCTTATCTTTAAAATAGATGATTAAAACTGGGACCAACATGGCCCGTCCATTAGGCAACCCCGGGCGCTGCCGGCCTCTCACGCACCACCACCATCATCATGTTTCATCATCGATCATCATACAGCCAGTTCCTCCGCTGATGGTGACTTTACGAGCCTTCACTCTCCGGCCTCCTGGGGGCACTACTCGGATTAACATTCCTTCTAGGTGGCGGCGGGCACGGGTGAAGGACGCGTGGGCAGCAGGCCACACCTACCGTGTATTATAATATATTATCAACCTTGGCGGCCGCTATAGCCATTATATATCACCCGGCGGAAACAATTGGCTAACATTACAGTGGAATGTAAATCAAATGTAAATTTGTAAATGCATGTATTAGAGTCAAGCACAGTAAGACAGGTGACAGCAGGAGCCAAACATAGACAGGTGACAGTAAGAGCCAAAGACAGACAGGTGACAGCAGGAGCCAAACACAGACAGGTGACAGCAGGAGCCAAACAAAGGAGACAGGTGACAGGAAACTCCAGACTCAGAGGAACACAACACAATGTATAGTGCGTTCAACTGAACGCACTATACAATCTTGACGCATTCGTAAAAATTGCGGCGGATTCGATAATTAAAAACCACCTCAATACCGACGCATCATGGGGCCCCGGGTACCGGCGCCAGAAGGACAGGTGACTAACCTACAGGGCCCGACGCTTTTGGTTAGACCAAACCACTGCATTTTTTACGTAGGTGAGGTGGATAGAACAGGCCAGAGAGGCAGACAAGGTGGACCAGTTTCCCCCGGTCACCTGTGGGCGTGTAGGCGGCCTTGGGGCGCCCGGGGCGTGGTCTGGCCTTGAGGGCATCCTGGGCGGGGCTCCACGAGGGTCACGCCCACGCCTAGGGTAGCACACTACGTCGTCGGGTAATTAACCGCCGCAAGAAATGACCTCAAGGCGCCTCTGAACGCGTGAGATTGTTTAAACAATGATCTAGAGCTTGAACCAGCGACCAAGAAACTGCCAGCCGCGCACCTTACCCCCTGTACCACGACTTGGAAACCATGCAATCCGCAGGAGGTCTGGTGGCTTATAGTTAAGTCAGTCCAAGTTATACATATAACCTCGCAACCACTTGGGCGGGACGGTCTCGCTTCATGCTGATCGGCGTTCATTCCCCGACCGTCCAAGTGGTTGGGCACCATTCCTTTCCTCCAGCCTATCCTAAATCCTAGTCCACGTCCCTTCCAAGTGCTATATAGTCGTAATGGCTTAAGAGCTTCCTTCTGACAATTACCTTATCCCGAGCACTCTGCGATCAGTGAAGTACAGAGAGAGAGAGAGAGAGAGAGAGAGAGAGAGAGAGAGAGAGAGAGAGAGAGAGAGAGAGAGAGAGAGAGAGAGAGAGAGAGAGAGAATATTCAAGGACACTCAGCACAGACAAAACAGTTGCAATACGAGGAGGGAGGAAGGCAAGAGTAGTGGAGGCTGGCGGAAACACTGCCCGGGGTAGTTAGCTGTGTAAAGTCCAATTTGCATGTAAAGAGGAGGTAAATCCTGCCCCCCTCCCCCCACAACCTGTATGGGGGCGTCAGCTTCTGGGGTGATGGGAGGGGTTTTGTCCACCCCATCCACCACTGTGGGTCACAGGTGACGCCCCACACTAACTACAGGGATCACTAATTCTCTCCAGTTGCCACTCGTACAAAATTCAACTGTTCTGCGCTACAGAAACGTTGGAACCCACCAGAACCATCGCGACTAACAACACTAAACAATGACACTAATACCGCCATTATTACATTACTTTAAATTGTACCAAAAACGTCGCATTTTTAACAAGAACTCGTCAATAAGGGTCGAGTAGTGGGACTGGCGTAGAGTAACAAGCGGGGTGCCTCAGGGATCGGTGCTGGGACCCATATTATTCATCATTTATGTAAATAACCAATCTACGGGAGGCGAGTCTTATATATCGATGTTTGCAGACGATGAGTGTGGTTACCTCGGCGCCATCTATGATCCACGTTCCGAGTTAAAACAGTTAACACTCCTATTAATATTGTTTCCCATCTTCGAGTCTGGTGTTGTGGGAGGTGACGAGGTGCCGGTGACGGGTGGCAGACGGCAGAGAGTGAAGTAGTGCACTGGTCGACCTTGAGACGCCTTTGCTGGAGCTTACTAGTGAGGATATACTAGTGGGGCGCTGGAAGACTTCACCGTAGATGTAAGCTAGTGTCAGGGCTAGTGGTGCGCTGCAAGACTTCACCGTAGATGTAAGCTAGTGTCAGGGCTAGTGGGGCGCTGGTAGACCTCATCAGTGACATCATCAGTGGTAGTTGTAATTAATAAAAAGGGGATATTTTTATGCTCTTAATTTATCTATCTTGCTTTAAACGTTACACTGCACTTCCAGCCAGGTTAGGGACCTCTGGACTTGAGAACGATCAGAGAGTTTAATAGAATCAAGTTACAGATGAGGAGTTCGTAACAAGGTAAAACAAATGAGACGAGATGTGACAGATAGGGATTGTAAGATATCTCAAAGATGGCTTAAGACAAGCTGCAGAGTCGGTCCGAGAAATGGCTACTAGAGTTCAACACCAGCAAGTGTAAGGTAATGGGAACAGGTGACAGGAGACCAAAAGCAAGGTCCATTACCAAGGAAACTGCCTCCCTGTAACGAGTAAAGGACCTGGGAGTGGAATAAAACCAAACTCCGGAGACTGATGTATATAGGATAAGGTCAGCAGCATGTTCTACACTAGCAAAAGTCAGAACATCATTCAAGATCATCATTTTAGACTACGCTGCCCCATCGTGGGAACACCCCTAGACAAATACATACGGAAACTCGACAACATTCAGAAGATAATGAAGAGACTCGTCCCAGATTTGCGAGAGATGGGAGGACATGAAGAGAGACTGAAGGAACGAAACCTGACGACGCTAAGTACGAGGTGAGAGAGTGGAGAATGACATACGTTACAAATAACTATGGAAATTGATAGTAGAAAAAATATTGATAGATGAGTACTGCCCAAGTCTTTCCCGCCACCCACAAAGTTCTCCAGTGGGGGGGGGGGGAAAGAGGATATACACAAAATGAATACCAATACCACAAGAGGACACTGATGGAGGCTTGAGACCCAGATGAGTCTTAGAAATGTTCGAAAGCTTACTTTTAGGGTAAGAACAGTGGGAAATGAAATGACCTAAAGATGCAGCTTGTAGAGGCAAACTCCCTTCATAATTTAATAAGTAGATACACTAAGGGAGTCACTGCACTAGACAACCGGCAACTAGAAATGTGGGAGCCAAGAACTAAAGCCCGATCTTACAGGCACATGTACGTGAATTCAGATAGATGATTACACCCTCAATTCTTTCCCCGTCGCCTACAGTCTTCTCTTACCCCTTTTCTGGCACACTTTGGTTCATCTCCTAATTGCTTTTTCGCCACTTTTTGTGCATTTAAATGAATGTTGTAATGTTAAGGCTCATTGGGATGTGTATGGCAGAGTGAGGGGTGAGTGCCAGACACACAACACTGGCACCGTTGTCAGTGCCAGGCACACGACACTGGCACCGCTGTCAGTGCCAGGCACACAACACTGGCACCGCTGTCAGTGCCAGGCACACAACACTGGCACCGCTGTCAGTGCCAGGCACACAACAATGGCACTGCTGTCAGTGCCAGGCACACAACAATGGCACCGCTGTCAGTGCCAGACACACAACACTGGCACCGCTGTCAGTGCCAGGCACACCACTGGCACCGCTGTCAGTGCCAGGCACACAACACTGGCACCGCTGTCAGTGCCAGGCACACAACACTGGCACCGCTGTCAGTGCCAGGCACACAACACTGGCACCGCTGTCAGTGCCAGACACACAACACTGGCACCGCTGTCAGTGCCAGGCACACAACACTGGCACCGCTGTCAGTGCCAGACACACAACACTGGCACCGCTGTCAGTGCCAGGCACACAACACTGGCACCGCTGTCAGTGCCAGACACACAACACTGGCACCGCTGTCAGTGCCAGGCACACAACACTGGCACCGCTGTTAGTGCCAGGCACACAACACTGGCACCGCTGTCAGTGCCAGGCACACGACCCTGGCACCGCTGTCAGTGCCAGACACACAACACTGGCACCGCTGTTAGTGCCAGGCACACAACACTGGCACCGCTGTCAGTGCCAGGCACACAACAATGGCACCGCTGTCAGTGCCAGGCACACAACACAGGCACCGCTGTCAGTGTCAAGCACACGACACTGGCACCGCTGTCAGTGCCAGGCACACGACACTGGCACCGCTGTCAGTGCCAGGCACACGACCCTGGCACCGCTGTCAGTGCCAGGCACACAACACAGGCACCGCTGTCAGTGCCAACAGGAAGTCTTACTAGCACATACACACAAATACACATAGTATTTGTACACACAATTACCAGGAGGCAGCGACCAGCTGGGGTCCTCCTGACCCCTGGGGACAGGGAGGCATGTGTGTGTGTGTGTGTGTGTGTGTGTGTGTGTGTGTGTGTGTGTGTGTGTGTGTGTGTGTGTGTGTGTGTGTGTGTGAAAGGAGAGCTGAAGTTTGTGTACATGACACAACAGTTCGTCCTCCTAAGGGTTTCCCAACGTGAAGAAAACGGTCACTGTAAAGTGTCCTCTCCTAACCTACCAGGGGACCCAAAGCAGAAAACGGGACAGTGCGTCATTTTCAAGAGCTGCTTCCATTTTCTACTACGACAATTTTGTTGCCTTATGTAACGCATACGATCGAAAAACGACGTTCTCTGTAAGAGGTCAGGTTGTACACAAATGGCACCAGAGAACTTTGTACAATATTATAAATGCTACAGATTATTAGTGTAGACTCCTCCCCCCCCCTATCACCCTCCTGCAGCAGGTGTGGAGGTGAGCCCTGGGGGTGAGCCCTGGAGGTGAGCCCTGGAGGTGAGCCCTGGAGGGTGAGCTGACCTCCCACACTCACATCGGAGGTGGTGAGGCAGGCTCACGTGAGTCTCCCCTCTGGCAGTCCTCAGACCATTAACAGACCAGTACCCACTCAACACACACACGCACACACACCTCCGTGGTACCCACCACCACTCTCCCCACCTCCCACTGTGGTACCCACTGAAGACCAGGCACCTCTGTCCCGCTCTGAAGCCGCTAGAGTTACCGCTAACTACCCACCAACTTGCCTTCGGCCTTGTGACAATGGCTCGACGGGCCCTGGCTGGTCCCGCTGGATTATCATACCTGGTAACTTCTCGGACAGGGACTCTACTCCAACGGGCTCTAGACACCACAACAATTACCTCGCCCCCGTGATTACGGAACTGTCCGGGGGCGATGGCCCCTGTGGCTTTAGTTGGGGGCAGTGTCTGTGGCTTGCTGGGGGGAGGGGGGAGGGGGGGGGGTGTTGGAGGGGAGGGAGGGGGCAACATGGGGTGGGGGGTGGGGGTTAAAGCAGGTAAAGTAGGATTCAATTACTTTCAACAATATTCTGAGTGATATAGAGGTTAATATCTACCTTTGGTTAAAATATCACATTCCTCGGTAATGTTGTGTGTGTTAATGACCCAAGCCAGAGAGGTCGTCTTTGTTGCATAAGTCCTTCACCCACAACACTGGTCCTTACCCACTGGTATGTCCTTCACCCACTGGTAAGTCTCACTCGCTGGCCAGGCCTTGGGGTGAGAGGACGTGCGCGCCTCCTCTCCCCTCTAGGGTCAAGTCCCTCGTCCCCAGCCTTGTGCTGTGATCGCCGGGGCAGTATCGTCACAATACTACTGTGCTGCTGAGTGTTCCGACACTATTGCATAAGTCACTAGTATCAGAGGAACCCTAGAGTGAACTAGTGAGTGGCGCCTGAGGCTTGGAGGCAGGCCAGCCTGCCCCCACCGCTCCCTTAGGGGGAAGCCTACCAAACATTAGTGTTTGACGCATTGCTGGTGTTAATAACACAGCATCACCTGTACAGTGTACCTGGGACTCACTGTAAGACTCTCTAACAAGAACCACAGGGCATCAACAGCTTCAGGCAACACTGCTTCAGGCAAGGAGAGTGGTGGGACCGTAACCTGACCCCCACGGGCCTCCGACCCTTGCGGTTAGAACACTGACCGAACGGTCAGCCCTATTCCTTCCCTGGCGGGAGGTTGACAGCCGCCAACACTTCAATGATGCCAGCTTTGTACACAGCAACTGTACATTCCTAGTTATAAGACTTATCTTCCCCACTTTCTCTTATTCTTCTCACTTCGCCATTTCAACAGGTCAAGTGGAACGGTCCAGTGGCCCATGCGGTTACCTGTAAAATCTGGGGGGCCACTTGACTTGGGCATCTGTTTACCCTTGTAGCAGGGCTAGGCTGTCTTAGGGGACATTCTGTCCACATAGGAGAATAAGTCACTGAGGGCTACCCTCTGCGAGTCCCAACCAACCAAGTGGAATATCCAAGTGTTTATCCAAGTCGTCTGAGCACTCTCAAACCCACTGAGAGTGCTCTACCCCTCAGAGCAGGTTTATGACTGTTGGCGCTGATGATTGGTAAGGCATGCTGCCTGCTCTGCCATTTGTCGTGTTAATCATCATCATATGACTATCAATGTACACCAGGTATCGGAAGAGGTTAGAGCAACAATTACCGCCGCCTGAAGAAGCAGGTATGGAGGAGGTAGCTGCTGGACCCTCAGGGCTCTCCCCTACCGTGACCAGTGACACTGTCACCCCACCACCCAGTGATGATGGGTTTGTGGAGGTGGTAAATAAGAGCCAGAGAAGGAAACAAGGGAAACAGAAGCCTGGTGAACAACAGGGTGGAAGGCGTCCCATAGCACCAAGGAGCCAGTATACACGTCTGACCTTCCCTAAAGGCACGAGTGTGGCTGACAGGATTGTGTGGAGTAAGAAACTGAGCAAGGTGTACCCGCCTGGCACTGCAGGCGTGGTACGTCCACATGTCAACTCCCCATATGTGTATGTTTTAAGAGAGAAGCAGCAGGTTGTGGAGGCTCTTCTACAAGGGAAAATAGGTGATGTAAAGCTCTCCCCTCTAGATAATCCAACACGGAACAAGAAGATGGATGAATACCTAGTCTACAGGTACAGTCACGGGTATCCACTAGAGTGGGCCTATGAATTAGACGGGGTACACAAAGCACGAAGATTGACCAAGAATGGTAAGCCTACTGATCAAATAGTCATAGTCTGGAAAAAGCCTGATCCGCCACCTGACCAGTATTCGTTTGGTGGGTTGTATGCGCGCCCCAGCACGTTCAGGGTGTGGGAGCCGAACCCTGTGGAGTGTTACGAGTGCTGTGGCAGTGGCCACATAGCTAAGCACTGCCGGTGCCCCACACCCAAGTGTGCTCTCTGTTCCGGTCCTCATCCACTGAAGGACTGTCAGTATAAGAAGACCAGAGACCAAAGAAAGCAGGAACAGGAGCAACAGAAGACTGCAACAGAAGCAGGGCTACAACCTGAAACTGTGGCTCCGTCTAAACCATCGCTGAAGTGTTTCAGATGTGGTACGGAAGGAGTCACCATCTGGCACTCAGACTGTACCAACCGGCCAGCCTCCCTTGGCACAAGGAGGCAAGTGCCCGAGACTCAACAAGTGCCTACTGATGCTGGCTCTAGTACTGTTGACCCACCCCATAGTGGTGACAGTACCAGCAACGCCCCTGACAACACACAACAGCCTGAGGCAACAGTTAAAGGACAGTTGGCAACCTTGCAAGCACAGGTAGC
Source organism: Procambarus virginalis (assembly GCA_020271785.1). Taxonomy (NCBI): domain Eukaryota; kingdom Metazoa; phylum Arthropoda; class Malacostraca; order Decapoda; family Cambaridae; genus Procambarus; species Procambarus virginalis. The sequence continues at coordinate 28,138,626 of WNGS01004511.1, read as the reverse complement.
AGAACTGACTGAAACTATACAGAGGCTATGTCAAGCTCCTCCACAAGAGATACAGCAGCCTCCACACTGCTGTGTCACAGCCGTGGCCCGCGCTGGTAAAGGTTCCTGTGGTGGTGGTGACGGCGGCGGCGGCGGCAGCGGCAGCAGCAGCGGCGGCGGCAGCAGGCAGCAGCAGCAGCAGCGGCGGCGGCGGCGGCGGCAGCAGCAGCAGCAGCAGCGGCGGCGGCGGCAGCAGCGGCAGCAGCGGCAGCGGCAGCAGAGCAGCGCGGCAGCAGCGCAGCAGCGGCGGCGGCGGCGGCGGCAGCGGCAGCAGCAGAGATGAGAGCGACAACGGAGGCGGTGGCAGCGACGCCGTCAGTCAACTCAAGGATGACAGCAGTGTTAGTGACACAGAAACATTAACTGGACGAGGAAGTCGACCTGCACCAGCATATTTTAAAATGATTCATGACCTTAACGAACGCGCTCAAGCCAAGTACGAGAATGAAAATGATAATATTCTGAGTGACAGTAATTATGCCATACGACTTACAGAGAACATTCACTCGCGGACCATCCCGAGTTGCTCAGTGATCAAGAAACTGATGACGTCACCAGATGTTCCTGACGACACCAAACGCCAGGTTGGTGCGGCTCTTTACGTCGTAGAGTCACTTATGGACACATTGTGGCAGTGGGACAAGGACAACAGTGGGACCACCAGTCCCAGGGAGGAACAACACCAAGACGATGGCTGCTGCTGACACAAGGACCATTAAGTTTCTAAGTTGGAACATTCGTAGCATCAACAAAAGACTGAATGATCTAATTGCACATGTTACCAGTAACAACATAGATATAATTGCTTTACAGGAACCCTACACGTCCAACATGATAAACAAAACCCCACCAAAGATCAGAGGGTATGCATCCTATAATAACAGTAACGCCACAGGCCTATTAACATACATCAGAAGTGATTTACCGCACATTCTTGTGAGCACGTCACACAATGTACACACACAGTTCCATCACTTTCATGTACAAACTACAGCAGGCCACTTTTCATTCCTCAACGTATATGCCAGAAGCCAGAAGCTCAATGTAACATTGCTCCCAGATCTAGACAATCATGGGACAATATACATGGGAGATTTTAATGCTAGACATATTACGCTGGGAGACATTACTAACAACGATAATGGATGCAAATTTATCAAATATGTTTATGACAACAGATTAACCGTGTATACTACGGATACCCAAACTCATTTATTGGGAGGCAGACTTGATTATGTAATGGGTAGAAACCTTGTGCAAGATAGGATGGAATGTTCGTTGGTAAATCACTTAGTTAGTGATCACTATGCAGTTTCTGCTTCCTATGAGGTACAGTGTGATGTACCTAATAGACATCAGAGACGGAAAATGAATATTCCATATGGCTTGCATGACCACTTTATTAATTGTATATCAAAATGGTATCAAGATTACACAATAACGAATGTAGAAGCCTTCTCCAGAGATCTCGTTGATACAATTACTACCTACTACGACACATGGGTGTGTTGGGGAACAAGTCGTAAGCCTAGGAGAAGTGGGCAACACCTGCCACCACCCAAGTGGGTTCTCGACCCCGTATTTGTTAAAGAACATGAACGAGTAAAGCAACTTGGAGATACGTACAAACGAACCAAAGCACAAGGTGACTTACATGCATTTCTTGTTGCAAATAGAGAGATGAGAGACATGAGCAACGTTATACGTAATAAACATTGGGAAGAGTTCCTACAAAGTATAAATGAGCAAACAACACTTGTTGAAGTTTGGGAAAAGATACGGAAAATCTCTAGAAGCAACCCAACCAAACCACTGCACCACAGCCCACTAGAACAAGCAAACATTCTCCTTGATCAGTGGGCACTAACATCAAGCTACGACTCACTTCCAATTAACATACAGCATAAACTTAATGACACACGCCCCAACAGACAACGAACCATCAATCTTGCCTGTACAGCTATCGACGTGTCGGACCTTAATGATGTAACTGAATGGGAATTAAATCATGCACTAAAGATGGGAAAATCAACTGCTCCTGGAGAGGACGGTATTACTTACAGTCTACTGAGATTAGTCTCACAAGTACCAGGTAATCCACTGTTAGTGCTGTACAGAATGAGTTTACGTGAAGGAGTATTACCTGATGCTTGGACAAAGAGTGTCATTGTTCCCATCCCCAAACCACACTCAGATAATTATAGACCCATATCTCTAACATCGTGTGTCTGTAAAGTGCTTGAACGTATTGTTCTTAACAGACTCATGTATCGTATACAGGGGCACCTGTCACCTCAACTGTTTGGATTTATGCCTGGGCTCAGTACACAACACTGTTTTGCTGAATACTTCGCACATATTGAAGCTTCCCCTCAAACAGTCTTCATCGACCTAGCAGCAGCTTTTGATACAGCAAACAGAGAAATCATACTGGAACAGCTTGCCGAGCTGGGAATACAAGGAAAATTACTGAAATGGATAAAGGGCTATTTGTCTAATCGAACAGCATATGTTTTGTTTAATGGTGTTAAAAGCACAGAGAGCAAACACTTTGAACTGGGAACTCCACAAGGAGGGGTCCTCAGCCCCTTGTTGTTCAACGTTCTGATGCATAAACTTATTAAAGATCTTCCAACTAATAATGAAGACACTGTCATTTGTTATGCTGATGATATATGTTTACAGGCTGCCTCCGAGCCTAGAATGCAAGTTCTGCTCGATGCTTTTGCTACTAGAGCTGAGGAATGTGGCCTCCTTATCTCTGTACAGAAAACTCGTGCCCTCATTCCATGTGGTATTCCACCACCCAATTATCATATAGATGGGCGAGCACTTGAGAACTGCGAGTCTTACAGATACCTTGGTGTCCCTATTAACGACCCTGGGTACCTTTCTTCTCTCAAGAGGAGACTGTGGGAGAGATTAAAGCCCTTGCGGGTCCTTGTTGGTGTCAATCATGGAATTAACGTGAGACTTGCTAGAATGTTTTATGTATCATTTATACGCTCTGTGATTGACTACAATGCTCTACATCTCACACTGTATACTGACAAAGAGCTGAAATCTCTTGAAACCTTGCAAAACGAAGCTATGCGTCTCATCCTTGGGGCTCCAAAGTCCACGAGAATAGTTAATATGAGAGCAGAGTTAAAATTACCTACCATAAGTGAGAGAATTTTGTCTATTAGCACAGTTTTCGGCGTGAAGGCATTGAGTAGATCTAGGCAACACATGAAGTTTCAAGCTAAACTTTCTAATATGCTGCACTCACCTGAGGTCTATAGAAGAAGAACGAAATCTGATTATGTATATTGGTTCTATAAGGTAGCCAACTCCATCAAAATATTAAATATGTACCCAACTCAACTAATGATTAATCAACCAATTACTCCATGGGATAACTGGGATTTATCAGTTGATTTTGTAAATGCGCCCAAGAAAGATAGTGTGCACTCTACATTATTAAAACAGTTAACACTGAAAAGCATCACTGAAAGTACTCAGAGTTTGGGTAACGATGTGTATCAGTGCTATACCGACGGCTCTGTAGAAGAAGGTGGACGATGTACCGGATGTGCATGTAATATATTTGAACAATCTACTCTCGTACATACAGCAATGAAGCGCGTCAATGACTGGGCAAGTACAACTCAAACCGAACTTGCAGGCATATACCTTGCCACTGAATTTTTAAAAGACAAAGGCAGTGGACTTATATACTGTGACTCGCAGAGTGCACTCCTGGCATTGAACGCACATATTAGTGACACCCAGAAAATAGTCAGTGATATTCGAATGAATGTTTTAGCTGCTAAAGAAAACAGATTTGAAATTAAATTCCTATGGATACCATCACATGTTGGCATCTCAAGGCATGACACTGTTGATATGCTTGCAAAGACAGCCTGTAGAAAACCAGTGGTAGAAATTGATATGGGTATTTCATTAGCAGTGACAAAGAGAATACTTAAACAAATATCTAATGAAGATCTCACCGACCTAACAAATTCACAAAGACCTGAAAGCTGTAGCATTAAATATTATGATAGATATCGTGAGGAAACATTCACATATGGGACTAATAGAACAAGAACCCGGCAATGTGATGTTATAGTGGCCAGAATACGCCTGGGATATAGACGTATCTGGCAGCTTTCTCAAAACCCAAATGTCGAGTACACAATGTGTCAACTTTGTGAAAGAGAAAACATGCACTCTCTTGAACATTATATTGTAGAATGTCCCATACTGGCTGACTTTCGCCCCCCTGGGCTAAGGTATGCTGAACTTTGTAATTACTATATGAGTACTGGAACACTTGATGATATATTGGACTTGTACCCAAGATTGACCATGTAATAGATTAATTATACAATGTATGTGATGTAACTATATAACCTGAGCTTGTAAAAGCACCTTAATCGCCTTCAGTGATTAAGTGCTTAATTGCACACTAGTTTCTTTATCAGCTATCTCACCCTGTCAGAGTAAATGAGATAAATGTCTGTGAATGCATGTGTGTATATATGTATATGTGTGTGTATGTGTATGTATGGGTATAAAGTATATATGGAAGCTGATCAGAATTACATTTCACCTTTGTAAATGTACATTAATGACACTGTGTAGATGACACATCGAACACTTTATGTAAGGCATACATAAATCTGTGTATCTATGTATTTACGTATATAGGTTAGCTTAGCATTTTTAAAGCACCGACTCACCTTCAGTGGTTGATTGTTCAATAAACCCTTGAACTATATGTTTAACCCTGTCTATGGAGGACAGAAGAAAATGTATATATGCTGGTTAGCATTGTTAATGTGTGGCCACGTCTGTGGTAGAAAACAAAATAAAAAAAAAAAAAAAAAAAAAAAAAAAAAAACTGTAAGTCCTTCACCCACTGGTAAGTCCTTCACCCACTGGTAAGTCCTTCCCCACTGGTAGCCCTTCACCCACTGGTAAGTCCTTCACCCACTGGTAAGTCCTTCACCCACTGGTAAGTCCTTCACCCACTGGTAAGTCCTTCACCCACTGGTAAGTCCTTCACCCACTGGTATGTGGTAAACAGGAGAGGATAGGGTGGGGAGGGGAGGATAGTGTGGAGAGGTGACACTGGAATCAAGAGGATGTACCTGGATGGGAGTACACGGATGAGAGTTCTACTCCCCAAGCTCGGTC
>WNGS01004511.1:28114739-28132403 GCA_020271785.1 Procambarus virginalis | reverse complement strand
TATATATATATATATATATATATATATATATATATAGTATATATATATTATATTATATATATATATATATATATATATATGCAATTGACGATCACAAAACACTGATCATTTTATGCGGAAAATCCACAGAGAAAATGAAGGAGGTAACGTTTCGACTTTGTTAAAGCCTTTGTCAAACCATGACAAGAGGAATGGAATTGGGAGGATATATAGGCCGACACCTGACCAACCCAACCCTAGGGAAAGAATTACCAGAGACAGGTAAAGCTTAGCTTAGAATGGTCAAAGAGGATTAAGCGGTCAGAGAAAAAGGATGAAAGATTAAAGAAAAGCCTCATGAACATGCAATAAATGAATATATAAATATAAATTATAATGAGACATTGTAAGCCTCTAACAATTACAGTTTTTTTCTAAACTGTTGTGCAATATTATAACTTAAAAATGGATCAAGTTTGTACATTCCAGTACTAACATTAAGAAGATTTGGACACTGACTGATTAGAGCAGACTCAATCAAATTCCGTTCCACGAAATCCCCACAATTGGTAATGCTTTTTGCACCATTCCAGTTAATATTGTGATCGCATAAATTCGTATGTAGATACAATGCATTAGACGTTTGGGCAGTTCTAATACTATAAGCATGTTGTGACAACCGCAATTGTAAGGACTTTCCTGTTTGTCCAAGGTACACAGAATCACAATCATTGCAGGGAATTGAATACACGCAACCTGCTGTATCAGGGGAGTTTTTTATTAAATTGGATTTGATCGTACTATTAGTGAACACCAAATTTATATTAAGTTTCTTAAAATCAAAGACAATTTTTCAAGTCCACTCGCATAAGGTACAACCAATGAGTTAATAATTTCTGGTTTCGCCTTAGGGATGTGATTATAAAACGTACGCTTGGCTTGTTCAAACGAGAAATCCAAAAACCTCTTAGGATATTGTAAACTCTTCCCGATTTCATATATTATAGCAATCTCTTCATCAAAAAACTCAGGGCTGCACACCCTCAAAGCTCGTAGAAACATTCCTGAAAATACTGCCCGTTTAACTTTACTATGATGATTCGAATAAAAATGAACATACGACCCCACGTTGGTAGGTTTCCTATACACATTAAATTTGAACTTTCTAGTGACTCTATGAATCATAATGTCCAAAAACGGAAGCATACCATTCACCTCAGTCTCACAAGTGAATTTTATTGAAGGTACCAAAGAATTGAGTTCATTAAGAAAAACTATATGGTCTTTGTCACACGGCCATAAACACAAAATATCATCAACATACCTAAACAAACTACATTAGCCGGGATAATACTGGATAAGATTTTTGTTTCGAAGAATTCCATATACAAATTACTTAAAACGGGGGAAAGAGGATTGCCCATCGCCATTCCAAATGTTTGTTTGAAAAATTTCCATTAAAACTAAAATAATTGTCTTTTATACACAATTTGATAAGTTCTAATACTTTATTGGTCTGCAAGTTCAAATTATATTTAGGCAGTTCCTCACGTAGAAATTCTAACAGGTCATCAACGGGTACTTTAGTGAATAAAGAGGTCACATCGAAACTTATTAGTTTAAAATCAAAATTTAAATTCAGTGTGGATAGCTTATTAACTAAGTCCACATTGTTTGTCAAGTGTGAGTTGGAAATAGTACCAACTATTGGGGACAAACCTTGACTAACCACTTAGAGAGTTTATAAGCCGCCGAACCAATTGAACTAATTATCGGCCTTGCCGGATTATTTGGCTTATGAGTTTTTATAAGACCATACATGTAAGGAAGAGAGGGGGATCGACTTATTAGCCTAGATATCAACTCTTTATCACCTTTACACACAGTTTTAAGAGATTTGTTAAAATGTGCAATCACTTTTTCTGTAGGATCTCTATTAATCAATAGATAAGTATCCCTGTCTTCCAGGAGTAACTCCATTTTTCGGACATAGTCATCTTTATTCATAATAACTACTGCATTTGACTTATCAGCCTTGGTAATATGTAATGAACTATCTTTTTTGAGATTTTTGAACGCATGAACAAATCGACTTGGACAGTTAGGAACAGAATTGTTAAGTAAAACACCATACATCATCCCTTTGCACACATTAATATCTTCAACTGAGACATTACTATACTTTTCAAGATTGCAGAAACCTTTGGCAATATCTACATAATTGACTGTTCCATTAGATGTGGCAAAGCTCAGACCATATCCTAATGCAGTAATCGTGTCATTATCAAGCTGTCTATCTGAGAGGTTTATAACAAACTCCTGGTTAGAGTGTTTATTCCAGTCACTTCGTTGAATAAGGTTCTTTAATTTGAAATCAAGTTTAGTACTCACCTTTCTGCAGGTAGACCTCAGAGTAGTATAACAGTAATCCATCAAACAACGGTTCCACTCAGGCGGAATGGCTTGGAGAAAATATATTTATATATTCATTTATTGCATGTTCATGAGGCTTTTCTTTAATCTTTCATCCTTTTTCTCTGACCGCTTAATCCTCTTTGACCATTCTAAGCTAAGCTTTACCTGTCTCTGGTTAATTCTTTCCCTAGGGTTGGGTTGGTCAGGTGTCGGCCTATATATCCTCCCAATTCCCTTCCTCTTGTCAGTCTGGTTTGACAAAGGCTTTAACAAAGTCGAAACGTTACCTCCTTTCATTTTTCTCTGTGGATTTTCCGCATATATATATATATATATATATATATATATATATATTATATATATATATATATATATATATATATATATATATATCGATATATATATATCGACTTTAGGCTTGTATCGAGGTCCCCCCCCCCTCAGGTCGAATCCCCACAACATTTGCCTAACTCCCGGATACCTATTTACTGCTAGGGTGAAGAGAAGCATGAGGTGAAAGGCAACGTCTCTAACCATTTCTGGTTCACCCGGGAATCGACTCCGGGATCGCAGATTATGAGTGGAGAAAGAATCCGTCTTGTAACAACCTGGGGTTGTTGAAGGTTGTGTTAGCTGTTAGTTATTTTATTAAAATAAAATTAAAATAAAAATTAAAATAAAAATTAAAATAATAAAGTTATTTTATTAAAATAAAATACAAGTTGTTAAAAGTTATTTTAGCAATCTATATTTAATAGTATAGCGGCTGTGTTCACATTTATTAAAGTTCTTACGAACTTGGAAACCTTACAACCCAAGCTCGTAAGACGTTTGGGTGAATGTGAACACCATGCCGCCATGATTGAGGAACGATGCACAGGTTTCGTAAGTGGCTGTCATAATACTTGATGAACCCCTGGCAGCTGCTTGTAAATCCCGGTAACCGCAGCTTATTCAAAAGTAAATGTGACCATCAGAATACATTCATCACACCCCCCCCCAAAAAAAGGAGTTTCTTTGACCCGTACACACGACTCTTCCTGCGTCTGTCCTTGGCTCGTATAGCGGCCTCTGTGTCTAGTCAACACTCCTGAAATATATTCTGACCCTTCGGTCCACAAATGGTATGATTACTTAGGAGCTACAAGCACTTTGCCCCAAGAGTGTAACACCTATATGCTGTGTTTTACTATATTAACCTCCAATGTTAAATGTGATTCTTGTATTGTGATTTGTGGATTTGTACTCACTGGATGTGTGGATCCCTTGAGGGACCTGAAGTAGAGGACGGTAGACATAGCCTAAGCTGCTCTATCCCTTTGAGATATATTTTATTGTCTCAATAAACATACTAGATATTGAACCTTATCTTCTGAGGAAACCCACATTTGTACAATAGCCGAATAATGCTTTGATTTGGGGATGAATCTGATTTTAACCATCTTCAGAGTTCCTAGGTGTTAATACGTCGCTTGTATCGTATCTAAGATTTTGTATATTGGGCTGTTCTCCATGTATGGGGATGTTCTTGATCAATATATGAGGGGTCTCCTTCCATATATATAGGACTATTTTCTCTCTATATATTGGACTGCATTCTCTCATAAGTGCTTGATAGAACCCAAGCTGAAGACGCCTTGATATTCTAGTCATGATATCCAGTCTCATTCTTCTGTATCTTTTCACAAGGATAATTCTCTCTCTCTCTCTCCCTCCCTCCAAGGTTCTTGTTTCATAGTATCCTAAAGTTGAACAGTTTCACCTTTTGATTGGCTGCCTCACGTCACAGGTGTGTGGAGGTGTACTATCACATATATTCCTTTAAGCCGTCTCTCTCCTTCTCCTTCAAGACGCTGGTCAATAGTTACCTACAAGAGACACCCACTACAGTGCCTCTTTTACACACCTGGTGTCTGAGTGGTCTCAGCCCGTGTCTAGCACACATCTGTGACCTGATGGGAAATGTCTGCATTGAGCGTCTAAGAATGATGAGAGTCAGGTGTAATATTGGTAGAGAAGTCAGGTGTGTACGGCCCGTTCTCACGATTTGGCATTCTCTGAAATATACGGCCGTTTTGCGTAGCCAGAATGGTGGGACGCCGAGACGGACCACTCCCACACCCACTCCCACACCCACTCCCACACCCTCACCCACACCCTCTCTCCCATCCACTTTTCTGCCCAACTAATGGTTCTCGGATTTTCATTCTTTATTTAATGTTTTCTCCGCCTTTTCTTCTAGCTCTTCACCGCCTCGCATTTTTGGTGAGATTTTATACTTCTGCCAAACTTGTGTTTTAGTTCCCCCCTCTGTTGTTTCTTCACGAGGCCGGTGTTTCCCCTCTGTTGTTTCTTTACGAGGCCGGTGCTTCCCCTCTGTTGTTTCTTCACGAGGCCGGTGTTTCCCCTCTGTGTTTCTTCACGAGGCCGGTGCTTCCCCTCTGTTGTTTCTTCACGAGGCCGGTGTTTCCCCTCTGTTGTTTCTTCACGAGGCCGGTGCTTCCCCTCTGTTGTTTCTTCACGAGGCCGGTGTTTCCCCTCTGTTGCTTCTTCACGAGGCCGGTGCTTCCCCTCTGTTGTTTCTTCACGAGGCTGGTGTTTCCCCTCTGTTGCTTGCTACACACTAGGTGGAGCAAGCAACGATGTTATTTCATCCCGCATTCCCCCTCCCCCCCTCACCCGGCGTGGCTCCCGCGGTCCCCCTCACTACTCGCCCTCTACTGTCATCCTCCCCTCACCCGACGACCCCTCAACTGGAGCAGTACCATTAGGTAAGTGTTGCTGTGTTTACCTGTCCTGTCTCCTGCACGCTCACCCCCTTCCGTCTCCTCCTTCCCTCTCCTCTCCCTCCTCATCGCCTTTTCTACCCTCCTGCTACTCTCCTTCTCTACTCCTCCTGGCCTTGTTCCTCTCCCCTCATTATCTATCTCCCCTTCTCTCCCCTCCCTCATCTTATCTACTGCTGTTCCCATCCCTTGTTCTTTCTTCTCCCTTCCTTCGCTCCTGCTCCTGCCTTTGATGCTGCTGCTGCTGCTGCTGCTGCTGCTGCTACTGTTTCTGCTGTTGCTGGTGGTGGTGGTGGTGCTGTGATCTCTATAGAGGAGTGATAAGCAGCTTAGGGCACCTCTTGGGAGTTGCGTTATTTAATAATTAAGTTGCTGAGGTCTTTCCTCTGTAAGCTGTGTTGGGGGCACCGGTGTGTGTGTGTGTGTGTGTGTGTGTGTGTGTGTTGGAGTATACATCTGTAATACATCTGGACCAGTATTTGAATACATAGGTAACTACTGTAAGCTATGTATATTAGGAAGGTTATGTTCACAGCACCAATTAAGCGAGGTGTCAGTTCAAGACAGAGCGGTTAATAGGGTAGCAATGTTAAGCGGAGTTAATGAGGTCTTGAGCAGATTGAACGATGGAACTCATTATGGGGTGTGTTTGTCTTGTGACTTGATACACCTGTGTTTGGGTAATTGCCTCTTATTGGGCAGGAGGAGGAATGGGTATTTATGAGGTGAGCCTCATGTCGTTCCCACTCACTCGCACCTTGTGTGGAGGTGAGCCTCATCCACCATCCGGGAATGATGGACATTATAATGCCATAAGAACAAAGGAAACGGCAGAAAGACTATCCACAAAAACTAATATATATATATATATAATATATATATATATATATAATATATATATATATATATAATATATATATTATATATATATATATATAAATAATATATATATATAATATATATATATATAATATATATATATTATATATATATATATATATATATATATATATATATATATATATATATATATATATTTACCTACTCCTGAAACAATCTATCGATCCTTCGTCTGTTATGCGATAATTTGTTCCATAACTTAAGAACCCAGTTTGCAAACCCAGGGCATTTTTGTATCTGAACCAGTATTTACCCAGGGTTTCCTTTGAACCAGTATTTACCCAGGCTTTCCTCTGTCTGAACCAGTATTTACTCAGGGCTTTCCTCTATCTGAACTCATCCACCGTTCCTATTCCGTCTTCTGTTGATATTTGTCACCTTATTTATATACCTGTTAATATATCCTTCCATCCGTTTGTAGAGTGGTGTCACGACGAGCGTGTGATCCTCCTGCTTGATGATACAGGTGATACAGGTGATACATGGGATACAGGGGGATACAGGGGATACAGGTGGTGCAAAACATGAAGTGTTTTGAGGGCTTACCTCACCCGTCACCGCTGGCCTGCCGTGCTCTACTGTCACCTGTCACCTCTGGCCTGCCGTGCTCTACTGTCACCCGTCACCTCTGGCCTGCCGTGCTCTACTGTCACCTGCAATATCAACACAGCTAGAGCGTGCAACATGGCAGCATTGTGCTCTAAGACCTGAGTCGCGATAGCCTAATGTCAGCCTTAATTTCCTGCTGTCATTCGCCTTTATTGGCGCCGCTTGTGTTGTTGGTGTGGCCCGGTGTGGCCGGGTGTGGCCCGGTGTGGCCTGGTGTGGCCCGGTGTGGCCCGGTGTGGCCGGGTGTGGCCCGGTGTGGCCGGGTGTGGCTCGGTGTGGCCGGGTGTGGCCCGGTGTGGCCTGGTGTGGCCCGGTGTGGCCCGGTGTGGCCCGTGTGGCCCGGTGTGGCCCGGTGTGGCCGGGTGTGGCCCGGTGTGCCCGGGTGTGGCCAGGTGTGGCCGGGTGTGGCCCGGTGTTCCTAATGGAGGGTTCGATTTTTTTCGACTGGTGTACATTCTAAATTGTTTGTTCTGCGAGGTGTGGGTACCGCGCCAGTGCTGCATACCCCGCGGCGGGTCGATCTAACGTGTGCCTACCTTGCCTGGCCAACGGGCCGTATGATCTAGCTCTCGGGTCCCGCTTTTGTAACTGTTGGGTCTCTGGGATATTGTTATCAGGCCATTGTGAATTTCATTCACTTGGATCACCGATGCCTTTTGTAAATTTGTAAGATTGTGTAGTATCCCCAGGAAATTATTCTTAAGAGTAAAACTATTTCTTTAAAGAATACCAAGTATAATATTCTTTAGGAGGACTGAACAATAACCTAGACAGTGAGGGCTCCCAGTCCACCCTAATACCCTCTGAACCAGTCTTTACCTCCTCATCACGACGACAGAGATCCAGCCTCAGCCACGACAGATTCCGACTCCTCGCAGTACTGTGTACGCTCTCAAGACGGCGGCGGACAAGATTGGCGGCCCCAACCACCAGGGATATGTGAGGGTCCTGAACGTTCATTAAGCTGCACACGGCCTCCGACCTTCACCGCGCCTGAGGAGGTTTGCACCACCACTACCTCTATCAGAGCTGTGAGTACTACCCTGACCCTGGCCCCTGACCCTGGTCCCTGGCCCAGGTCCCTGATCCAGGCCCCTGATCCAGGCCCCTGACCCAGGTCCCTGACCCAGGCCCCTGACCCAGGCCCCTGACCCAGGCCCCTGACCCAGGTCCCTGACCCACGTCCCTGACCCACGTCCCTGACCCAGGCCCCTGACCCAGGTCCCTGACCCAGGTCCCTGACCCAGGCCCCTGACCCTGGCCCCTGACCCAGGTCCCTGACCCAGGCCCCTGACCCATGTCCCTGACCCATGTCCCTGACCCAGGTCCCTGACCCAGGTCCCTGACCCAGGTCCCAGCCTTCCATCCCCTGCTTACCGGCCTTGGGAATGGGACCATCCGTAATATTAGAAAATGTAGTTGAATTATGGTGGGCGTTTTCCGCAGACTTTATGCTCTAGTCTTGCGACCCAAAATTTGCCAGTGCAGAGTACTGTATATATGACTCTGTATGACTGACCATCCTGTGTGGTGGGGACGTTTAGTGTCACTGCTGCCTTATTCACTCTTGTGTTGCTGATGATATCCTCATAATGCTCCCGGAGACTGCCAGGGCAGGCTAATTATCACATGCCTCTGAATGACTAACCATCCTGTGTGATGGGGATTTTTTTTAGCATCACGTAGCTAGGTTTTTGACACACTGTGCTCCCCTTCATATAGTCTAGGGCAGCTGCACAAATGCAGATGTACTTTAATGTGTTAATAAAAAAGTTTACTTTTTAATATATCTGAAAGAATAATATATCATTATTGTTGATTATCACCTCGGTAGCCACTAGCATATACCCTGGGCGAGCAGAGTATATTATACCCTACCCACACTTACCCGCGTATACTCACACATACCCTCTCTGCTCTCCCCACACATACCCTCTCTACTCTCCCCACACTACCCATGTCTTCCTCCCCCCATCATACCCTGACCCACTCAACATCTTACACACAGCATCTTACACATTTACAACCTGGCCACCCTGTTACACCAACCATTCTCGAGCCCCATTCGCTTACAGCACCCACCACAACCACCTACACACACTACCCCTTCCACACATCACCTATCCTTCCTCCTTTCATCAATCCCACTGTCCTCCTATTCTCTACCCCCCCCCCTTCCCCCCAAACACCCCGGTCGGTCGTAGCAGTAGATGGCCTAAGCAGTCTCTCTCCGCCTCTAACCTCACCGTGACAAGCAAACGGACGATACCAAACGTAAACAAATGCAATTTAACAGGGTTTGGCGACGTTTATATAGGGGAAAACGCTCCTGTTGGACCAAGCTCTCACAAGTCAAGCCTGGCCCCGGGCCGAGCTTGGGGGAGTAGAACTCTCATCCGTGTACTCCCATCCAGGTACATTCCTCTTGATTCCAGTGTCACCTCTCCACACTATCCTCCCCCTCCCCACCCTATCCTCTCCTGTTTACCACATTACCAGTGGGTGAAGGACATACCAGTGGGTGAAGGACATACCAGTGGGTGAAGGACATACCAGTGGGTGAAGGACATACCAGTGGGTGAAGGACATACCAGTGGGTGAAGGACATACCAGTGGGTGAAGGACATACTAGTGGGTGAAGGACATACCAGTGGGTGAAGGACATACCAGTGGGTGAAGGACTTACCAGTGGGTGAAGGACATACCAGTGGGTGAAGGACTTACCAGTGGGTGAAGGACATACCAGTGGGTGAAGGACTTACCAGTGGGTGAAGGACTTACCAGTGGGTGAAGGACTTACCAGTGGGTGAAGGACTTACCAGTGGGTGAAGGACTTACGCAACAAAGACGACCTCTCAGGCTTGGGTCATTAACACACAGAACATTACCGAGGAATGTGACATTTTAACCAAAGGTAGATATTAACCTCTATATCACTCAGAATATTGTTGAAAGTAATTGAATCCTACTTTACCTGCTTTAACCCCCACCCCCCACCCCATGTTGCCCCCTCCCTCCCCTCCAACACCCCCCCCTCCCCCCCAGCAAGCTACAGACACCCCCCCCCCCCAACTAAAGCCACAGGGGCCATCGCCCCCGGACAGTTCCGTATTCACGGGGCGAGGTAATTGTTGTGGTGTCTGGAGCCCGTTGGAGTAGAGTCCCTGTCCGAGAAGTTACCAGGTATGATAATCCAGCGGGACCAGCCGGGGGCCGTCGAGCCATTGTCACAAGGCCGAAGGCAAGTTGGTGGGTAGTTAGCGGTAACTCTAGCGGCTTCAGAGCGGGACAGAGGTGCCTGGTCTTCAGTGGGTACCACAGAGGGAGGTGGGGAGAGTGGTGGTGGGTACCACGGATTATATCACAGGTGTGTGTGTTGAGTGGGTGCTGGTCTGAGGACTGCCAGAGGGGAGACTCACGTGAGTCTGCCTCATCACCTCCGATGTGAGCGTGGGAGGTCAGGTCACCCTCCAAGGCTCACTTCCAGGGCTCACCCCAGGGCTCACCACCAGGGCTCACCCCCAGGGCTCACCACCAGGGCTCACCACCAGGGATCACCTCCACACCTGCTGCAGGAGGGTGATGGGGGGGGGAGGGAGTCTGCACTAATAATCTGTAGCATTTATAATATTGTACAAAGTTCTCTGGTGTCATTTGTGCACAACCTGACCTCTTACAGAGAACGTCGTTTTTCGATCGTATGCGTTACATAAGGCAACAAAATTGTCGTAGTAGAAAATGGAAGCAGCTCTTGAAAATGACGCACTGTCCCGTTTTCTGCTTTGGGTCCCCTGGTAGGTTAGGAGAGGACACTTTACAGTGACCGTTTTCTTCACGTTGGGAAACCCTTAGGAGGACGAACTGTTGTGTCATGTACACAAACTTCAACTCTCCTTTCACACACACACACACACACACACACACACACACACACACACACACACACACACACACACACACACGCCTCCCTGTCTCCAGGGGTCAGGAGGACCCCAGCTGGCCGCCGCCACCTGGTAATTGTGTGTACAAATACTATGTGTATTTGTGTGTATGTGCTAGTAAGACTTCCTGTTGGCACTGACAGCGGTGCCAGTGTCGTGTGTCTGGCACTCACCCCTCACTCTGCCATACACATCCCAATGAGCCTAAACATTACAACATTCATTTAAATGCACAAAAAGTGGCGAAAAAGCAATTAGGAGATGAACCAAAGTGGGCCAGAAAAGGGGTAAGAGAACACTGTAGGCCACGGGGAAAGAATTGGGAGAGTAATCATCTATCTGAATTCACCTACGTGTGCCTGTAAGATCGGGCTTTAGCTCTTGGCTCCACATTTCTAGTCGCCGGTTGTCTAGTGCAGTGACTCCCTTAGTGTATCTACTTATTAAATTATGAAGGGAGTTTGCCTCTACAAGCTGCATCTTTAGGTCATTCCATTTCCCACTGTTCTTACCCTAAAAGTAAACTTTCGAACATCTCTAAGACTCATCTGGGTCTCAAGCCTCCATCAGTGTCTTCTTGTGGTATTGGTATTCATTTTGTGTATTTCCTCTTCCCCCCCCCCCCCCACTGGAGAACTTTGTGGGTGGCGGGAAAGACTTGGGCAGTACTCATCTATCAATATTTTTTTCTACTATCAATTTCCATAGTTATTTGTAACGTATGTCATTCTCCACTCTCTCACCTCGTACTTAGCGTCGTCAGGTTAGTTCCTTCAGTCTCTCTTCATGTCCTCCCATCTCTCGCATATCTGGGACGAGTCTCTTCATTATCTTCTGAATGTTGTCGAGTTTCCGTATGTATTTGTCTAGGGGTGTTCCCACGATGGGGCAGCGTATTCTAAAATGATGCTCTTGAATGATGTTTTGACTTTTGCTAGTCTAGAACATGCTGCTGAACTTATCCTATATACATCAGCCTCTGGAGTGTGGTTTTATTCCACTCCCAGGTCCTTTACTCGTTACAGGAGGCAGTTTCCTTGGTAATGGACCTGCTTTTGGTCTCCTGTCACCTGTTCCCATTACCTTACACTTGCTGGTGTTGAACTCTAGTAGCCATTCTCGGACCGACTCTGCAGCTTGTCTTAAGCCATCTTTGAGATATCTTACAATCCCTATCTGTCACAACTCGTCTCATTTGTTTACCTTGTTACGAACTCCTCATCTGTAACTTGATTCTATTAAACTCTCTGATCGTTCTCAAGTCCAGAGGTCCCTAACCTGGCTGGAAGTGCAGTGTAACGTTTAAGGCAAGATAGATAAATTAGAGCATAAAAAATCCCTTTTTTATTAATTACAACTACCACTGATGATGTCACTGATGAGGTCTACCAGCGCCCCACTAGCCCTGACACTAGCTTACATCTACGGTGAAGTCTTGCAGCGCACCACTAGCCCTGACACTAGCTTACATCTACGGTGAAGTCTTGCAGCGCCCCACTAGTATATCCTCACTAGTAAGCTCCAGCAGAGGCGTCTCAAGGTCGACCAGTGCATTGCTTCACTCTCTGCCGTCTGCCACCCGTCACCGGCACCTCGTCACCTCCCACAACGCCAGACTCGAAGATGGGAAACATTATTAATAGGAGCGTTAACTGTTTTAACTCGGAATGTAGATCATAGATGGCGCCGAGGTAATCACACGCATCGTCTGCAAACATCGATATATAAGACTCGCCTCCGTAGATTGGTTATTTACATAAATGATGAATAATATGGGTCCAGCACCGATCCCTGAGGCACCCCGCTTGTTACTCTACGCCGGTCGCACTACTCGACCCTTATTGACGAGTTCTTGTTAAAAATGCGACGTTTTTGGTACAATTTAAAGTAATGTAATAATGGCGGTATTAGTGTACTGTTTAGTGTGTTAGTCGCGATGGTTCTGGTGGGTTCCAACGTTTCTGTAGCGCAGAACAGTTGAATTTTGTACGGAGTGGCAACTGGAGAGAATTAGTGATCCCTGTAGTTAGTGTGGGGCGTCACCTGTGACCCACAGTGGTGGATGGGGTGGACAAACCCCTCCCATCACCCCAGAAGCTGACGCACCCATATATGTTGTGGGGGGAGGGGGGCAGGATTTACCTCCTCTTTACATGCAAATTGGACTTTCACAGCTAACTACCCCGGGCAGTGTTTCCGCCAGCCTCCACTACTCTTGCTTCCTCCCTCCTCGTATTGCAACTGTTTTGTCTGTGCTGAGTGTCCTTGAATATTCTCTCTCTCTCTCTCTCTCTCTCTCTCTCGCTCTCTCTCTCTCTCTCTCTCTCTCTCTCTCTCTCTCTCTCTCTCTCTCTCTCTCTCTCTCTCTCTTCTCTCTCTCTGTACTTCACTGATCGCAGAGTGCTCGGGATAAGGTAATTGCAGAAGGAAGCTCTTAAGCCATTACGACTATATAGCACTTGGAAGGGACGTGGGACTAGGATTTAGGATAGGCTGGAGGAAAGGAATGGTGCCCAACCACTTGGACGGTCGGGGAATGAACGCCGATCAGCATGAAGCGAGACCGTCCCGCCCAAGTGGTTGCGAGGTTATATGTATAACTTGGACTGACTTAACTATAAGCCACCAGACCTCCTGCGGATTGCATGGTTTCCAAGTCGTGGTACAGGGGGTAAGGTGCGCGGCTGGCAGTTTCTTGGTCGCTGGTTCAAGCTCTAGATCATTGTTTAAACAATCTCACGCGTTCAGAGGCGCCTTGAGGTCATTTCTTGCGGCGGTTAATTACCCGACGACGTAGTGTGCTACCCTAGGCGTGGGCGTGACCCTCGTGGAGCCCCGCCCAGGACGCCCTCAAGGCCAGACCACGCCCCGGGCGCCCCAAGGCCGCCTACACGCCCACAGGTGACCGGGGGAAACTGGTCCACCTTGTCTGCCTCTCTGGCCTGTTCTATCCACCTCACCTACGTAAAAAAATGCAGTGGTTTGGCCTAACCAAAAGCGTCGGGCCCTGTAGGTTAGCACCTGTCCTTCTGGCGCCGGTACCGGGGCCCCCATGATGCGTCGGTATTGAGGTGGTTTTTAATTATCGAATCCGCCGCAATTTTTACGAATGCGTCAAGATTGTATAGTGCGTTCAGTTGAACGCACTATACATTGTGTTGTGTTCCTCTGAGTCTGGAGTTTCCTGTCACCTGTCTCCTTTGTTTGGCTCCTGCTGTCACCTGTCTGTGTTTGGCTCCTGCTGTCACCTGTCTGTCTTTGGCTCCTACTGTCACCTGTCTATGTTTGGCTCCTGCTGTCACCTGTCTTACTGTGCTTGACTCTAATACATGCATTTACAAATTTACATTTGATTTACATTCCACTGTAATGTTAGCCAATTGTTTCCGCCGGGTGATATATAATGGCTATAGCGGCCGCCAAGGTTGATAATATATTATAATACACGGTAGGTGTGGCCTGGTGCCCACGCGTCCTTCACCCGTGCCCGCCGCCACCTAGAAGGAATGTTAATCCGAGTAGTGCCCCCAGGAGGCCGGAGAGTGAAGGCTCGTAAAGTCACCATCAGCGGAGGAACTGGCTGTATGATGATCGATGATGAAACATGATGATGGTGGTGGTGCGTGAGAGGCCGGCAGCGCCCGGGGTTGCCTAATGGACGGGCCATGTTGGTCCCAGTTTTAATCATCTATTTTAAAGATAAGAGTAAAGAGAGCAAACTTTTTTTTTTTTAGTCACATTTTCAACACACTGACCGTCGGCGGTTCTTATTAAGGGAGGGAGAAGGGGGGGGGGAGGGAGTTGGTAGTGAGGGGTGGGCGTGGGTGGTGGCGTGGGTGGTGGGTGTGGGCGGCGGGGCGGGGGGGTGGTGCTCTGTATGGGCTGGGGGGTTGGGTATTAATTACAGAAGGGATGCTAGTGAGCTGACTCAAAAAAAAAATGGATAATTCTTAAAAAAATCTTAAGGATAATAATATTCAAGTTTTCTTAACAATTATTCATTATTCACTGTATTTATTATTCACTGTGTGGGGGGTGGGATTAGGGTTATCTCGGCCAGCCTTCCAATCTAAAAATAAATCAGGATACACATTAATATAATTAATCCAAGAAAACAAAATATTATACCAATTTGTGTTTTATAGTAAGACCTAAAGTATCTTCAGCCTTATTTATAGAGTAACTGGGCAGTGCATTTAACCCCGCGGTCCTCGGTGTTAATAACGGGAACATAACTCATAATAAATCAAGAGCTTCGGCTCGCGGGAGCTACGGTCCTCACACGAGGGGGTCCAAGGTTCGAGCCTCCTACAGCCCAAGTGGATGGAATAATTCATAGTAACTCAGTGTGTCGGGGGACAGGCAGCCAGTTTATGTATACAGTTATGTTAGGCTTATATTGAGGGATCTCCCCCTCCTCCCAGGGTCGAATTACAGACTCTCCCCAGGAGGCAACCCCCACAACATGCTCGCTCCTGGCCAAGTAGCTATATTTACTGCTAGGTGGACAGAGACACTAGTGATAGGAAACGCGCCTAACCATTTCTGGCTCGCCCGGGATTCGAACCCATAATTCTCGATTGTGAGTTGAGATCGAAAATATCTAAACCACTGATCGCGCCAATTATAAGTAAACTTTTATTCAATTGAACCAAATTAAGGATTTACCCAATTTTACTCAATCCAATCAGAAAGAATCCCCAATGCTGTCTAATAGATTTACATGATGCTATACAGCATAAACTAACGTCTTACTCAAATTATGATTGGAAGAATTTAGGTTTCCAATCTCTGTTGAGACTAATTTGAGAATGGTGCACTAACAGGATAAGTCCTGTCTGTGGTATCCCAAGTTTGACTGTTATAATCACAGACAGCGCCTGGCGGGCCTTAGTAGCGTGCCTCTGAACTTGTTTTGTGCTTAACGATAAGACCATACACGCTTGTGCTGCATATTCCAAATTTGGTCTGACGTACGTGGTATACATGGTCCTGCTCGAGTCTCTGGTCAGATTGCTAAAGCCAGCTGTTATTAAGGTTGTAACATCTGTGTTTGAAGGCGGCTTGGCTCTGACATACCTTTGTATAATCTGGTACTTGTAAATGAGGAGAGTGTTATTCACTGTAATATCATGATGATATTTACAGTGTATGAACACGGGGGGGGGGGGAGTGAATGGACATGAAGGGAAAGGTGGAACGTATAAACAAATACAAATATTTATTCAGGTAAAGTACATACATACAAGGTGAAATACAAAAGTGATGGATTAAAGATAGAGTAGTACATACAATGCCTAAAGCCACTATTACGCAAAGCGTTTCGGGCAAATAGAATAGAATTCGGTAGAATAGAATCGGGTAGAATAGAATTCGGAACAGAATAGAATTCGGACTACAATAAACAATTAGAGGGCTGATGAATTTACTTTTGTAATACTAATTTTTACAAATGGGAACTGAGAATTATTCAAGAGGTTCAAACAATATATTACAAATATCACTGGAAGCTCTTTAACTAGAGACTGACAACTGGGAGATTGTCTTAATTGTCCTTGTGTACACTTTAAGAACTCTGGGAAAATGATTACTGGGGCAAGGAACCACTTCCCCACTAATTAGAACTGGGACACTTAGAGCACTTAATTAACCTCCCCCCCCCTTTAGCAAACATTGGGTTGACTTGAACTGATGATGATGATAAAGATTAAGCCACCCAAGAGGTGGCACGGGCATGAATAGCCCGTAAGGGTGGCCCTTTTGAGCCATTACCAGTATCTATAGATGATACTGGATCTGTGGAGGCGCGACTGCACCCTGCGTGACGGGAGATGTCTCCCGGACCAAATGGTGGACTTGATGTTGGGATCAAGGTGCTATGTACCCAGTTAGAGGGAGAGGGGGCTGATGCACCCCCTCGCCCACCTCCCGTAATTTCAACCCCTGGAGTACTCCACAGACCTGGAGCCAGTTTCACAAAGCAGTTACGCAGTACTTACGAACCTGTACATCTTTCCTCAATCTTTGACGGCTTTGGTTACATTTATTAAACAGTTACAAGCATGAAAACTTCCCATTCAACTGTTGTTATTGTTATAAACAGCTCCTGGTGCTTCGGAGCTCATTAATGTTTAATAATTGTAAACAAAGCCGCCAAAGATTGAGGAAACATGTTCACATTCGTAAGTACTTGCGGAACGCTTCGTGAATCTGGCGCCAGTATTGCGGGACATACTTAAGGCAAACTCTTGTAGCCACTTAAGAGAGAGAGAGAGAGAGAGAGGAGGAGAGAGGAGGAGAAGTGAGAGTGAGAGTGAGAGAGAGTGAGAGTGGAGAGTGAGAGTGAGAGTGAGAGTGAGAGAGAGAGGAGGAGAGAGAGAGAGAGAGAGAGAGAGGAGAGAGAGAGAGAGAGTAGGAGAGAGAGAGGGGAGAGAGGGGGAGAGAGCAGAGAGTCGGAGATGAGAGTGAGAGTGAGAGAGTGAGGTGAGAGTCGAGGTGAGAGGAGAGGAGATGAGAGAGAGAGGAAGTAGAGGAGAGAGAGAGGAGAGAGTGAGAGTGAGATGAGAGTGAGAGAGAGAGTGAGAGTGAGAGTGAGAGTGAGAGAGTGGAGAGAGAGAATAGAGAGAGAGAGAGAGAGGAGAGAGAGAGAGGAGAGATTGTGAGAGTGAAGAGGAGAGAGAGAGGAGAGATAGAGAACGAAAAAAAAGAATAAAGAGAGAGAGAGAGAGATAGGGAGAGTGGAGATGAGAGCGGAGAGAGTGAGAGAGAGAGAGGAGAGACCGAAGACCCTCCCACTCCCCACCCACACTATACAAGAACATGTCAGTTCGTCATTACCAGTGAGGGGAGAGCATTCATCAGAGCCCGTTACGTCACTCATCCTCTCACACCTGTCGTCACTACCTGGTGTAGAGTAGAGAGTTACCTGGTGTAGAAGTAGAGTACCGGTGAAAGGTAGAATCTACCTGGTATTCTTCCAACACCTGTACTCTGGGAGTGCAGGTTGGTTCATGAAATTCACTTATCATGTATCC
>WNGS01004511.1:28054218-28065973 GCA_020271785.1 Procambarus virginalis | reverse complement strand
CAGAAGTATAATTGAAAATAAAATCCGTAGGCACCGTGATGAGGGCTCGAACCCAGGCGGTGGGTGTGGGTGGGAACACCCAGACACAACACGTGGGAACTAATTAACGCCACTTCAACCTCTGGTATGTTTGCAATTTATGTATTTTGCACTCTTCTCTCACAGTCAAATGGAATCATCATCATATGTACATCTCTCTCGTCAGTTCTCCGCTCAACACATTTCCAAATATATTCTCTCCTGCTACTATTTCCGTGAATGATGTTCTTTGTGTGAGCGCATGTCGGATCATAAGCTCAAGGAGTTATTCATGACGTTTGGGCTGTGCCTGCGCCCCTTCTAACGTCTCAGCTTATACTCGCTAAAACCTCTCAAACATATACTGAACTTTTCCATTGAGTGTTAACCAGTCCCCTTCCTGCACTTTGTTTTTCTACTAGTGTCTTGAGGAGCATATAAGTTTTATCAAAATAATGATTCTTTCCGTATTCCGTGCTTGCCAAAGTTTATATAGGACTATATACAGAGCATAATAGTGCATATGTATCACAGACATGAATTGCAAAAGCATGTTCGCAGAGTATATCTTTCATTTCATTATAGTTTATAATGATAATATAATATACGCAAGGAATATCTACGTCAGCACCAGAAGCCGTATGAGAGGATGCGCAACAACACTAGAAATATCTGCGGTGCAATATATTGCAAACCCGGTATTAGCAACATTAACAAGTGCAGCAGCATTAACAATCGCAGCAACATTAACAAGCACAGCAACATTAACAATCGCAGCAATATTAACAATCGCAGCAACATTAACAATCGGAGCAGCATTAACAAGCACAGCAACATTAACAATCGGAGCAGCATTAACACTCGCAGCAACATTAACAATCGCAGCAACATTAACAAGAGCAGCAACATTAACAAGCACAGCAACATTAACAATCGGAGCAGCATTAACAAGCACAGCAACATTAACAATCGGAGCAGCATTAACAAGCACAGCAACATTAACAATCGGAGCAGCATTAACAAGCACAGCAACATTAACAATCGGAGCAGCATTAACACTCGCAGCAACATTAACAAGTACAGCAACATTAACAATCACAGCAACATTAACAAGAGCAGCAACATTAACAAGCACAGCAACATTAACAATCGGAGCAGCATTAACAAGCACAGCAACATTAACAATCAGAGCAGCATTAACACTCGCAGCAACATTAACAAGTACAGCAACATTAACAATCGCAGCAACATTAACAATCGCAGCAACATTAACAAGAGCAGCAACATTAACAATCGCAGCAACATTAACAAGCGCAGCCACATTAACAAGCGCAGCAGCAGATATTAGGAACACAGCAGACGCAGACACAGCCTCAGCGACAGATCACGACACATACATCACCGTCGTACACACAGGACCTCGACACGTCATCTTCGGGAAGGAAATATAGCGCCATGTTTACACTTTTGTTTACACAGGAGGGTACAGGAACACACGACTGCTGACTCCTGTTATGTTGTTGTTAAAGATTCGCTACCTGGAACAAGTAGTTCCAAGTAGCACGGGCTATGGTGAGCCTCCTGTTAGCAGGCTGAGAGCTCTTCCTTCCCATCGCTCATGATAAGCCTCACTCAATAGTTTTCCCTGGAACACGACCCGCCAATTGGTTAACAACCAGGTACCCAAATACTGCAGGGTGAATGGAGGCTAACAGTTAAAGATTGACTCCCAGACAATTCGCCCTGGCCAGGACTCGAACCCAGACTAATCGCTCGCTAGGAGCGGGGCGAGTGTTACCACTGCGCCACCGCAGCCTGGTACTAAGGTCGGCGAGCACATCCCTGCCGCACATAAGACTGTTCTTACTAAAATATTACATCACTGCCCTGTACAATATAATGAAGCACAACATTGAAATA
Source organism: Procambarus virginalis (assembly GCA_020271785.1). NCBI lineage: Eukaryota > Metazoa > Arthropoda > Malacostraca > Decapoda > Cambaridae > Procambarus > Procambarus virginalis. The sequence goes on along the minus strand of WNGS01004511.1, from coordinate 28,064,035 downwards.
ACAAAGCAATCTTTGATGTCTTTTTTTTTTTATTAATTCCTTAGGTACATCTGCATTAGTGCAGCTACCCTAGACTATATGAAGTGGAGTACAGTGTGTCAAAAAAAAAAGCTAACTAGTTGATGCTAGAAAATCCCCATCACACAGGATGGTTAGTCATACAGAGGCATGTGATAAGCAGTCTGCACTGGCAGACTCCGGATGCATTTTGAGGATATCATCAACACAAGATTGAATAAGGTAGCAGTGGTAATAAAGGTCCCCATCTCGAAGGATGGTTAGTCATACAGGGCCATATGTTTAGTAGCCTGCACTGGCAAATTTTGGGTACACTGTGAGGATATCTTCAAGAATACGAGAGTGAATAAAGTAATTGCAAAGCTCCAGGTACCTCATGCCAACTGGTCTGAAAGGTCTAATAACTGGGCATTCAGTGATGTAGTGCGGGAGATCGTGCCGTAGTTCCTGCTCACAGAGTTCTTTGATGTCTCAAGAGGAATTCCCATAAAACTCTACGGATATGTCGACGAGTGTTTCACTTGCTCAGAGTCTCATCTCTCAAGAGGTGTACACGTGACGGAGGGACCGAGGGAGAGGGATGATAAGGGAGGGAATTATCAAGGGGAAAGCGCCAAGCAATTACGACTATATAGCAAACCGAGCGAGCACCTCTAATTATTCGGCCTATCAGCCCGTCCTCAGGTCTACGCGTTCATTAAACAACTAAGTACGCCTAGTGCATTTTACTACTATTCAGATAATAGTTCTTAAAGTAGTAGTTCTTCGCCCTTTAAGAAATTAATATGTATATTATTTTGCTCTGCTGTCAGGACTTAACAAAAATTAATTGTGGTTGTAGAGTCTGTCTACCTGTCCTCTCACCTAATATGTAGACGGTTGTACACAATGGTCTAATCCATTAAAATGCGACGTATTAAGACATTACAGTGCACCGTAATATTGACGTTTACTGTGCCTCGATAGGTCAGTTGGGTTGTTCGGCTTCGTATGTTTTTGGTTAGGCAAACAGTTGTATTTTACGGTAAGGTGAAAATATGTTGCTTCAAGCTATTAGTGTGAGGCTGGGGTGCGGACACCTCTGTACTCACCTAATTGTCCTCGTAGGGAGTTGAGCTTCGGCTCTTTCCTCCCCTCTCTCAACTGTCAATCAACTGGTATAAAGTTCGTGACCCTATTGGGCTCTATCATATCTACATTTGAATCTGTGTATGGAGTCTGCCTCAACCACATCACTGCTTAGTGCATTCCATTTGTTAACTTCCCTGACAGTGACAAATTCTTCCTAATGTCTCCGTGGTTCATATTGGTACTCAATTTCTACCGGTGTCTCTTTACGTGAGAACAACACATGTTAAATAGCCTGTCAGTTACCCTGAGGATTTTGTAAAGGGTAATCGTGTCTCCCGAAGCTCTTCTGTCTACCAAGGACGTGAGGTTCAATTCACATAGCCTTTCCCCGTAATTCATACCTCGTTTGGTGGCAAACCTGCTACCATTTGTGGGTTTCTCGGCTGTGTTATTCCGTAAAGTCCCCAGGTAATTTTCATTAACAATTTACAACACTGAGAAGACTATCTTCTTCCCTCTGATAAGAAGCCTGTGGTTACTCTTCACAATAAGAATATAACACATTGAGAGGATAAGAATATCGAAAGTGCGTTAAGGTCTATTGGTCTAAACAATGCAGCTCCTTTTTATATTCACTCAAACTCATTCATATATATGTCTAACCTGCGCTTGAAACCATCCTGCAATCTCACATATGTTATCCGGTAATTTGTTACAGAAATCAACAATCCTGTTTCCAAACCAGTATTTACCCTCAGGTCTTTCATGAATCCAAACTCCTCCAATTTGCAGCCATTGTTTCCAGTTCAATTTTGTGTTGATATATTTAAAGACTTGTATATAAACATATAGCCCGCAATATTCCCACTGTGCCTCCACTGCACCTATTGTCTTTTTCCAACACAAAACTGACCTGTTTTACCGAGCCTTCCGCCATCTTGTGTAATGAACCACCTCCCCCGTGCGGTCCACCGACACATTTGGTGATTAATCTGTCAAGAGCCGTCTGTGAAGCTTCTTATTGATCACTCCCATTTGTCTTTCCTTCTGGACGGTACGCACAACATGGACAATTTACGTCTTGATATTTGTCTATTCTAACAGTAACCGGACTTGTACCTGTACCTTTATCACTACGTGCACCTGTACCTCCAGCTGTACCTGTACCTTTATCAGTACCTGCACCTGTACCTCCAACTGTAGTAGTAGTAGTAGTAGGCATCCATCAGTCTCAGGAGACTATGGAGTTGCGCTCTGGAGTGGCCTCACCAGGGCGCAAAGCCAGGGTAGGTTGATTCGGGGGAGAAGGTGTTACCCAGGCAGCAGGTCCCCCCCTCTCCACGGCGCTGAAAGTCTCCAACGGAAAGGCATACGCCAATACGATTGGTTCCAGCGCCGTCGCAGGAACTGAGTTCCGGGGTTGACCTCGAAGGTGGTGAAGAAGGGCACAGGGACCTCCATCCCCGGAGACCGCCGTGGTCGGGGCCGGAGAAGAACCACCCCATCATGGGTATGAACGACTCCAACTGTACCTGTACCTTTATCAGTACCTGCACCTGTACCTCCAACTGTACCTGCACCTTTACCCTTATCAGTACCTATACCTCGAACTGTACCTTTATCAGTACCTGTACCTGCACCTGAACCTGAACCTTTACCTGTGTCTGTATCTTTGTCTGTACCTATAACTGCGGCTGTACCCGTTCCTGAACACAGAGGCAAGCGAAATAAGGAGGAGGAGGAGGAATGATTGTGAAAACAACTATTAGAAGGGTCTTCCGGGTCAGGGGATCTTGTGGCATTTCAAGATTCCCGCCCAGCACTGGCGATGCCACCAGGGCAGCCCACGACTTCTCCAGACTCCCGCCCAGCACTGGCGATGCCACCAGGGCGGCCCACGACTCCTCCAGACTCCCGCCCCCAGCACTCGCGATGCCACCAGGGCGGCCCACGACTCCTCCAGACTCCCGCTCAGCACTGGCGATGCCACCAGGGCGGCCCACGACTCCTCCAGATTCCCGCCCAGCACTCGCGATGCCACCAGGGCGGCCCACGACTCCTCCAGACTCCCGCCCAGCACTCGCGATGCCACCAGGGTGGCCCACGACTCCTCCAGACTCCCGCTCAGCACTGGCGATGCCACCAGGGCGGCCCACGACTCCTCCAGACTCCCGCCCAGCACTGGCGATGCCACCAGGGCGGCCCACGACTCCTCCAGACTCCCGCCCAGCACTCGCGATGCCACCAGGGCGGCCCACGACTCCTCCAGACTCCCGCTCAGCACTCGCGATGCCACCAGGGCGGCCCACGACTCCTCCAGATTCCCGCCCAGCACTCGCGATGCCACCAGGGCGGCCCACGACTCCTCCAGACTCCCGCCCAGCACTCGCGATGCCACCAGGGCGGCCCACGACTCCTCCAGACTCCCGCTCAGCACTGGCGATGCCACCAGGGCGGCCCACGACTCCTCCAGACTACCGCCCAGCACTGGCGATGCCACCAGGGCGGCCCACGACTCCTCCAGACTCCCGCTCAGCACTGGCGATGCCACCAGGGCGGCCCACGACTCCTCCAGATTCCCGCCCAGCACTCGCGATGCCACCAGGGCGGCCCACGACTCCTCCAGACTCCCGCCCAGCACTCGCGATGCCACCAGGGTGGCCCACGACTCCTCCAGACTCCCGCTCAGCACTGGCGATGCCACCAGGCGGCCCACGACTCCTCCAGACTCCCGCCCAGCACTGGCGATGCCACCAGGGCGGCCCACGACTCCTCCAGACTCCCGCCCAGCACTCGCGATGCCACCAGGGCGGCCCACGACTCCTCCAGACTCCCGCTCAGCACTCGCGATGCCACCAGGGCGGCCCACGACTCCTCCAGATTCCCGCCCAGCACTCGCGATGCCACCAGGGCGGCCCACGACTCCTCCAGACTCCCGCCCAGCACTCGCGATGCCACCAGGGCGGCCCACGACTCCTCCAGACTCCCGCTCAGCACTGGCGATGCCACCAGGGCGGCCCACGACTCCTCCAGACTACCGCCCAGCACTGGCGATGCCACCAGGGCGGCCCACGACTCCTCCAGACTCCCGCCCAGCACTGGCGATGCCACCAGGGCGGCCCACGACTCCTCCAGACTACCGCCCAGCACTCGCGATGCCACCAGGGCGGCCCACGACTCCTCCAGACTTCCGACTACTGTTTACTCTAGTGTTCTCTTCATTCTCGGCTCCTTCCTACTTGCGATTCTTCCTGGTTCCTCCCGACACCCAGACTCTCCCTTAGCCACAGTTTCATCTTCCTTGGGACAATGGCAGTTGTGACGACTGCTGGTGTTAGAAAGTTAGGGTGTAGACAACTGCTGGTGTTAGAAAGTTAGGGTGTATACAACTGCTGGTGTTAGAAAGTTAGGGTGTATACAACTGCTGGTGTTAGAAAGTTGGGGTGTAGACAACTGCTGGTGTTAGAAAGTTGGGGTGTAGACAACTGCTGGTGTTAGAAAGTTAGGGTGTAGACAACTGCTGGTGTTAGAAAGTTAGGGTGTATACAACTGCTGGTGTTAGAAAGTTAGGGTGTAGACAACTGCTGGTGTTAGAAAGTTAGGGTGTATACAACTGCTGGTGTTAGAAAGTTAGGGTGTATACAACTGCTGGTGTTAGAAAGTTGGGGGGTAGACAACTGCTGGTGTTAGAAAGTTGGGGGGTAGACAACTGCTGGTGTTAGAAAGTTGGGGTGTAGACAACTGCTGGTGTTAGAAAGTTGGGGGGTAGACAACTGCTGGTGTTAGAAAGTTGGGGTGTAGACAACTGCTGGTGTTAGAAAGTTGGGGTGTAGACAACTGCTGGTGTTAGAAAGTTGGGGTGTAGACAACTGCTGGTGTTAGAAAGTTGGGGTGTAGACAACTGCTGGTGTTAGAAAGTTGGGGTGTAGACAACTGCTGGTGTTAGAAAGTTGGGGTGTAGACAACTGCTGGTGTTAGAAAGTTGGGGTGTAGACAACTGCTGGTGTTAGAAAGTTGAGGTGTAGACAACTGCTGGTGTTAGAAAGTTGAGGTGTAGACAACTGCTGGTGTTAGAAAGTTGGGGTGTAGACAACTGCTGGTGTTGTCAACACCCCAGATGGAAGAAGTGAACATTATAATAAACCGTGAGCATCGCATCACATCATTATATGCGCTGGGCACTGTATCAAAACCCATATACTGTATTATCCACTTAACATTATAATACATCATATACTGCGCATTTAATATTGTAATACATTATGTTCTGGGCACTTAACATTGTAATACATCATGTACTGAGCACTTAACATTGTAATACATCATGTACTGAACACTTAACATTGTAATACATCATGTACTGAGCACTTAACATTGTAATACATCATGTACTGAACACTTAACATTGTAATACATCATGTACTGAGCACTTAACATTGTAATACATCATGCACTGAACATATATTTCCCACTTAGGACTGTACTACGCAGTGGCCAGCCGAATCACTGCAGAGTGGTCTCGGGTTCGATTCCCGAGCGTCTTGAACACGTCTTCTTACACCTGATGCCACTGTTCATCCAACATTAAATACAATATGTACCCGGGAATTAGACAACTGTTATAAAATGCATCCTGCAGGGGGTAGGGAGGGGGAGGAAAGAGTGCAAAGACCACCATACCAAAATGTTGAAGTCATACAATGGGATCGAACCCACGTTCTGGGAACCCTCAGGCACACGCTAGGACCATAATGGGGAGCAGGTTCGAACCTGGCCTCATTATTTTCCCTCATAGACACATTTATCATATGAAGCGCGCATATTAAGCGTAATATCTGGAGCATAACAATGGGTAACAAGCCTGGCAGTTGTCCACGGTGGCGTCCACTCCTTCCTGGCAGCCCTACGGACGGGTGGCGCCGTCTCGACACGGCTTTACTGTCCCCTCATAGACAGGACTGTCGCTCCTATTATCCGGCGGCTGGACACGCTCTGGCAACGCGGACGGTAAACCAAGGGAGGGCCGGGTACGGTACACCAGGGGAGAGCCGGGTACGGTACACCAGGGGAGAGCCGGGTACGGTACGCCAATGGAGGGCCGGGTACGGTACACCAGGGGAGAGCCGGGTACGGTACACCAGGGGAGAGCCGGGTACGGTACACCAGGGGAGAGCCGGGTACGGTACACCAGGGGAGGGCCGGGTACGGTACACCAGGGGAGGGCCGGGTATGGTACACCAGGGGAGAGCCGGGTATGGTACACCAGACTTTACATTTTGCTTAACTCTACTTTTTATATTTTTTATTTAATATTTTGTTTCAATTTCAAATGTGTGATATATATATATGACTACGAGGACAACATATATGACTACGAGGACAACATATATGACTACGAGGACAACATATATGACTACGAGGACAACATATATGACTACGAGGACAACATATATGACTACGAGGACAACATATATGACTGCGAGGACAACATATATGACTACGAGGACAACATATATGACTACGAGGACAACATATATGACTACGAGGACAACATATATGACTACGAGGACAACATATATGACTACGAGGACAACATATATGACAACGAGGACAACATATATGACTACGAGGACAACATATATGACTACGAGGACAACATATATGACTACGAGGACAACATATATGACTACGAGAACAACATATATGACTACGAGGACAACATATATGACTGCGAGGACAACATATATGACTACGAGGACAACATATATGACTACGAGGACAACATATATGACTACGAGGACAACATATATGACTACGAGGACAACATATATGACTACGAGGACAACATATATGACTACGAGGACAACATATATGACTACGAGGACAACATATATGACTACGAGAACAACATATATGACTACGAGAACAACATATATGACTACGAGGACAACATATATGACTGCGAGGACAACATATATGACTGCGAGGACAACATATATGACTACGAGGACAACATATATGACTACGAGGACAACATATATGACTACGAGGACAACATATATGACTACGAGGACAACATATATGACTACGAGGACAACATATATGACTACGAGGACAACATATATGACTACGAGGACAACATATATGACTACGAGAACAACATATATGACTACGAGGACAACATATATGACTACGAGGACAACATATATGACTGCGAGGATAATGAATGACTATGAGGCTAACATCTATACACTACAGAATGTATAACATTTCAAAGAGAACGTGAAGTGTGAATATTCCGTTTATATATGCATCGACGCCAATTTATTACACAAAAGTTTAATAACTACAATAATATAAAATAATAATAATAATCAAGTAAATAAGGTGTATATATATATACAAAGCCATCCCGCGGTCATCGTGTGGGTGTTATATTGAAATTTAGGTATGCTTGAAGCCTATTAGGGTTATTAAGAGAGAAAGGATCGAAAAGCTGATAAAAGTTATGCACTCATTTCGTCCATATTGCACATAACCGAACCTTTTCGAACCGAACTGACCCTAGCCTAATCTAAGCAAAATGTTTATTTTATATATATGGTGTGCGTGAGGTGTGACGTCATACGTTTAAGCCGGTACAGGCTTTAGACGCTACTTCTGTATTAAGCGTCATGTCTTCCATACAACATGATTCGTAAATAGTTTTACAACCGCGTCACCAATTACTGCTGGGTGCACTTGGGCGATCTGAGTGATGGGACCGTTCCCCATAGCCTCACTCAGCCTAGGACTAGAACCCTCGCTCGCAAGGATAATCCCAAGCCTTACACACATCAGCCCGTGCGTTAAAATATATAATGGCGCCTAATCCCAGCCAACGTGCTCATCTGAGAGTTCCGTTCTATCCTCCCTCCCTTGGCTCACCATAGCCCGTGCTGAACGGGGGTTGTACTCCAGAGTAGCTGAATCTGAAACAACATCCTTTGTCACTATCCCTCATTCTGCACCAGAACTCCTTCGTCTGCATGTACATCACTCCATCCTCTGCACCCTCTCTTTTTCCCCAATATTAGGTACACAGTACTTCACGTATGACACATAGATCCCACATAATATGTTCATGTTGTCATATTTACTGTTATGCAGATATATGCTATGCTTCTGGGTAGGAGAGGGGGGGACGGTGGCGGCCTCGCATCCTGGAGTCTCGTTACTGAAACTGAAATAACTCCTCCACTCTGGCCCAACTTGTTTTATGCCAGATCTTTATACGATTACTGTCTGCACTTGTCTATTTCCTTCAGTATGATGTCTCTTGTAATAACATATAAGTGCAACATGTTTCTCTTGCACACCAGTGGATTGTCTCCGGCTGATGCGACTTAAGAAAGAATACACAGCCTCGTACACTAGATTTCGTACACCAGATTTCAGCATATATTTTACCCAATTAAAATACCGGGAAATTTATAGACTTCCAGTTTTGAAAAGCTTTGATGATTTTTCTAAGTACAAGATACAAGATATATGATTATAAATTGTACATTAATCGAAAGAGAATTCACCCGGGCGATATATATACTCACCGGGTCAACAAAAGATCAATGTATGCTAGGCTACGCTGTCACTAGTTTTATGATGCAAACTACCACTAGATGTCTTATAGTCGCCCCCACCACACTATTACACACACTCAAGTAAAATACATAAATAATATATCCTGGTGCGAGGTAGTTACTATTCACGTAAGAGACCTTAAGCCTCACATAACTAGGCTACACATTCGCCGGGAATCACTGCAATGTTCAGTTAAGCCAAACTTTGTCGCTCTAACTCGTCGCTTCTGTACTTGAGGAATATAATTTGCTCTTCCCCAGACGATAACAATTTGTTATCTCACACGGGTGAGTGTTCATAAAGGCAATTCAGTATTTAATGCTATCCTTCACATAACTGTTGGAGTAATTGATTTTAACGAAAGCTAAGGCATTTATAAGGCGCAAGCAGTAGGCCAGTGTGACTATAGAGCACTTGGAAGGAATATGAGGAGTCGGGCAAGACATATTTAACTTCTACACAAGATAAGGAGCCAACCTTATGAGGTGAGCGCGGTGGTCTGCCTCACACCCAAGCCGCCGGGGGTGGCCGCCCCACACCTGCGTCTTCCTGCTGGCTCCATATATCCTTGTCCTTGTCCTTTCTTCCTCCCGGTGGCCAGGAACCTTCAGGCGACGACCTCGGGGAAGCAGCAACTGATGATCACTTTCCTTGGGATGACGAAGATAACAGAAACTTGCAATCTTCTCTCAGGGGTGGTAGTGTGTGGCGGCGTCCTCTCCTCCTCCCCCCTCCATGTAAGTCTATTTGCCTAACAAGTCCTACTTGTCTACTTTTGTTGCGAAAGCCGTCTTTTGCATTTCCTAACGCGGATGCCGTCTATATTGTCCATTTTTGTCAAATATTTGATGTCAATTTTTGGGTGAAAACAAGGCGACAAGAAATGATTGCGACAGTTCACTGTGATAGTAACTTGATGAGTAAACACTTGCCCGTTTTCTGTTGCCTTCGTGCAACACCATTGGTCGGTCCCTCAGGAGCGACGCTGATTGGTCGCGGCGCAGAAAATAAAGCTTATTCAACTGTAAGGCAAAAGTAGAACTCTCGTCTTTCACCGATATATATATATATATATATATATATATATATATATATATATATATACATA
>WNGS01004511.1:27995702-28038145 GCA_020271785.1 Procambarus virginalis | reverse complement strand
CCCCCCCCCCACACACAACGCTCCACACCCCACGACAATACCCCCCCCACACACACAACGCTCCACACCCCACGACAATACCTCCCCCCACACACAACGCTCCACACCCCACGACAATACATCTCCCCCACACACACAACGCTCCACACCCCACGACAATACCCCCCCCACACACACAACGCTCCACACCCAACGACAATACCTCCCCCCCCCACACACAACGCTCCACACCCCACAATACCTCCCACACACACAATGCTCCACACCCCACGACAACACCTCCCACACACACAACGCTCCACACCCCCACGACAACACCTCCCACACACACAACGCTCCACACCCCACGACAATACCTCCCCCACACAACGCTCCACACCCCACGACAACACCTCCCACACACACAACGCTCCACACCCCACGACAATACCTCCCCCACACACAACGCTCCACACCCCACGACAATACCTCCCCCACACACAACGCTCCACACCCCACGACAATACCTCCCACACACACAACGCTCCACACCCCACGACAACACCTCCCCCACACACAACGCTCCACACCCCCACGACAACACCTCACCCATTCCCTCCTCACACAAGAAGCGAGCCTGTGGACGCCAGACAAGGAGTCACCACTACCTTGGAGAACTCTGTCAACACACTCTCCTAAACTCAATATTTGACTTCATCTCTTCATTAAACCTGAAACGAGGCAGACAGTTTCAATACTGGAACCTTCGGTGCACAGTTTCTCGCACACCACCGCAATTCTCATTTCTTTTATTTTCTAAAGCAGTTTTGTTTCCTGGCTTTGTCCTTAGTATTTAATCTCAAATACATTCTGGTCGTTAAAGTTCGAGCGTTAAGATGACAGCATCAGAGAGCTCGTCCGTCCGGTTCTGTTCCTCGTGGACAGAAGGACAGAAGGACAGAAGGACAGAGGTATTGAACAATTTCCAACATCGTCCTCGGGAACTGTGGGAGGAAATTTGGCTCAGAATACCGTGTTTTTTTCAAAATGGGAAGAACCATATATATTTTGTATAGGATTGTAGAACATCTGATTCTTAATTGAAAAAACTAATGTAATTTGAGGGAATATTATATATGACTTCCTAAAAATAAGAGAAGTAATGTTTGCTGGCCAATGTTTGAACACATTAAATAAGAATTCATGTTAACATAAGATGAAGCTCATTAACTGGATTTTCTTTCCATTCCAGTCATTTATTGTGAACAAAATTAAATAACATTAAATATTGAGACAAAATATTTACGATATTTTAATTTTCCGCCACCATCAGTCTCTCTATACAAAGAAAATCTCCTGGTGACTTTTTTAGGCTGGTTAATTTTGCTTCGTGGTTCAATCCACACGTAATTGACTGTTAAAACAATCAGGACAAATATCGAGATCTATGCTGACTATTCAGAGTCTTCTGACGTTGTGAAACACAGGTAGTCTCACCCGGGCGCCTCTCAAGAGAGCCCCAGCTTCGAGTCACCGTTACCCCCTCGAGTCACCCAGCAGTAATTAGAGACGAAAATGTAAAAGAATTCTCTGCTGGTTATCTGGGGGGGGGGGGGGAATGGCGCTGGGGCCACGGCAGCTAGGCCCTCACGAAGCACGCCAGCCACGGAACTAAAGCATTGCACAGGTTGAAACCCTGCAAATATTGAACATAAAATGTGAATATTCAAGCCTGGAATCAGTCCAGTGGTTTGAAAGGCGGCCGAGCTAAACCTAGTCCAAAGGGACGATTTGGTCGACATTTGAAAACCGTTGAATACACGATAGGGGATTCTTGGTTCAAAAGAGGACTCATCTAGCAATGGGCTGGTAATGATTGATCGTTATACGTAAGCGTGTGTGTTTGTGTGTTTACTGTTTGTGCCTGCAGGACACAAATAATAAATACTATTTGTGTCCAAGCCTTAGCTCTTGGACTCCCGCCTTTCTAGCCACTTGACCATCACGACCGGATGTACTGTTTAATGTATTGTTTAATGTACTTATTCCAAACTTAATTTTCTGTCATATTTTTTTCTCTTACAGCCCTATACAGCTGTCTAACTCCCCCATTGCCTATTTACTGTTAGGTGAACAGGTGCATCAGGTGAAAAAAATGTTCTCGCTTTGTTTCTCCATCGACCGGAATTGAACCCTAGGAAGGGGTAGAGTAGGAAGGGGGGAGGGGAAGAGGGATGGGGTAAGAGGGGGTTACCTTGCGATGATTTCGGGGCTCAACGTCCCCGAGGCCCAGTCCTCGACCAGGCCTTCCAGGGGGGTGGGGGAATGGGGGAAGAAAGACACCGACCGACCCGGGCACCGCCGGGTACCCAATATAGTTTCCTAATAAAATAATAATAATATATGTTCCACTGGTGTATAACAATTGTTTCAGATGCTAAATACGAGTTTACTGGACACGGTCAAGAGTGAAGTGAATGATGGCAACAGTTTACGAGAGAGCTGTACAGCCCCAGTAAAGAATATGGTAAACAGAACTATACTGCCACATCCACGAGTGTAGAGACAATAGTAAACTATCCAACGGTGTAGTTGGGTAGTTACAGTACTGTAGTACAGTACACTGCCATCACAGTCTGGCAGTGTACTGTACTTGGGGCAGCACTGCCACACCTGCACCGCTATCACAGCAAGCCAAGGTTTTTATATAGACTGGGCAACAGAAAATAACCTGATGTTTAACAGTGATAAAATTCCAGGTACTCAGGTACGGTAAAAATGAGGACATTAAACATAATACAGGGTACAAAACCAATCAAATCTGCCCATAGTAGGAAAGCAGCATGTAAAGGATTTGGGATAATGATGTCCTGACGACCTAATGTTTAGAGAACATAACCAGCAAATATTGTGTCAGCCAGAAAAATGATAGGATGGATTACGAGAACTTTAAAATCCAGGGATCCCGTCACAATGGTTGTACTATTCAAATCACTTGTACTGTCCCGTCTTGAGTACTGCTCAGTACTCACTTCCCCCCTACAAAGCAGTTGAGATTGCTGAAATAGAGGGAATACAGATAACATATACAGCATACATAGACGCGATAATTTTTTCTTTTTATTATCAGGGGAAAGCGCCAAGCCATTACGACTTTATAGCACTTGGAGGATGTCGGATGAGGGTTTGGGATGGGAGGGGGGGGAAGGAATGGTGCCCAACCACTAGGACGGTCGGGGATTGAACGCCGACCTGCATGAAGCGAAACCGTCGCTCTACCGTCCAATCAAGGTGACTTTGACGCGATAAGCACCTAATTATTAGGATCGTCTCAAAGCTCTCCAAATGTACTCAATAGAAATGAGACGAGAGAGATACCAAATAATTACACGTGGAAATACTGGAGGGCCAGGTCCCAAATCTACACAGTAAAAAACAACATATTGGAGTGAATGATATGGAAGAAAATGCAGAATAGAACCAGTGAAGAGCAGAGGTGCATAGGCACAATCAGAGAACACTGTATAAACATCAGAGGTCCACGGTTGTTCAGCACCCTCCCAGCGACTATAAGAAATATTGCCGGAACAACCGTGGACATCTTCAAGAGGAAACTAGATAATTTTCTCCAAGATGTGCCGGACCAACCGGCTGTGGTGGATATGTGGGCCTGCGGGCTGCTGCAAGCAACAGCCTGGTGGACCAAACTCTCACAGGTCAGCCTGGCCTCAGACCGGGCTTGGGAGTAGAAGAACTCCCAGAACCCCATCAAGCAAGTATCAAGCAAGTAGATGTTGAAACATAAAAGAAAGATCGGTTGTTACATTATATATATATATATATATATATATATCTATATATATATATATATATATATATATATATATATATATATATATATATATAATATATATATATATATATATATATATATATATGCAAATGATGTGATGGTCAAGTGGTTTAGGCGTCCCTGTACATACCAGTTGCGTTGCTCCTGGCAGTATGGGTTCGAGTCACTTCTGGGGTGTGAGTTTTTCAGTTGTATCTAGTCCTGGGGACCATTCAGGCTTGTTTGCATTTGTGTTCCTCACGTGTTGCCCCAAAAATTAGGTGATTTGATAAAATGCTATGCCCAAGATTACCATCCGAGTGCCGGCGGGGAAGTGGTTCATATAGCTTCGGCTATCACTTCTTTTGTCCGGTCGTGATGGTCAAGTGTTTAAGGCGTCCTGTACATACCAGTTGCGTTGCTCCTGGCAGTATGGGTTCGAGTCACTTCTGGGGTGTGAGTTTTCAGTTATATATATATATATATTATATATATATATATATATATATATATATATAATATATAATATATATATATTCGTTCAGTATTCATGACTATGATGGTATTCAACTTTGCTGCATTTATGTTCAGTCATTCAGAAGCGCCATTATTAGCAGTTGCAAGGCTGGCGACGGTGCACTTGCAGCAGCACCTGTAAAATGTCGACTGTTCCCTGTTTTTCCTGAGTTTGATTGCCCTCCCAACTCAACAGTAATGAACCTCTTGGCATATTCTCTGGCACATTTCACCGAGGAATACGTGAAGCTCCCAGCCCGCTCCCGCCGGTGATGACGCTGTTGGCTGTTAAGAGTCTCCAACAACCTGCTTCGTTCTGAACGTCACGTCTCTGGCACCGAACCTAAAGAATCAACGTGCTTTATATCCTTGTTGTAAGCGATACTTGAACCCGTCATGGGCGACGTCTTATAGACCTATAAAAATGCATCCAGAGCGAGAGAGAAAGAGACGCATAGAGAGAGCGTTGTGGAAAGTGGAGAGCGCCCAAGCTCTGTGCTCAACTAGCAGCTCTGGAGTGGTGCCCAACCACTTGGGCTGGACGGTAGAGCGACGGTCTCGCTTCATGCAGGTCGGCGTTCAATCCCCGACTGTCCAAATGATTGGGCACCATTCCTTCCCCCGGCCCTCCCAAATCTAATCCTGACCCCTTCCAGTGCTATATAGTCGTAATGGCTTGACGCTCTCTCCTGATAGTTCCCTTCCTAAGTCCGCGATCAGACATTCGACACGGTCATACATCCATACAAACATACACAACACCACAACTAAATCGACAAGACGTAGATTTCGCAATCATGGGGAGGCAGTATAGGTCAGTCTGACCAACTGCCTCCCCATGGCGGTGCTAAACTGCGAGTCCCACACCTACAAACACAACCATCAAAGTTACCCACGAAAGAGGATTAACGTTGTACGAGGGAAAATCCATCTACGAAACTACAGGACAGAGTTAANCTGCGTTGCAGAAGAAACAATGAAGATTAGGATGAGATTAGGGATGAAGGTGGAGACCGCGTCACTAAATGCTCCACTTCACTCTTATTTTACATAATGTTCTAGGATTTTCCTTGTTGATATATTGTCCAGGTACTCCCCCAGTTCTAGAGAGTGTTCACTGGTGATAATGATATTAGATAAGGTTGTCCTTGAGCTGAAAATGTTCGCTAAGGGACCGTCACGTGTACACTGTAGTGTAAACATACGTGTTCTGCCCGCGGGCAGTGGTGGGCGCTTCTCTCCCGAGATGCCCCTCCCCCATCCCCTTGAAAAAGGGGTTAGCTTACAATGAATATTGATAGATTATTTTTACAGTCTAGACTTATGATTGAGATAAGATGTGATTATAATAAATATGATATAGGATTTAAAGATTATAAGTAGTACTTGATAATACCACTGATTCTTAATAGGATTCGATTTTATCTCTACCGGATACGACGTCAGTGTTCCAATAAATTTTAATTAACAAATCCTTCTAGAAGCTTCTGGATCCTTGAGAGATCATGCACAAAGTCACGTAGGCATCTATAGGGCCCTATGGCGTACGTGATCCAAGCGGCATTGTCTAGGATCAAGCTATATATAATGAATCTATTGTGATTCTGATATGATTCTGATATGATTTAGATATGATATAGATATAATATAGATATGATTTGATATGATATTGAAATAATACATTTCTTAGATGATTATTAGATATGGTGGGTAAAAATTTCCCACAGTACTGTGGTGCGGGAGTACTGCGGTGCGGGAGTACTGCGGTGCGGGAGTACTGCGGTGCGGGAGTACTGCAGTGCGGGAGTACTGTGGTGCGGGAGTACTGCGGTGCGGGAGTACTGCGGTGCGGGAGTACTGCGGTGCGGGAGTACTGCGGTGCGGGAGTACTGCGGTGCGGGAGTACTGCAGTGCGGGAGTACTGCGGTGCGGGAGTACTGCGGTGCGGGAGTACTGTGGTGCGGGAGTACTGTGGTGCGGGAGTACTGCAGTGCGGGAGTACTGCGGTGCGGGAGTACTGTGGTGCGGGAGTACTGCGGCGCAGGAGTACTGCGGCGCAGGAGTACTGCAGTGCGGGAGTACTGCGGCACAGGAGTACTGCGGCGCAGGAGTACTGCGGCGCAGGAGTACTGCAGTGCGGGAGTACTGCGGCACAGGAGTACTGCGGCGCAGGAGTACTGCGGCGCAGGAGTACTGCGGCACGGGAGTACTGCGGCACAGGAGTACTGTGGTGCGGGAGTACTGTGGTGCGGGAGTACTGTGGTGCGGGAGTACTGCGGCACGGGAGTACTGCGGCACGGGAGTACTGCGGCACGGGAGTACTGCGGCACGGGAGTACTGCGGTGCGGGAGTACTGCGGCGCAGGAGTACTGCGGCGCAGGAGTACTGCAGTGCGGGAGTACTGCGGCGCAGGAGTACTGCGGCGCAGGAGTACTGCAGTGCGGGAGTACTGCGGCGCAGGAGTACTGCGGCGCAGGAGTACTGCGGCGCAGGAGTACTGCGGCGCAGGAGTACTGCGGCGCAGGAGTACTGCGGCACGGGAGTACTGCGGCACGGGAGTACTGCGGTGCGGGAGTACTGCGGCGCAGGAGTACTGCGGCGCAGGAGTACTGCAGTGCGGGAGTACTGCGGCGCAGGAGTACTGCGGCACGGGAGTACTGCGGCACGGGAGTACTGTGGTGCGGGAGTACTGCGGTGCGGGAGTACTGAGATTTCCTTTAAGTTCCAATGGGGCTTTTCTTGCATATTCAAGAATGCTGTGTGTATACATATATACGTATACATAGAAGAGAATGTCTATCTACCTGTCCAAGGTTGGAGGACAGACGCAAGGCGATAGCATCGTCCAGCTTTGCAGGGGAACTGGTTCGGGGTACAGGATGGACATAGGATGGTCGTTTTCGCCAGAATGTATATGGAACAGCGGACTATTGGTCACATTGTGACCCTTATGACGATTTTTGTCACTGGCTACAGGTAACTAAAAACTTTGAAAAAAAAGAACATAATTTAATTAATTTAATTAACATAATTTTCCTGAAATGTAACTGAACATAGACCCCCCCCCCCCATAAGGCCGAACCACCACCTTCCCACAGATTCTAAGCCAAAGAGAAACTATTATCTTCTATGTATAAGTCAATAATTGTACAGACATGTGTTATAAGTAATATTGTAGGAGACAGAGAGAGAGAGGGAGGGAGGGAGGGAGGAGACAGACATACAAACAAACTGGGTAACGCTGAGTACCCTTCTAGTGTATCTAGAGAAAATGTATTTATTTATTTATTTATATATACAAGAGTTGTTACATTCTTGTACAGTCACTAGTACGCGTAGCGTTTCGGGCAGGTCCTTAATCCTATGGTCCCTGGAATACGACCCCAACGAAGAATCGTTGTTACAACCAAGTGCCCATTTTACTGTTTGAGTTAAACAGAGGCTACAGTTAAGGATTTGCGCCCAGTAAATCCTCCCCGGCCAGGATACGAACCCAGGACTAAGCGCTCGCGAACGCCAGGCGAGCGTCTTACAACTACGCCACGGAGACTGGCAACTGTGTCATGTATGTCTGTCTCGAGAGTGGAAGGCCAGACACTTTAGGCTAGCCTCACCCAACTTTAACATATGAAGCATGTGGGGTATGGGAGTGTCACAGGTCGGTCGGGATCGGCACCAATGGCACACTTAAACAAATATCGACGTCTATCCCACACCCGTGCGATTTTCATTACTGTAAAGTCTGTAATGTTGGTTGTGTTGTCCGTAAGACTTATTGAGCAGTTTTGACACTGTACTCCCCTTCATATAGTCTTGGGTAGCTGCACAAATGCAGATGTACCTAATGTATTAGTAAAAAAAATATAAAATGTGTGTGTGGGTTACCGTTGCCTGTGGCAGGTGGCTGCAGGTAACGGATCTCCCAATCCTGAGCACTCCAGGTGCAAACCCTGTGAGCAGGAACTGAGGCAAGATCTCCCACACTACATCACCGAATGCCCAGTTATTAGACCATTCAGACCCGTTGGCATGAGGTGCCTGGAGCTTTACCATTACTTTATTCACTCTGGTGTTCTTGAAGATATCCTATATATATATTGCATCCAAAATTTGACAGTGCAGGCTACTGGACACATTCTTTTTTTAATTAATACATTAGGTACATCTGCATTTGTGCAGCTATCCTAGACTATATGAAGGGGAGTACAGTGTGTCAAAAAGCTAGTTACGTGGTGCTAAGAAATCACCATCACACAGGATGGTTAGTCATATATAGGCATGTGATAAGTAGTCTGTACTGGCAGACTCTGGGAACATTATGAGGATATCATCATCAACACAAGAGTGAATAAGGTAGCAGTGATACTAAAAGTCCCCATCTCGCAGGATGGTTAGTCACGCAGGACCATATGTTTAGTAGCCTGCACTGGCAAATTTTGGATGCAATATGAGGATATCATCAAGAACACGCGAGTGAATAAAGGAATTGCTAAGCTCCAGGTATCTCATGCCAACGGGTCTGAATGGTCTGATAACTGGGCATTCGGTGATGTAGTGTGGGAGATCATGCCGCAGTTCCTGCTCACCGAGTTTGCACTTCAGGTGCAGGTTACTGAGTTAAATTACCCCCCACCCCCAACCCTCCCAGTATTGTTTGTTCACATATAGCTGTACCTGCCACTGGGGGGGGCCGACCTTACCACGAAGTCTTCGCCGTCTGCTGTGAGTGATGAGCAGTATCGGTGGTTAAAGTGTTCTTCATGACTGTGGTGTTACAAAAGAACAGCTATCGAACTCTGAACAGCATCTCAGTACAGTAATTTTAATAATGAATTTGTAACCTAATTAGATCTAAGTAAAGTATCCTAACCCTGCAGAACTCGTCCGGAAAAATCCTAAAAATTACTGGCTTTCTGCACACATCAGTCATCATTTTCAAAACGTTCGCTTTTAAATAGGATTTACTTGTTTCTTGAGAACATTCTATGCCTTTTACCGCTCACTGCTTCTCGGAATATATGCCCTGAGTGTTTTTCTTTATTTCTGGGCTATGTTCAGGAATAAAGTATACTTACACGTTGGTCAGTAAGCTACTGTAGTGGCTCTAATAACCATGCAAAAGTTGACCGGCCTTAAGCCCAAAAACCAATAAAGACTAACGTTTTCAATTAACACTTTCATTTCATATTCGACAAGTCAGTCTTGCTTTTACTCCAGCCGGCCCAACCACTTGGGCTGGACGGTAGAGCGACGGTCTCGCTTCATGTAGATTGGCGTTCAATCCCCAACCGTCAAAGTGGTTGGGAATCATCCCCCCCCCCACCCCACCCCCCTCCACCACGTCCCATCCCAAATCCTTGTCCTGATCCCTTCCAAGTGATATATATAGTCGTAATGGCTTGGCGCTTTCTCCTGATAGTTCCCTTTCCCTTTTACTCCAGTCTCTGCCATCAGAATTCTGTGCCAGGCGCTGAAACAGTGTTTTGATCAGAGTGCCAATATGCATTTACTATTGACGCCTAAACCACGTCATTTAAATTTAGGACTCGATACATCGCTGGCGTTGGTGTGTCGGAGCGATGCTCGTCACTGATGTGGGATTTTTCCTGTCGAACCAAAGCTCAAATCACACCACTGAGGGTAATATTGCTAGTCAAAACAATTACTGGAATTTACCTTTGTCGATGAAAATTCATCCGTGTTTGGAAATACGTAAAGCATGAAAACGAGTTTTAATTGAATTGTACAGATTTATAAACAAGAAACACATCGTGTATATATATGTCGCTTCCAACGTACATGTGGACAGACCTCCATTTGCTAGGCTTCATTTGAGTGTTTCAATATAAATTTTTACATTCTGAAATGACTAACAAAACAGACACAAACATCAAACGGTGGATTACAAGTTAAGACGGATATACGATCGTAATTATGAAAGTAAAGTAATTTTCACTGGTGATATATTATTACTGTTGTTATTTTTAATAGTACTACCTCAACTACGACTATACCTTCATATTTTACTCATATCAATAATATATGGAAATATCAAAATGTATAAATATAGTTATAACTATTATTATTATTTTATTATTATTATTATTAAAACTTTAATAAGTATATTCAAAACATGTCAATCTTTTTTCTGGTGATGCAGGTGTTTAGATTTAACTGCGCAAACTTGTACATACGCTGTGCCGCGAACACTTATTTTGTATTCTGATTTAGTAATATCAGCCTTTCATGTGAAAGCTGTTCATATATGGAAAAGAAATATGGTTCCTACTCAAACTCTTATTATGCCCATAAGAAACAAAAAAAAATGAGGCTGATGCTAGGCTCTTAATGGACCAGGAGGCGTTGAGCAATTTGGATACCGATTAACGCGACGTCATACCAAAACAGTGCCTTATGCTAGAAATCACTGCAAAAACTTTTAAATCCAGCCCGAAACACCATAGTGTCACGACTGACGTTAATTGTAGGGACCGATTACGCGATTTTGAATACACTATAAATTTCTAACTGCGTAATTTCTAGCCTTTGCTAATCAAACGTATCCTTACATGGTCTGACATTTTATAATAAATTTTTAGGAACAGTACATACATAGTTGCAGCGTTACAGTACAAACATTCTGTTAGATTTAAAGATAAGAGGTAGTACATACAATACCTAAAGCCACTAGTACGCATAGCGTTTCGGGCAACATTATGTAATGTAATGTATTATTTTAACCTAACGTATCATGCCGTAGCAACCAGTTCTAACCTAACCTAATCTAACTTTACCCATCCTAGCTTAACCAATTCTAACCTAACTTAACCAAACATAACCTAACCCGTCCTAGCACTTGTCCCTGGAAAAGTGGAAAGAAATACAGCGATATAAGTGGCGTTTGGCTCGACTTCTACATATAAGTGAGAGTGTACACTTAAAAAAATATATGTCGAAGATTTCAGTGAAATACTCTGAAAGGCATTGGTGATTTTGTTTATACTGACACGTGGGCAGCTTTTTGAGATTCTGCCTTTCGCTCTTTACCAATGTGAACTATGGGACCTGCAATATATTTGCGCGGGAAATACACGTGTTTACTTCTTGGCCTTATGTGCACGCATTTACACTATGAGTCTACAGCTACACATCGCGTTTCACAATCATTCACAATCGACTGGCCCAATCACTTGGGCTGGACGGTAGAGCGACTGATCTCGCCTCATGCAGATCCGCGTTCAATCCCCGACCGTCCAAGTGGTTGGGCACCACTCCTTTCCCCCGTCCCATCCCTGATCCTTAAACTGACCCCTTCCCAGTGCTATATAGTCATAATGGCTTGGCGTTTTCTCCTGACAATTCCCTTCCCGTCACAATTGACTGGTCTGCCATTATCTTCATTAAGAGAATCGTTGACCCTGTTGTTGTTAGTGAGCCAGCCAGAGGCTTAGGGCCCGCGCAGGAATATCCCTGCAAAAAAAAGGTTGACCTTGTTAACAGCCTTAGCTAATGATCCAGGAATTCGCCCCTCAAAAGCTACTCTGTTTTTTTAATCATTATTCTGATGAAATAGAAAGTTAGACTATGCAGTGTGTATGAAAGTATGGGGAACTGAGTAAAGTATCGCATCGGCTAAGGTATCCTAAGATGGAAATTGAATATTAATAACTTATTTGTTGAGCAGGAGTTAAGTAGTAACAGAAGCAGCGACAGATAGGGGGGAAGAGAGACTGGGGCAGAAGTTAGAGGAAATGCAAGAGAGGTAAAATAATGAGAGAACGAATAGTAGAGAAGGTAGGTATGACTAATGTTCGGTTAGGAGGTTAGGTTAGGTTAGGTAGAGAAGGTAGGTATGACTAATGTTCGGTGAGGTTTTGTCCTCTTAGCACTATTTCTCTCAGTGACTCAATATAAATGACCATATAATCTGATCAACGCAGTAGGGTGAATATTTCGCGGGAAATGAGGACGCTGCAGATATGAGACTCCTGGGTGGAGGGTGAGATGCAGTCTGCCCCACACCTCCTAGGGAATGTTTGGGGAGAAGAGGGGATTGCAGGGGTGTGTGAGAGGAATGCAATTTGGTAGCGGCAAGAAATATGACCGAAGACAATGGTATGCTCAAGTTGGTTGTGGACTGGGTAAGCAGTCCTAATGGTTAGTGTGTTTGTGTATCATAGCCATAAAAATATTAATATAATAAAGCTGTATTGTCTTTATGTACATTAATAATTAAATAAATACAATAATATAGATGTATCTATAGAAAAGGGATAGACTGATAAGGAAAACATCTCCATCAAACGTATTTCATACACATCCACCACTTCATCAACAGAGATCGCGCGGCAATTTTTAGAATGGAATTTATATGGTGAAGCACACACGAGGCATTCATCCTAAGAGCTTTACTCTAAGTCGTCCGGGATGAAAAACTGGAATGGCTTTACGATCCACCAGCTCGGGGGGAAGCAATCCATCAGCTCCAGTCCACCACAGCAACAACAATGGCCAGCCCAGCCAGCCCTCACTGCTGCATCTGCAAAGCTGAACTCATTCTGATTCAGAATTCTGAATTGGCTTAGGAACAGGACTGCAAATATTTAAATACTGTGTGGCAGAGTGACAACCAGCCGTGCCTCCTAAACTCTACGGTCTCCATGGTTAGACACGACGTGGGAATAGTTAGGTATTTTGAATACAACGTGGATCTTTCAACATACCTAATTAAATCGAGATAAAACTGGCCCAACCCTAGCCAATCACGATCTCCCGAACTTTCCTTGCCGTACAAAGCCTTAATTAACGTATATCAAAAATTATTAATCGCATTAAGCGACCAGATAAGATTTTCCCGCCACAGACCTCAGGATATCTCACGGCCTGTACAATTATATAATCACGAAGCCTAACGCACCACCCGTAAGCAAACTGCCACTTATATATATGCTAGTTAGCATTGTAAATGTGTGGCCACGTCTGTGGTAGAAAATAATAATAATAAAATAAAAAATACTGGAGGTCCACCAGACGACACAACACACTAAGACTCACTGTATATGTGTGTACCGACTCCTGAGCAATCCGGATCGGGAATAAGAACTAAAGTTTAGGCAACCAACTTACGCCGAGAAATAATATAAGATAATGTATTCTTAAATTATAGTATTATTATTATTATAGCTATTGTTAAATATTTATTTTATAAATATTATTATTGCTAAATTACTATTATAAAATCATGATTATTATTACAAAATTATTATTAAATATTAATAATTAATAATGAATTATTATTATATATTACTATAAATAATGAATTATTGTAATTAAGTACAAATCATTATTATTAAAATAATAATTATTACTATTCTAATAGTAATCATTAATATATATATATATATATATATATATATATATATATATATATATATATATATATATATATAGAACACAAATGCGAACAAGCCTGAATGGTCCCCAGGACTATATGGAATGAATATATATATATATATATATATATATATATATATATATATATATATATATATATATATATATATATATATATATATATATATATATATACTATATATACATATATACATATACATATATATGCATATATACATATATACATATATATATATATATATATATATATATATATATATATATATATATATATATATATATATATATATATTTATGATCGATGTTCCCTTCGGGAATTTAATTTTAAGATAAATAGGAAAACCAGGGATAATGACACTTTTTTGTTATTTAAGGACCAATGTCATATTGAGAAATTTAGAGAGTATCTTAATGCACAACATAGTAATATACGTTTCACTGCGGAGCGTGAAGTGGATAATTCATTATCGTTTCTTGATGTCAAAGTGAACAACCTTAATGGGTTCAACACTAATGTTTTTAGAAAACCAACTTTTACTGGGTTAGGTTTAAATTTTAATTCTTTTGTTCCTGATATTTTTAAGAAAAACGCAATTAATACTCTACTGAATAGGGCCTTTGTTTTATGTTCAAATTGGAATAACTTTGATCAAGAAATCAATTTTCTTGTGAAATTTTTTCAAACAATGGTTATCCTTTACATATGATTTATACCTTTATAAGGAATTTCTTAAATAAGAAGTTTCACCCATCGTGTAGGCTTACTACAGTAGAAAGGGATATTAAATATATTAAATTACCATTTTATGGCACTATTAGTTTTTCTGTAAGGAGTCGTTTGAGGAAAATGTTGCAGCATTGTTATCCTCAAGTAGATTTTAGATTTATTTTTGTCAACACTAATACCATAGGCTCATATTTTAATCTTAAAGATAAAGTGCCTACCCCCCTGTGCTCTAATATCGTATATATGTATAATTGTTCCAGCTGTAATGCTGGATATATCGGGAGTTCCATTCGGAACTTTAAGATTAGGATACTTGAGCACCGGGGAGTTTCTTTTAGGACTGGATTACCATTGTCTAAACCAGCATTTTCGGAGATTAGAAACCATTGTTATGAGTTTAATCATTCCCTGCTGGAATCTGATTTTAAAATTTTGGACACTTGTATAAATGGCCAGTCAGATTTGAGAGTAATGAAATCCTTATATATAAAGGAGCTGCGGCCTCTGTTAAATAGCAACCTTTCGGCTGTTCAATTGTACACTGTGTAGTGCACAGTAGGCCCTGTAATTTGCTTTATAGTTCATTCTGGTAGTTTAATTTTATTATAATTTTGTTTTAGTCTACCATGTTTTTGCCTTTTCTTACTTATTTCAAGTTTTGACATTGTACATTATTATAATCTTTTTATTTAGGATACATAATACATATTTTGTTATTTAATTTTATTTAATATTTGAGTTTTTATAAGATTTTGATTAGTATTTTATAATTGTCGCTTATTCTGTTTGTATTTTATATACATTTTTTGTAGATTTGTAGTCAGGATATGAATATTTGTTATAGTGTTTAGTATCTATGTGGGAGCTATCAAGTCTCACTCCAGTTGATCACTTCACGTAAGTTTAATAGTATGGTTTGTTGTAGTTATAAAATTCTTGTTGTAATTTAATGTTTTTTGAATTAGCTTTTATCTATGTGACAGTTAATAAGTTTTATTTGTATTGATCACTTTTAAGTAAGCTTAAGTGTTTTGTTTTTTAATAATTTTTCCTTTCTTTGATAGGCAGTATATTCAGTATGAGTTCTTTGTTTACCAGTTATTTGATTGTGACTTCTATTTTTCTTTTAGATCTGATGATGAATACAAGAAGTATTCGAAACGTTATGCATTTTAAAGTAAAAAATCTGAAACAAGATGTTCAGTATATCCCTGGTTTTCTATTTATATATATATATATATATATATATATATATATATATATATATATATATATATATATATATATATAAAAGAAGGCAACACAATAGGGGCAATCAGAGTCATCACCAGTGAAGACACAGTTGCCACCAGGGATGCCGATACAGCACAAGCCCTGAGGGAAAAACACCCATCCAGAGCGCCTCGTGACGACGGTGTTCCCCTAGTCGGTGTCACCAGAGCAGAACCCCTGTGTGTGCTCGAATCCATGGTGCATAAAGCAGCTTTATCCTTCCCACCAGGATCAGCAGGTGGGTTCACAGGACTAAGACCCAACCACATCAAACAAATGCTCAACCCTGCACTGGAGACATTGCACAGGGCCTCCTGGTGGAACTAACAAGATTCGCCAACACATGTCTAGCTGGCAACATACCAGAGACCATACGGCCTCTCTTTTTTGGCGCTACCCTCTGTGCCCTGAGGAAAAAAGATGGAGGAATCAGACCGATAGCTGTGGGCAATTCACTCCGGCGTCTCGTCGCTAAGGCTGCTGCTAAAGCAGTTAGTCAGGCAGCAGCCGACATGCTGAAGCCAAACAGCTTGGGTTTGGCATTCCCCAAGGGTGTGAGGCAGCGGCTCATGCAGCTAGAGCTTACATTGCCAACATTACGGATGAAAAAGCTCTGATAAAGCTGGACTTCAAAAATGCCTTCAATCTGGTTAGGGATGCAGTACTCAATGCGGTTCATCGCCTTTTTCCTTCCCTCTACCCGTTTGTAAACTCATGCTACAGCAAGAATCTAACTCTGCTTTTTGGGGAACATGAAATCGAATCACAAGAAGGTGTCCAACAGGGTGACCCCCTTGCTCCTTTTCTTTTCTGCCTAGTCATCAAGGAAGTCACCGATAACCTGTCCAGTGAGCTCAACATTTGGTTTTTGGACGATGGTACTCTAGCCGGCTCCCCAGACGCACTCTTGGACGACATAAGAATAATTCAGGAGCAAGGAGCAAGTCTAGGCCTCACCCTGAACCCTTCCAAGTGCGAAATAACCCCACCAACCAGCACATAATAGAGCAAATAAAGGTTGTTTTGCCTGACATTCATACAACCAACCCTGAGGACAGCACACTCCTAGGTGCTCCTCTTGGAAGGAATGCCATCGACGAGGTCCTTGGTAAAAGATCACTGACCTGAAGAGAATGAACGAGAGGATTGAAGACATCGATGCCCATGATGCACTTTACCTCATCACCAGATGCTTGTCCCTCCCCAGGCTGACCTACTTTCTAAGATGTTCGCCATCTTTCAACAATATTAAATTAGAAGAGTACGACAGCTTGCTGAAATCAACACTAGAAAAAGCCCTCAATCTTTCCCTCAGCAACTCGCAGTGGAAACAGGCCTCCCTTCCTGTCAGACTCGGGGGCCTTGGCGTGCGCACAGCAACACAAATTGCTGTACCAGCGTTCCTGTCCTCTTCAGTGGGGTCTGACAACTTGGTGAAGGAAATCCTACCTGAGCACCTAGTTCAACAGGCAGGGGTACATGATCCCAGCTTCACAGACTGCACAACCAAATGGGTCTCTCTCGCAGGACCAGCACCCCAACCACCGCCTTCTGAAGCCCATAAGCAATCCAGCTGGGATCGCCCCATTGCCGACCAAGAAGCTGCGACTTTGCTAGAAGCTGCGACAACACCACATACCCTGCCCNGCTGTCATAGTGATACATACATTATATATATATATATATATATAATATATATATATATATATAATATATATTATATATATATATATATATATCTATATATATATATATATATATCCTCCTCCCCTCTCTTGTTTCCCCTTCCCACCCCCCACTCCCGCTTAGCCCATCTTCTCTTTCAAAAAATATAATATTAGGGAGCGATGAAAATACTATATGGATTTAGGTAAATAAGATAATCATTAAGCGCTATGAGGAGGATTCAAAACTTGGACCTCCCAAGCCCACGCCCTAGACCATTGATACATCACATTAATGTGAGTTCATTGTGCTTAGGGAATATTTTTTTGTATTAATACATTAGGTACATCTGCATTTCTGCAGCTACCCTAGACTATATGAATTAAGGGAAGTACAGTGTGTCAAAAAGCTAGCTACGTGATGCTAAAAAATCCCCATCACACAGGATGGTTAGTCATACAGAGGCATGTGATCAGTAGTCTGCACTAGCAGACTCTTAAGGAAATTGTTTCAGTCGACGAAAAACTCTTCGGGCATCTCAACTAACATTTCACACTTGAGCAGAATTAAATCCGTGGGTCGGATGTGGGGGGAGGGGTAAGTTGCCAATGTGAATAATAGTAATATTATTCAATCATTTAACTGAGGTACCCCGATAAGCCTATGTCCGCCTTGTGCCCCAGACACGTTCCCCTACAAATTTGGAAAAGGTTAGCCCCCCAAGCGTCTGGCCTCCAGCTTTGTACAGACATTCTCATATATATATATTATATATATATATATATATATATATATATATATATATATATATATATATATATATTCAATATATAACTGAAAACTCCACATCACAGAAGTGACTCGAATCCATACTACCAGGAGCACTATGCAACTGGTGTACAGGAGACCTTAACTACTCGACCATTAGTGACAGTACAAAAGATGATGGTAGCCGAGGCTATTTGTCCATCATCCCGACGGCACTTTGGTGGTAATCATGGGTATAGTTATTTTATCAAATCACCTAACTTTGTGGGGCTACGTGAACAACCCAAATGCGATCAAGCCTGAATGGTCCCCAGGCATATATGCAACTGAAAATTCCACACCCCAGAAGTGACTCGAACCCATACTGCCAGGAGCACTATGCAACTGGTGTACAGGAAACCTTAACCACTCGACCATCAGTGACAGTACAAAAGATGATGGTAGCCGAAGCTATTTGCCCATCATCCCGACGGCACTTTGGTGGCAATCTTGGGCATAGTTATTTTATCAAATCACCTCACTTTGTGGGGCCACATGAGCAACCCAAATGCGAACAAGCCTGAATGGTCCCCAGACATATATGCAACTAAAAACTCCACACTCCAGAAGTGACTCGATGGTAGCCTCGGCTACCATCATCTTTTGTATGGTCATTGATGGTCGAGCGGTTAAGGTCTCCTGTACACCAGTTGCATAATACTTCTGGTAGTATGGGTTCGAGTCACTTCTGGGGTGTTGCGTTTTCAGTTGCATATATGCCTGGGGGCCATTCAGGCTTGTTCGCATAATATATATATATATATATATATATATATATATATATATATATATATATATATATATATATATATATATATATATATATATATATATATATATATATATATATATATATCCTTGGTGTTTTGAATATAGTTCAGTACTAGATACGAATCCTGGTATTCTATTTACCCTATTCATCCAATACTGAACATTTATGCAGTATCTTCATGGTTTTAAATTTCTAAAACCACCACTTTCAGAGCCTTTTCACAATATCATTTCACAAATGATTTGCTGATAGCTGGTGCCTCAGTTCACTTTCCCTATGTTGATTACCTATTACTCTGACATAAATATGCCTATTTTCAGTTTATTATGATTTTGATACACAGGCCTCCAGAATTATCGAGCCCTGTATACAACTCCAGTTAGTGTTCTTGACAAAGGTTCACTAAACTCTTCCATACATTTTTCAAGATCGTGAAAAATACTTCGTTAAGGCCAGGCAACTTGTTTCGTTTTAATTGCTCTTCTTGTTTACTATCTTCTTACAAAGTCTTGCTATCTTCTTAATTAGCGCTCCTGTTCAACTTCAGGCAAATTGTCAAGTTCTTCTCTAGTAAAGAATAAAAAAAATAATGACTTTAAAATTTCTCCCATTTATCCTTCATTGTCTGTATAATTACCTGAAAGTCTTTCATGTACCGGTCCTCTCTCTCGCCTTGACTTCTCTCTTGACTTCCACATTTCGTAATTCCTCAAAATCGGAATGCAGAAAAATCATTTGGCTAAAAATAATTAGATATAAGGAGCGCCTGGTAATACTGGTATTGTGTAGATCGTTTAATTATAATAAAAATAAAGCAGCGGGGAATCCATATATGGTTAAGCACAAATCGAAGCTGGCGAGTGTCCAGAGGTACACCACCAGACTAGCACCAGAGCTGAGAGACATGACTTAAGAGTAAAGATACAGAAACTAATCCTCACGTCACTTGAGAGAAGAATCGGAAGAGACATGATCACCACACCAAAATTATCACGGAAATAGACCAGCCTGTTCTATCAATTTGCCACCGTAAAAAATGCAACTGTTTTGTCTAACCCGTAACGTGGGAATACGAAAATGTTAATATGTCGGTACTTTAATTTTTATTATGAACTGGGGAACCTATACAACAGTTGAAAGTAGAGAGACGGGACCAATGGCTGAAGCTCAACCCCTTAACAGCACCAATAGGTGGTTACACATATACTTTACCAATCCTCGCCGCTACTTAACAAACGAATTTATATAAAAAAAATTCACCTAAACGCCATCTATGAAGCGATAAAATTCCTCATTTAGCTCCAATATCCGACATTTACCCCGAGTGTTTTTAATGGTAGGTGGGTAGTGGTGCGTGGTGGCAGGTGTAGGTGGGGAGTGGTGCGTGGGGGGAGGTGTAGGTGGGTAGTGGTGCGTGGTGGAAGGTGTAGGTGGGTAGTGGTGCGTGGGGGAAGGTGTAGGTGGGTAGTGGTGCGTGGGGGGAGGTGTAGGTGGGTAGTGGTGCGTGGGGGAAGGTGTAGGTGGGTAGTGGTGCGTGGGGGAGGTGTAGGTGGGTAGTGGTGCGTGGGGAAGGTGTAGGTGGGGAGTGGTGCGTGGGGGAGGTGTAGGTGGGTAGTGGTGCGTGGTGGAAGGTGTAGGTGGGTAGTGGTGCGTGGGGGAAGGTGTAGGTGGGTAGTGGTGCGTGGGGGGAGGTGTAGGTGGGTAGTGGTGCGTGGGGGAAGGTGTAGGTGGGTAGTGGTGCGTGGGGAAGGTGTAGGTGGGTAGTGGTGCGTGGGGGAAGGTGTAGGTGGGTAGTGGTGCGTGGGGGGCAGGTGTAGGTGGGTAGTGGTGCGTGGGGGGAGGTGTAGGTGGGTAGTGGTGCGTGGGGGAAGGTGTAGGTGGGTAGTGGTGCGTGGGGGAAGGTGTAGGTGGGTAGTGGTGCGTGGGGGGAGGTGTAGGTGGAGAGTGGTGCGTGGGGGGAGGTGTAGGTGGAGAGTGGTGCGTGGGGGAAGGTGCAGGTGGGGAGTGGTGCGTGGGGGCAGGTGTAGGTGGGGAGTGGTATGGAGGGGCAGGTGTAAATGGGAGCAGTATAAGGAGGAAGAGGTGCAGACAGGGACAAGGTACAGGTGGGGTGAGGTGCAGGTGAGGAGTGCCACAGGAGGGAGGGAAGGAGGTAGTATTCAATAAAAAATCCTGAGGCAGGATATAAAGGGCCTTTCACCCGCCCCACCTCCCTCCATCCCCTGGCGTCCAGGTCGTCAGGAGGGAGCACGACCCTCAACTCGTCCCGTCACCACAGTTAACAACGCACCAGGTACCACCCCGTGCCCGCCAGGCCCCGCCGCCGCCGCCACCAACCCGCTTCTCCTCTGTATTGGCCTCGTTTAAGGAAGGAGAGAGAGAGAGAGAGGGAATCATTCAGAGGGCAGAACACCTCTATTACCGGTACAGCCCAAAAGCTTCCACCATGTACTCTAGACAACGGATACGATAGAGAACCCTCATAAGCCACACACGGAAGATAGTCGAATTACCCAGAATTGTTGTTGTTGTTGTTTTAGATTCAGCTGCTGGGAAGAAAGTGTTCAGAAGTAGCACGGGCTATGGTGATCCCGTTGTGGACTTACCTGGCACAGGAGCGGGGTTGTAATTTGTGCACCCAGAGTTACACCAACCCGCTGCACACCCGGGTAGGTTCACGTGTTCAGGTGTACATGGAAAAACAAAAAAGTTTAAACGTACAGAATGCTTAAAAGGAGGATAAATGTTAATATTAATTTTCAGTTGTTTTATATATAATTTTATAATAATTTTATAATAATTTCATTTAAGGTTCATATTGACATATAAGTTTTGTTTGTCATCTTCCACTACACTTATCTGTGCACAGTGAAGCAGATTTGAGCATCATAATTTTCATTGAAACATCTTTCGAGAATTGAGAGTAGGAACAAACTTTTTTATCTATTGTGTGCAGAGCACCAGTCATAATAACCTGGCTGAACATAACCCAACCTTCACATATGATAAGAGACTGACAATGTTCTGGCCCGTTCCTGAACCGTATATATAACAGCGGGACGCTACTTGATAAGGATCCAGGATGAGCCGGAAACTTCGTCTTTTTTCATGCGTGTGTTGTGTGTCCGTTGTCTCCGGTGGCGGCCGACGGCCTCGCAAGGTCTTCTGGCCCACACAGGTGGGTACCGGAGCAGACTCCTGTGTGTTAGCGCGCTGAGAGCTTTCCCTTCCCGTAGCTCTTGTTAAGTCTACCTTCCACCTACCCTCCCACTGGGCACAATACCGTTAATTCAGCGTTGAATAAATGTTACTCTTGGATACTGAGTCCAATATAGGTAGTTTCCCAAGGAACGCGACCCGTCACTCGGTTAACAACCAGGTTGCCAATTACCGTTGGGTGACCCGAAGCGAACAGCTGAGAATTGGCACCGAGTCAATCCTCTCTGGCCGGGATCTAAATGGTTAAGCCGATTTAGATGAGCTGAATTGGCGCATATCCTGCCGGAGGGAAAGCCGAGGGAACTACTGTCTTTCTAGATTTCTCAGACAACAGTTTCCTGGAATGGCTCACATATCTGAGATGCTCAAAAACTTTCTTGGGGCAATCTTCGGCCCAGAGGTCACCGAAAGGTCAACCCGGTTGTCAAAGATTTTTAGGATTTTATCAAGCGTGGTTAAGCTGGTTTAGTTTGATATCTTTATAAAAATATATGTTGAAAAGTTGGTGGACTCCTTTGATACGCTTTATACTATAATTGTCTGGAAAGTCAGGCTGGAGCACCAGGAAGGTCCGGCTGGAGCACCTGGAAGGTCAGGCTGGAGCACCAGGAAGGTCAGGCTGGAGCACCAGGAAGTTCAGGCTGGAGCACCAGGAAGGTCAGGCTGGAGCACCTGGAAGGTCAGGCTGGAGCACCAGGAAGGTCAGGCTGGAGCACCTGGAAGGTCAGGCTGGAGCACCTGGAAGGTCAGGCTGGACACCAGGAAGGTCAGGCTGGAGCACCAGGAAGGTCAGGCTGAAGCACCAGGAAGGTCCGGCTGGAGCACCAGGAAGGTCAGGCTGGAGCACCAGGAAGGTCAGGCTGGACACCAGGAAGGTCAGGCTGGAGCACCAGGAAGGTCCGGCTGGAGCACCTGGAAGGTCAGGCTGGAGCACCAGGAAGGTCCGGCTGGAGCACCTGGAAGGTCAGGCTGGAGCACCAGGAAGGTCAGGCTGGAGCACCAGGAAGGTCAGGCTGGAGCACCAAGAAGGTCAGGCTGGAGAACCAGGAAGGTCCGGCTGGAGCACCAGGAAGGTCAGGCTGGAGCACCAGGAAGGTCAGGCTGGAGCACCAGGAAGGTGCTCCAGCCTGATCTCACAGAAATCTGTGAAAACACAGATCTACACACACACACACACATGCACTAAGATACAGACCCACGACAACTCACAACTCCCACTACTCCATTCACACACTCTCCCACACACACACACACACACACACACACACACACACACACACACACACACACCTCTGCAAACGTAACCGAGGCCGCTGAGCGAGTCTGCCCTCCGAGTACACACACACACACACACCTGACACTCACAACATGGGGCTACTGTTTATTCCCCGAGCGCAACCCGTCCTCGACTCAAGTCCATTACATCCAGCCGTCGCCCCCACAGACGCATTCATAAATTTTAACATGCTGTTCATTCAAAACGGGAATTTTCTCAAGTATAAATTAATATTATAATATATTAGCATATTGTGTATAAATAGGCATAGGTTAGGTTAGGTCAGGTGTTTAGGTTCTGTTGGCGATTATTTGTATTTGTAGTACGTTGGTGAAGCATTTACAGCGTTGTGGTTCGAACAAAATTCGTCAGTGAAGCACTTGTTCCGGAAATGTTCGAACGTCAGCAGTTGTGAGTCGTGTGTAAACCGCTTTTCATTCATAAACAGGGGGTTTGGCGGGTGCATGGAATCACTTTTGGATCTTTGTTTGGAGGACGGGCTGCCGAGCGCCCTGTATTTTGCTTGTACTCGCATGTGCTTCAGTCTATTGTGTTTCATGACCCACGGCGAGGCTTCGACCCCTCGCTTTACCCCTCCCCCCCTCCCTCTCCACTGTCTAGCCCGTCCCAGCCCGTCCTTATAAACAAAGGCCAAAGTTCATTCCATGCACCCGCCAAACCCCCCAGCTGTTTATGGATGAAAAACGGTTTACACACGACTCACAACTGCTGACGTTCTAACACTTCCGGAACAAGTGCTTCACTGACAAATTATGTTCGAACCACAATGCTGTAAACAGCCCGTTCACCAAACAAAGACCCAAAAGTGATTCCATGCACCCGCCAAACCCCCTGTTAATGAATGAAAAACGGTTTACACACGACTCACAACTGATTTCGTTCGAACCACAACGCTGTAAATGCTTCACTCACGTACTACAAATACAAATAATCGCCAACAGAACCTAAACACCTAATCTAGTCTAACCTAACCTAACCTACGCCTTACTATACACAGAACTTTAATATAAGATAATATTAACTTATATGTGAGAACAATCCTATTTTTAATACACAGTGTGTATTTTGGGTTTGAGATCACCAGATTGGTGGTTTGGTAGCCGAACGGACAGCGTGCAGGATTCGAAATTATGTGGCCCGGGTTCGATTCCCAGACCAGAAACAAACAAATGGGCAAAGTTTCTTTCACCCTGATGCTCCTGTTACCTAGCAGTAAATAGGTACCTGGGAATTAGGCAGCTTTAACGGAGCTGCTTCCTGGGGGTGTGTGCGTGGAAAAAAATAGTTAGTAGTTAGTTACAGTTGATTAATTGACAGTTGAGAGGCGGGCCGAAAAACCAGAGCTCAACCCCCGCAAACACAACTAGGTGAATACACGGGTGTGTGACTCATGGATATAGACTCATTCCTCTAAATGTTTGCTGACGACGCCAAAATTATGAGAAGGATTAAGACAGAGGAGGACAGCTTGAGGCTTCAAGAAGACCTGGACAAGCTGCAGGAATGGTCGAACAAATGGTTGTTAGAGTTTAACCCAAGCAAATGTAATGTAATGAAGATAGGTGTAAGGAGCAGGAGGCCAGATGGAAGGTATCATTTGGGAGATGAAATACTTCAAGAGTCAGAGAGAGAGAGAGAGAAAGACCTGGGGATTGATATCACGCCAGACCTGTCCCCTGAAGCCCATATCAAAAGAATAGCATCAGCGGCATATATCAGGTTAGCTAACATAAGAACGGCATTTAGAAACTTGTGTAAGGAATCTTTCAGAACTTTGTATACCACATATGTCAGGCCAATCCTGGAGTATGCGGCTCCAGCATGGAGTCCATATCTAGTCAAGCATAAGACTAAACTGGAAAAGGTTCAAAGGTTTGCCACCAGAGTAGTACCCGAAGTGAGGGGTATGAGCTACGAGGAGAGACTACGGGAATTAAACCTCACGTCAATGGGAGACAGAAGAGTTAGAGGGGACATGATCACCACATACAAGATTCTCAGAGGAATTGATAGGGTAGATAAAGACAGACTATTTAACATAAGGGGCACACGCACTAGGGGACACAGGTGTAAATTGAGTGCCCAAATGTACCATAGAGACGTTAGAAAGAATTTTTTCAGTGTGAAATTGGTTGACAAATGGAATGCATTAGGAAGTGATGTGGTGGAGGCTGACTCCACACACAGCTTCAAGTGTAGATATGATAGACCCCAATAGGCTCAGGAACCTGTACATTAGTTGATTGACGGTTGAGAGCCGGGACCAAAGAGCCAGAGCTCAACCCCCGCAAGCACAACTAGGTACGTACAACTAGGTGAGTACACAGAGACACACAACTAGGTGAGTACACAGAGACACACAACTAGGTGAGTACACAGAGACACACAACTAGGTGAGTACACAGAGACACACAACTAGGTGAGTACACAGAGACACACAACTAGGTGAGTACACAGAGACACACAACTAGGTGAGTACACAGAGACACACAACTAGGTGAGTACACAGAGACACACAACTAGGTGAGTACACACCCAGGAAGCAGCCTGTAACCACTGACTAACTCCCAGGTACCTATTTACTGCTAGGTAACAGGGACATCAGAGTGAAAGAAATTCTGCCCATTTGTTTCCGCCATGGCCGGGGATCGATCCCCGGTCCTTAGGATTACGAGTCCAAAGCGCTGTCCTCTTAGCCACAGAGGCTCCCATACACACATATAGGGTCTGTATGTGTATGTATTTGTGTGTGTGTACTCTCCTATTTGTACTCACCTATTTGTGTCTGCAGGATCGAGCATTGACTCTTGGATCCCGCCTTTCGAGCATTGGTTGTTTACAGCAATGACTCCGGTCCTATTTCCTTATCATACCTGGTTTTAAAATTATGAATAGTATTGGCTTCCACAACCTGTTCCTTAAGTGCATTCCATTTTTCCACTACTCTCACGCTAAAAGAAAACTTCCTAACATCTCTGTGACTCATCTGAGTTTCCAGCTTCCACCCATGTCCCCTCGTTGAGCAGCACACACACACACACACACACACACACACACACACACACACACACACACACACACACACACACACACACCCATGTGTGTGTGTGTTTATGTGTGTGTGTTAGTGTCTGCTGTTCCCTGCTGAATGTAAGCATGGTGTCTGCTGCCCCGTCTCAAGTGCCTGCTGCCCTTGATCTAATTAGACTCCTTGATCTAATTAGACACTTAATTAAGCAAATCACTATTTATTTAATTACTCTTAAGTTATATAATTGCATATATCATATTATTATTATTATTTGTTTGAAATCAAATGTCCTTTGCATAAGAGAACGAGTTGAATAAACAAATATGAGTCTTCTATTTTTAGTGTTGCCTGCTATATTTGAATATACTGAAATATAACAGAGGCGAACATAGTAATTGAATTCACGTCAGTGCATGTCAAGTGACAATTGAAACCGTTACAGGCGGTTGAATTCCGCTGCTAATTCGCCCCTTGTGCTCCACTAGGCTGTTGGTGAACAACCGGTCCTGAGGCCAGGCGGCCACCCACCCCTGAGCCGGTGTGGGAGCCGGTCGGCCGAGCGGACAGCACGCTGGACTTGTGATCCTGTGGTCCTGGGTTCGATCCCAGGCGCCAGTGAGAAACAATGGGCAGAGTTTCTTCTTTCACCATATGCCCCTGTTACCTAGCAGTAAAATAGGTACCTGGGTGTTAGTCAGCTGTAACGGGCTGCTTCCTGGGGGTGGAGGCCTGGTCGAGGACCGGGCCGCGGGGACACTAAAGCCCCTAAATCATCTCAAGATAACCTCAAGATAACCCCCCTGATGATGCATTTTAATCAATGTTAACATATTGTATACTATAAAGGAGTATATTTTCAAATATAAATAATTATTATTACAATTATGTATTATTATTTCGTGTGTAGTGAAGCAGAGGTTAAATTTCGTTAGATGTTTAGGTTCTGTTGACAATTATTTGTATTTGCAATATGTGGGTGAAGAATTTATAGAAGCACGATACGAACAGAGGACGAGAAGCACTGTTCGAGAAAATTTCGAACATAGTCCGTTGAGTCTTGTGTAAAGTGTTCTTCATTTATAAACAAGGAGGAAGGGGAGGGGGCGGTTGGCGGCAGGATTAACGAGCGTTTGACTTTGTTGTTGAAGACTGGCTGAGGGAACTGTAGACGCACACACACAGCAGGGAACAGCAGACACGGACAAACACACACACAGCAGGGAACAGCAGACACGGACAAACACACACACAGCAGGGAACAGCAGACACGGACACACACACACACAGCAGGGAACAGCACACACGGACACACACACACAGCAGGGAACAGCAGACACGGACACACACACACACTCAGCAGGAAACAGCAGACACGGACACACACACACTCAGCAGGAAACAGCAGACACGGACACACACACACTCAGCAGGAAACAGCAGACACGGACACACACACACACAGCAGGGAACAGCAGACACGGACACACACACACACAGCAGGGAACAGCAGACACGGACACACACACACACAGCAGGGAACAGCAGACACGGACACACACACAAACAGCAGGAAACAGCAGACACGGACACACACATTCAGCAGGAAACAGCAGACAGAACACCCCCCCCCCTAGAGTGAGCAGTAACACCAACAACCACTGATCTCAGGGGAAGGAGTAAACACCTGCCCCTCCCCCATTCCTTCACTTCCCCGGACAACTAAAGCCAAAGGGAACAAAACAACTCAGGATGATACAATGATTTGTTATCAAATTCCTGGTTTGCCAGCAGGTTTTCTAGGGTAGAGTAGTAAACCGCATACTGTCCTTCTCCTAGTGGCATCCCTGTAGCCACAATATCCAAGAGTGTCATTGGTTTGACGTTAAATCAACGTTAATTGAGCGTTGTATTGGCTTTACTCGGGGCGGGGGTGGGGGGGGGGTATAGTGACCGTTAGGCTGCTTTCTCAGCCGCTTATATTTAGCTTCTTTGTTCGCTATTGCACTACCAATTATACTAAAGTGTGTTGGTACTCAGCTACAACTGTAAACTGGACGGTTTTTGTATTGCGTGTCCTGTAGCGCTATCTCTCTGTATTGCGTGTCCTGTAGAGCTATCTCTGTATTGCGTGTCCTGTAGCGCTATCTCTCTGTATTGCGTGTCCTGTAGAACTATCTCTCTGTATTGCGTGTCCTGTGGAGCTATCTCTCTGTATTGCGTGTCCTGTAGCGCTATCTCTCTGTATTGCGTGTCCTGTAGAGCTATCTCTGTATTGCGTGTCCTGTAGCGCTATCTCTCTGTATTGCGTGTCCTGTAGAACTATCTCTCTGTATTGCGTGTCCTGTGGAGCTATCTCTCTGTATTGCGTGTCCTGTAGCGCTATCTCTCTGTATTGCGTGTCCTGTAGCGCTATCTCTCTGTATTGCGTGTCCTGTAGCGCTATCTCTCTGTATTGCGTGTCCTGTAGAACTATCTCTCTGTATTGCGTGTCCTGTGGAGCTATCTCTCTGTATTGCGTGTCCTGTGGAGCTATTTCTGTATTGCGTGTCCTGTAGCGCTATCTCTCTGTATTGCGTGTCCTGTAGCGCTATCTCTCTGTATTGCGTGTCCTGTAGAACTATCTCTCTGTATTGCGTGTCCTGTAGAGCTATCTCTTTGTATTGCGTGTCCTGTAGCGCTATCTCTCTGTATTGCGTGTCCTGTAGCGCTATCTCTCTGTATTGCGTGTCCTGTAGAGCTATCTCTCTGTATTGCGTGTCCTGTAGAGCTATCTCTCTGTATTGCGTGTCCTGTAGCGCTATCTCTCTGTATTGCGTGTCCTGTAGAACTATCTCTCTGTATTGCGTGTCCTGTGGAGCTATCTCTCTGTATTGCGTGTCCTGTGGAGCTATCTCTCTGTATTGCGTGTCCTGTAGCGCTATCTCTGTATTGCGTGTCCTGTAGAACTATCTCTCTGTATTGCGTGTCCTGTAGAACTATCTCTCTGCATTGCGTGTCCTGTGGAGCTATCTCTCTATATTGCGTGTCCTGAAGAGCTATCTCTCTGTATTGCGTGTCCTGTAGCGCTATCTCTGTATTGCGTGTCCTGTAGAGCTATCTCTGTATTGCGTGTCCTGTAGCGCTATCTCTCTGTATTGCGTGTCCTGTAGCGCTATCTCTCTGTATTGCGTGTCCTGTAGCGCTATATCTCTGTATTGCGTGTCCTGTAGCGCTCTCTCTCTATATTGCGTGTCCTGAAGAGCTATCTCTCTGTATTGCGTGTCCTGTAGCGCTATATCTCTGTATTGTGTGTCCTGTAGCGCTCTCTCTCTATATTGCGTGTCCTGAAGAGCTATCTCTCTGTATTGCGTGTCCTGTAGCGCTATCTCTGTATTGCGTGTCCTGTAGAGCTATCTCTCTGTATTGCGTGTCCTGTAGCGCTATCTCTCTGTATTGCGTGTCCTGTAGCGCTATCTCTCTGTATTGCGTGTCCTGTAGCGCTATATCTCTGTATTGCGTGTCCTGTAGCGCTCTCTCTCTATATTGCGTGTCCTGAAGAGCTATCTCTCTATATTGCGTGTCCTGAAGAGCTATCTCTCTGTATTGCGTGTCCTGTAGAACTATCTCTCTGGGTATTACATGTACCCAGATATATTTGTATATTGCCATCAGTACAATTACGGAGCTGACATATATTACAAGATTGCCAAAATAAGTATGTGATATATCTAGATTGTGTATTACGCCTTTTTCTAAATGGAAAACTATTAAGATCACTATTCTGATGCTTTAGCTGTTTACATATCTTGAGGTTATCTTGAGGTTATCTTGAGATGATTTCGGGGCTTTTTTTTAGTGTCCCCGCGGCCCGGTCCTCGACCAGGCCTCCAACCCCAGGAAGCAGCCCATGACAGCTGACTAACACCCAGGTACCTATTTTACTGCTAGGTAACAGGGGCATAGGGTGAATGAAACTCTGCCCATTGTTTCTCGCCGGCGCCTGGGATCGAACCCAGGACCACAGGATCACAAGTCCAGCGTGCTGTCCGGTCGGCCGACTGGCTCCCTATAATGGAGTCCTGTGCGGAGGCCAATAAAAACAGAATTATAGCATTGCTTGTCAGTCTCCATCTGGCTATCTTCCCACGACTTGTGTAGATGTGGAGGGAAGATGGTCAGAACGTGAGAGGAAGATGGTGTATCTTCACACGGCAGCCGGGACCTCCTCCGTCGCCACCAGGGGGCTCATGCTAGGCTATCAACCCATCCTCCTCCTCCTGTCTGGGTAGTATATATTGTGACGGCCGACTGACTATTGATGGTCGTCACGAATTCGTATATTCTAAGCTTTTAGACAGTAGTATACTGACTAGTTAGGAATGTATTTTAGAATAAATGAAGCTTAAAAACAAACTTAATATTCCTAGGCCTAGTATAGGACATATATTAGGCCTCATATATCGTGTATTGGGCCTAGGAAGGTTAGGCTAGTTTAGTTTGTCAAAGCAACACAAATAAAAAAAAATCTGTTTCTCCAACTCAATAGTTTAAATTTTTACTTTCTAAATTCCTTGTGTCTATATACTATGATACTCATCATTACTATATGTACTACCAAAACAGGAGGATAGGCTGTCTGTATGCAGACGTGGAGTCACAATAACGTGGCTGAACACATGATATTGAAACCACACCTCAGGAAATGAATGTGTGGGTTGGATACCATAGGCATTTATATCTAACTTTTCCTTGTGGTAAAATTAGGAATTCATGGAGTGAGAATTTGATCAGTAAACAGGCAAGTGGTGGTAGTCGTCATCTCTGTGTGAAAATAAATTCAATTAGATGAATTATGGATTGACATATTACGTATGCATGGCTTTGCTGAAACTTTGAGACAGGAAATGGTAAACTTTGCAAGTGATTTACGGCCTCGCCGGTTGCAATATCGTCCCGGCAGTCACTGCCATGTCAGAAAAACCACTTGGGAAACGAAGAGCGTTCGTGTCAGTGACTCGTATTCAATGTAGCCTCGTTACTTGCCTCGAAATTATATCTGATGGCGCTGCTTCGCAGACTACTCGCTGTAAAGACAATAAATCCAGGAAAGACCGACAAACAACGTAACCAGGGACCAGATTCACAAAAGCACTTACGCAAGCACTTACTAACCTGTACATTTTTTCTCAATCTTTGGCGGTTTTGTTTCCAATTATTAAACAGTTAATGAGCTCCGAAGCACCGGGACGCTGTTTATAACAAAAACAACAGTTGATTGGGAAGTTTTCCTGCTTGTAAACTGTTTAATAAATATAACCAAAGCCGTCAAAGATTGAGGAAAGATGTACACGTTCGTAAGTGCTTTCGTTAATCTGGCCCCTGGACTCTGCGACGCCACAACTGAACAGGTCAAAAGGAGCTGAACATGAAATAAGACATTTAGAATCCATGTGATGCAGCGTAGCACACTTGATCCGCACTTCGCCACCGATTTCGTCTGGATTCGAGCCCTGGTCAGGGAGGTTTGTCTGGAAACAGTCTAAACTATTCGCCCCTATTCACCGAGCAGTAATTGGGTACTTGGTTGTTAACCGATTGATGGGTCATGTTCCAGGAAAAACAAGTCGGGGAGCTGGTCGGCCGAGCGGACAGCACGCTGGACTTGTGATCCTGTGGTCCTGGGTTCGATCCCAGGCGCCGGCGAGAAACAATGGGCAGAGTTTCTTTCACCCTATGCCCCTGTTACCTAGCAGTAAAATAGGTACCTGGGTGTTAGTCAGCTGTCACGGGCTGCTTGCTGGGGGTGGAGGCCTGGTCGAGGACCGGGCCGCGGGGACACTAAAAAGCCCCGAAATCATCTCAAGATAACCTCAAGATAACGTCAAGGCTTACCAAGAACTGGCAAGGGAAAGCTGTCAACCAGCTGACAGGAGACAGAACTCGTCTACTACTCTACTTATCTATATCATAAAAAAGATAGCTGTCTACTCTAACAACAAAACTTGTCCAAGCCTTCTGACGAACATGTGCTCTAAATGCAAATGGAGACTGGATACCTTAATGAGTCATACCACCGCAGGCTGATAAAGGGTGTAAACATCAAATTAAACATTGCTGCAAAAACTGGTGTAGACCTCAACGCAAAATGTTGCAACGTTGCACGTCTCTTGCAGCAGCCTGTGTACATGTGGAAGAGTGTGCACTAATTCTGTTGATGACGACTCCATCTATGTATAGACGACTCCATTCAAAACTATATACACCGTATGTCTCTCATATTATTATTATTATTATTATTATTATTATTATTATTATTATTATTATTATTATTATTTATTTATTTATTTATTTATTTATTTTGTTAATTATTTTATTATTTTATTTTATTATTAATATTTATCATTATTGCACCAAATTATTTTATGCTCTCCAGTTTTATTGCTCTCCAGCAATCTCTTTCACAACTTGTAAATTGTATTTTTGTTTTATTTAACATGATAACCAATTTGCACACTTTTACACATGCTGAACCAATTAGGCAAACTTTGCTACTTACACGCCCGACTACAACACATTTTATTGCGTTATAAAATATTCCTCATAGGAAAAGTTTGAATATAACAACACAGAACGTGTTAGGCTGAACAGAGAGACTGCTTCAGGTTAACAGCAGGCTCCTCCACCTCCCGAAACAACTCGATTCAGCGAAATAATAAAACAAGAAAGAATGTAATTCACGCAGAGTGATAAGTAAGGATGACTGCGTAGGCCTGAGTGCCAGGCGAGGGGGGGGGGGTGGAGGGCACGAGAACCAGCCTCCAGGGATAGTAGGCCTGAGTGCCGGGGGGGGGGGAGATCAGGCCCCAAGGGATGGAATACGTCAACCGCCGCGGGGCGCGCCGCCACCCCGGCCGCCTGCCGGATGAAGGGGGATCCCGAGGTACAGATAACCGGACAGATTGTGTACTTCTGGACTGCCAGAAAGCCTTCGACACAGTGCCTCACAAGAGAAGTAAGGCATGATAGAGACGTATAAAATACTTAGGGGGGGGGGGGTTGACAAAGTGGGACATTAAGAAATGTTCACAGTGAATACCAATACAACAAGAGAGCTTGAATAGGCTTGAGATGAGCCATAGAGATATTTAGAAAGTTTTCTTTTAGCGAAATAGTGGGAAATACATATGCCGAAAAAATATCAGAAGGTACTATTTTGGAAACAAAGCGGTAGATGGTTGGAACAAGCTAGAAAAATGTGAAGATAATGGAGGCCAAAATCGTCAGTAGTTTGAAATAGTCATATGACAAAGAGTGCTGGGAAGACGGGACATCACGACCGTAGCTCTCAATCTGTAACTACACTTAGGTAATTACACTTAGCTAATAATGCAACTCGTGTTGGAGCTCCAATTTTCGCTAACCATCCTGCACTGTCGAGAACAATTAGGATAAAAAGTTAAAATATCCATCACTGTCAGCCCAAGGCACTTACTGTCATCACTTATTCTTGAGAAACAACCAACAAGTCTCACATGAAAACAGATACACTCACAGCAGGCAAATAAACAAACCCTTCTGGAAGATGCTGAAGATACGTAATAGACCAAGCACATAGCTCCTCAAGATCAACTCCCAGAAATACAAACAGATGGTGCTAAGAACGAGAGGAAAGAGGCCGGGCAGATGAGCGGGAAAGCAACTTCCGTCCAGCACAAGACAAGGACTTGTGGCCGCATATTGCAACACCTTCAAGGCGTAACGTCCACACTTGGTTAAGCCCATACAAGGGATCTCCAGAGATGCGCCACCAACTGAAGTTGACGAGTTGAAGAAATAGATCAATGACAACTGAACCTGACAGTGTTGGGGTAGACAGACCCACAAGCTTGCAGCTCACAAGATAATTACACCAACTGACAGCAAGAGTTTACTGTTCAGCTCGGCACGACGACCAAGCCTTTCATATAATAATAAATCATAATA
This sequence comes from Procambarus virginalis, assembly GCA_020271785.1. NCBI lineage: Eukaryota > Metazoa > Arthropoda > Malacostraca > Decapoda > Cambaridae > Procambarus > Procambarus virginalis. The sequence continues at coordinate 28,003,652 of WNGS01004511.1, read as the reverse complement.
ATCATCTTCATCATCATCATCATCATCATAATAATAATAATAATAATAATAAAATTTGTTGTATGAATACACTCAGGAAGCCTGAGTGTATTCATACACATTAGGCTTATATCGAGGTCCACCTCCCCCCCCCGAACGTTCGACCCCTGGGCGGGGTCGAATTCCTGACCCCGCCCAGGAGGCAACCCCCACAACAAGCTGACTAACTCCTCAATACCTACTTACTGCCAGGTGAACAGAGGCATTAGGTGAAAGGAAAGGTACCCAACCATTTCTGTCCCGCCCGGGATTCGAATCCGGAATTCTCGGTTGTGCGTCGAGAACGACTCCATACACAGCTTCAAATGTAGATATGATAGAGCCCAGTAGGCTCAGGAATCTGTACACCAGTTAATTGACAGTTGAGAGGCGGGACCAAAGAGCCAAAGCTCAATCCCCGCAAGCACAACTAGGTGAACACATACAGACACAAATATTAATGAAGGAATGGTCCAACAAATGGCTACTAAAGTTCAACCCGAGTAAATGTTAGGTAATGAAACTAGGCAGTGGAAACAGGAGGCCAGACACAGGATATAAAATAGGAGATGAAGTACTTCAGGAAACGGACAGAGAGAAAGATCTAGGAGTTGATATCACACCAAACCTGTCTCCTGAAGCCCACATAAAAAGGATAACATCTGCGGCATATGCGAGGCTGGCTAACATCAGAACAGCGTTCAGGAACCTGTGTAAGGAATCATTCAGAAACCTTGTGTACCACATATGTAAGACCAATCCTGGAGTATGCGGCCCCAGCATGGAGCCCGTACCTTGTCAAGCACAAGACGAAGCTGGGAAAAAGTTCAGAGGTATGTCATTAGGCTAGTCCCAGAACTAAGAGGCATGAGTTACGGGGAAAGGCTGCGGGAAATGCACCTCACGACACTGGAAGACAGAAGAGTAAGGGGAGACATGATCACTACCTACAAAATTCTCAGAGGAACTGACAGGATAGATAAGGATAAACTGTTTAACATGGGTGGTACGCGAACAAGGGGACACAGGTGGAGACTGAGTACCCAAATGAGCCACAGGGACGTCAGAAAGAACTTTTTCAGTGTCAGAGTAGTTAACAGGTGGAATGCATTAGGCAGTGATGTGGTGGAGGCTGACTCCATACACAGCTTCAAATGTAGATATGATAGAGCCCAGAAGGCTCAGGAATCTGTACACCAGTTGATTGAGAGTTGAGAGGCGGGACCAAAGAGCCAGAGCTCAAACCCCCGCAAGCACAACTAGGTGAGAACAACTAGGTGAGTACACAATGTTTGCACCATAATATATTTTCCTGTTTAACCTTCACAGTTCTCACACACGGTCTCTCTCTCACTAATCTTAATCTTTTGCACTATTGATCTGTTTCCGATATTGCTTTTGCTATTATCACACACACACACACACACACACACACACACACACACACACACACACACACACACACACACACACACACACACACACACACAGAGGGGCCTGATAGCTGAGTGGACAGCGCTCTGTACTCGTAATCCTAGGGTCCGGGTTGAATCGTGATTGCTCCAAATGGGCAGAGTTTTTTTCACCCTGATGTCCCCTGTTACCCCTTCAGTAAATAGGTACCTGGGAGTTAGACATCTGCTACGGGCTACTTCCTGGGTGTATGTGTGTGTGGAAAAAATAAACAAAAATTTAGTAGTTAGTAACAGTTTATTGATTGACAATTAAGAGTCGGGCCGAAAGAGCAGAGCTCAACCCCCGCAAGCACAACTAGGTGAATAATACACATATTGTTAACTACACCACAGGAGGACGAGCCCTCACCCCGAGTACCTCCTGCCCCTACACCACCAGGACTTCCTCCTGGTCCAAGCAGGCCTGGGCTAGATCTAAGCCCTCCATCCCCCATCCCACTTCTCCCCCGAACCCCTGATAACTACCCCCACAGGAGGATGAGCCTACCCAAGTAACCCTGCCCATGGAACAGCTTCCTACACCAGTGGGGAGGGAGGGTGAAAATGGATATAGGAAAAGTGAGCTTCAAGGTAATGTACTCAAACATCACTGGGATTACCAATAAAGCAAGTGGACTAACAGAAAGGTCGCAGGAATAAAAACTCAGATGTAATAGGACTCACATAAACAAAATTGTCAACTGAAGGTGAAATCCTTCAATGAAAGGTGGGAGGTGAAATCCTGTAAGAGTCAAATAGAGATAAAGATCTGGGGGTTGATATCACACCGAACCTGTTTCCAGAGGCCCACATAAAAATTATATCATCAGCGGCATATGCTAGGTTGGCCCACATAAGAACTGCCTTTAGAAACTTGTTTTAAAGAATCGTTCAGGACCCTGTATACCACTTATGTCAGACCAATCCTGGAATATGAAGCTCCAGTCTGGAGTCCATACATAGTTAAACACAAGACAAAGTTAGAGTAGATTCAGAGGTATGCCACCAGACTAGTCCCGGAACTGGGAGGTATGGGCTACGAGGAAAGGCTAAGGGAGCTGACCCTCACGTCCTTGGAAAACAGAAGAGTAAGGAGAGACATAATAACTACCTACAAAATTCTCCGAGAAATTGACAGGGTTCAGAAAAACAAACTCTTTAGCACAGGTGGAACACGAACAAGGGGACACAGGTTGAAAGTTAGTACACAAATGAGTCACAGAGACATTTGAAAGATTTTTCGGTGTCAGAGTAGTTAACAAATGCATTAAGTATTAATGCATTAATGCATTAAATAGTGATGTGGTGGAGACTGACTCCATACACAGTTTCAAATGTAGATATGATAGAGACCAGTAGGCTCAGGAACCTGTACACCAGTTGACTGACGGATGAGAGGCGGGACCAAAGAGCCAGAGCTTAACTCCCGCAAGCACGACTAGGTGATTGCAACTAGGTGAATCCCCCCCCCCCCTTGCCTTGTGGTTCCCGCCAGAGCAGGAAGTTTGGAAGAGAAGGAAGAGGTTGTCGAAGGCGCATGACAATACGTGTTCTTTAGAAGTCCTGTACACCGACAATAATGGAAATCCAGAGAAGGTGACCGAACTCGACGAGTGAACACAGTAGAGGAGCCAAGATTTAACTGCCTTCACGTCAACGAAACTGTCAGAAGTCATAAGAAATGCAGCGTTTTATCAAGACAATCATAGAGTGAGAGAGGAGGAGGGAGAGTAGCCCTTTAGATCAGTAATTACCGGACAGTGAAAGAACTGCCAATCATAGGCCGTGAAGGATTCACTGATCACATAACAAGAACCATAACACTGAGAGAACATGTAATAACATCAATGACATACATCACTCCACAAAGCGATACACGACATGGTTATCTTCCTTGAGGTTATCTTGAGATGATTTCGGGGCTTAGCGTCCCCGCGGCCCGGTCCTCGACCAGGCCTCCTTTTTGTTACACATCCCCAGAAAGCAGCTCGTAGCAGCTACCTAACTACCAGGTACATATTTTACCGCTAGGTGAACAGGGGCACCAGGGCGAAAGAAACTCTGCCCATTTCTTTCCGCCTCTACCGCGGATCGAACCCGGAACCTTAGTATTACAAATCCCAAACGCTGCCCATTCAGCTGTCATGGCCCCAAGATTAGGGGGCCAGTTTTTACTATCATTGAAAGAGCTGCCTGAATTGCAGACAGAAATTACTTTAAACTCTTAACCATGGAGGACCCTCAACCATGGTATATTACACTGGGAGAACACAGACCTACGGGTTTACGGACTCATGGAAAGATAAATTCATGGAAGCAGGAACGAAACAACTTTTAAGCCGACATCTCAATTGGCGGACAAGACTGAGGGGTAATGATGAACCAGTCAGACATTAGATGATAGTCACTCTGAGCCAGACATAAGAGAAATCACCTTCAAAGATTTACCTCCCCCTCCACACCACACACACAGTCTACTTACACCACACACACACACACACACAAAATCAATCTACCCCTCCCTCCTCTGCACCACACTCTACCTTTTCTACTACACACACAAACAGTGTACCTGCTACACCACCCACACACAAACACACTACCAGCTCCACCACACACACACAAACACACTACCAGCTCCACCACCCACACACAAAACACTACCAGCTCCACCACACACAAACACTACCAGCTCCACCACCCACACACAAACACACTACCAGCTCCACCACCCACACACAAACACACTACCAGCTCCACCACCCACACACAAACACACTACCAGCTCCACCACCCACACACAAACACACTACCAGCTCCACCACCCACACACAAACACAATGTCACCCTTCACCAGCGCGGGCCACCAACACAACACACACACACGCCCCCTCCAGCACAACATATAACACAAGCGACGTGTCGCGTCGTGTTTGGACAGCAGTGTGCGCGCCTCGTCTTCTGTTGACTTTGAATGGCGCACATTAAGGCTGATTGCATAACCGTCTGTCATTGTGCCAGATTCACCCACGATGTTCAACTGAGCTGTGTTGGAGGGCACCTTGTAGTGTGCGGCGTATACGGTTCCTGATGATATATGGTATATCCTGATGATATATGAAGATCACTGGGGGGTTCTCATGATTCTTAAAAGCCAACGACGCTTACACGTTGACTCCATACCGTTGTTGGTTAATACTATGATATTAACGTTACCAATTGTACACATCACACCAAACAGGCAACGTAACTGTAGTGGTTAGCGCCAGAACTTTTCTTAATGAAATTAGGTATTCCTGTATTTAAGGATTTAATTAAGCAAACATGGCTCCTATTTAATAAAAAAAAAGTTAAAATCATGAACAAAGTTCCTGTGGTGCGGGAGTACTGTGGTGCGGGAGTACAGGTACTGCGGAGCGGGAGTACTGTGGTGCGGGAGTACTGTGGTGCGGGAGTACTGTGGTGCGGAGTACTGTGGTGCGGGAGTACTGTGGTGCGGGAGTACTGTGGTGCGGGAGTACTGTGGTGCGGGAGTACTGTGTGGCGGGAGTACTGTGGTGCGGGAGTACTGCGGTGCGGGAGTACTGTGGTGCGGGAGTACTGTGGTGCGGGAGTACTGTGGTGCGGGAGTACTGCGGTGCGGGAGTACTGTGGTGCGGGAGTACTGTGGTGCGGGAGTACTGTGGTGCGGGAGTACTGCGGTGCGGGAGTACTGTGGTGCGGGAGTACTGCGGTGCGGGAGTACTGTGGAGCGGGAGTACTGCGGTGCGGGAGTACTGCGGTGCGGGAGTACTGCGGTGCGGGAGTACTGCGGTGCGGGAGTACTGCGGTGCGGGAGTACTGCGGTGCGGGAGTACTGTGGTGCGGGAGTACAGGTACTGCGGAGCGGAGTACTGTGGTGCGGGAGTACTGTGGTGCGGGAGTGCTGTGGTGCGGGAGTACTGTGGTGCGGGAGTACTGCGGTGCGGGAGTACTGTGGTGCGGGAGTACAGGTACTGCGGAGCGGGAGTACTGTGGTGCGGGAGTACTGTGGTGCGGGAGTACTGTGGTGCGGGAGTACTGTGGTGCGGGAGTACTGCGGTGCGGGAGTACTGTGGTGCGGGAGTACAGGTACTGCGGAGCGGGATTACTGTGGTGCGGGAGTACAGGTACTGCGGAGCGGGAGTACTGTGGTGCGGGAGTACAGGTACTGCGGAGCGGGAGTACTGTGGTGCGGGAGTACTGTGGTGCGGGAGTACAGGTACTGCGGAGCGGGAGTACTGTGGTGCGGGAGTACTGTGGTGCGGGAGTACTGCGGTGCGGGAGTACTGTGGTGCGGGAGTACAGGTACTGCGGAGCGGGAGTACTGTGGTGCGGGAGTACAGGTACTGCAGAGCGGGAGTACTGTGGTGCGGGAGTACAGGTACTGCGGAGCGGGAGTACTGTGGTGCGGGAGTACTGTGGTGCGGGAGTACTGCGGTGCGGGAGTACTGTGGTGCGGGAGTACAGGTACTGCGGAGCGCGAGTACTGTGGTGCGGGAGTACAGGTACTGCGGAGCGGGAGTACTGTGGTGCGGGAGTACAGGTACTGCGGAGCGGGAGTACTGTGGTGCGGGAGTACTGTGGTGCGGTGTAACACTGTAAAAGTGTTTGGTTTATTTTTATTTAATACATACATGGAGATATATGAGTCACAGACAAGGATTTTGACAGACGCCAACTTGTCTGGCCTGGATCTCACCCCTCTAAGTGTTAATTGACAACCAAGTGACCTGAGGTCAGCCAGGCGAATCTCACCTGGCTCTCGCTAATCTTATAATTGAGCCGCGTAGCCTTCAAACATGCCGACGTTTAAGGAGTGGCTTGGTAGAGTGCCCCAGGCTATCTAACTTGTGGGCGGAGTTAGCCACTAGGTTCCCAATATATACTCGGAGAACTATCGATTCAGAGAGGAGAAGGACAGCAGACGCAGAGCCATAGACAGAAGAACAGACGGCAGCGGCCAGCCGTCCAGACAGGCGGTCTGCCGGCGAGGGCGGGACAGTCTCTGTCAACTACAGACCCCCCCCCCTTTTCTCTATTCCACGGAGACTCTTAAGACTCGGGGACACTTGGTGAGTTGAACATTGAGGTGACTTGATCGTGTTACAGGTGTTGTGTGATGATCAGGGGCAGTCGAGTTGTAGGGTTCTCGAATTCTTGGATGATGACTCACTTTACATATATATATCTTGAACATTTTAATTGCTTAAATTATTGATACTTAGTATGTGAAATATAATTGAAAGTTATTATTTAAAGTGTGTTTAACTTTGTTCCCTAGAGATTTTGGAGTTGAGATAAGAAAGTCTCTGCGGTTACTGGTTCCATGATTTTAATGAATACATGATAAAGATGGAACATACTAATAATGACCTAACAATAACACCTTTGAGAATATTATGTTGATACAGACAAGTTCCATTCCTTGTCTTGTATGTAAATGATCTAGAATGGATGGTGGCAGCATTTTCTATTTTCTATTTCCTATTTCTCTATCTTCTATTTTCTACTTCTACTATCTACTTTCTACTTCTACTATCTACTTTCCTACTTCTACCTATCTACCCTTCTACCTCTTCTACTTCTCATACTCCCTCTGAGTTACTCATTATTCCAATTCCCTTCCCCCCCCCCCGTTACAGCGGGAGTACTGTGGTGCGGGAGTACTGCGGTGGCGGGAGTACTGGGGTGCGGGAGACTGTGGTGCGGGAGTACTGTGGTGCGGGAGTACTGTGGTGCGGGAGTACTGTGGTGCGGAGTACTGTGGTGCGGGAGTACTGTGGTGCGGAGTACTGCGGTGCGGGAGTACTGCGGCACGGAAGTACTGCAGTGCGGGAGTACTGCGGCACGGAAGTTACTGCAGGCGGGAGTACTGTGGTGCGGGAGTACTGCGGTGCGGGAGTACTGCGGCACGGAAGTACTGCAGTGCGGGAGTACTGTGGTGCGGGAGTACTGCGGTGCGGGAGTACTGCGGCACGGAAGTACTGCAGTGCGGGAGTACTGTGGTGCGGGAGTACTGCGGTGCGGAGTACTGCGGCACGGAAGTACTGCAGTGCGGGAGTACTGTGGTGCGGGAGTACTGCGGTGCGGGAGTACTGCGGCACGGAAGTACTGCAGTGCGGGAGTACTGTGGTGCGGGAGTACTGCGGTGCGGGAGTACTGCGGCAAGAGAGAGGGGGGGGGGGGCGAAGTACAACATAAATTTTTAAGGGTTACTAACAAAGACAAAAAGTCAATATATAAGAGTGTCCCAAAAAATGTAAACACACTTTAACAGCTGACAACTCAATTAATGTTTCTTTCTTTTCAAATTTAATGTTCAGCAAGATGGGGCAACCCCTCCTCCCCGCCCCCCCCAAACACTAGCATCGTGATGTCAGATCCTCCCGTGATGAGATCTTGCCAAGCAGGTGGATTGGATGAAGAGGTTTTTTAGAATATCCTTCTCGTGCAACCT
>WNGS01004511.1:27961314-27975743 GCA_020271785.1 Procambarus virginalis | reverse complement strand
TCCCGGTGCTTCGGAGCTCATTAACTGTTTAATAATTGGAAACAAAACCGCAAAGATGAGAAAAATGTACAGGTTAGTAAGTGCTTGCGTAAGTGCTTTTGTGGAATCTGGTCCTGGTACGTTGTTGTCGGTCTTTCTGGATTTATTGTCTTTACAGCGAGTAGTCTGCGAAGCAGCGCCATCAGATAAATTTCGAGGCAAGTAACGAGGTACATTGAATACGAGTCACTGATACGAACGCTCTTCGTTTCCCAAGTGGTTTTCTGACATGGCAGTGACTGCCGGGACGATATTGCAACCGGCGAGGCCGTAAATCACTTGCAAAGTTTACCATTTCTGTCTCAAAGTTTCAGCAAAGCCATGCATACGTAATATGTCAATCCATAATTCATCTAATTGAATTATTTTCACACAGAAGATGACGACTACACCACTTGCTGTTTATGATCAAATTCTCACTCCATGAATTCCTAATTTTACCACAAGGAAAAGTTAGATATAAATGCCTATGGTATCCAAACCACACATTCATTTCTGAGGTGTGGTTTCAATATCATGTGTTCAGCCACGTTATTGTGACTCCACGTCTGCATACAGACAGCCTATCCTCCTGTTTTGGTAGTACATATAGTAATGATGAGTATCATAGTATATAGACACAAGGAATTTAGAAATTAAAAATTTAAACTATTGAGTTGGAGAAACAGATTTTTTTTATTTGTGTTGCTTTGACAAACTAAACTAGCCTAACCTTCCTAGGCCCAATACACGATATATGAGGCCTAATATATGTCCTATACTAGGCCTAGGAATATTAAGTTTGTTTTTAGCTTCATTTATTCTAAAATAAATTCCTAACTAGTCAGTATACTACTGTCTAAAAGCTCAGAATATACGAATTCGTGACGACCATCAATAGTCTGTCGACCGTCACAATATATACTACCCAGACAGGAGGAGGAGGATGGGTTGATAGCCTAGCATGAGCCCCCTGGTGGCGACGGAGGAGGTCCCGGCTGCCGTGTGAAGATACACCATCTTCCTCTCATGTTCTGACCATCTTCCCTCCACATCTACACAAGTCGTGGGAAGATAGCCAGATGGAGACTGACAAGCAATGCTATAATTCTGTTTTTATTGGCCTCCGCACAGGACTCCATTATAGGGAGCCAGTCGGCCGACCGGACAGCACGCTGGACTTGTGATCCTGTGGTCCTGGGTTCGATCCCAGGCGCCGGCGAGAAACAATGGGCAGAGTTTCATTCACCCTATGCCCCTGTTACCTAGCAGTAAAATAGGTACCTGGGTGTTAGTCAGCTGTCATGGGCTGCTTCCTGGGGTTGGAGGCCTGGTCGAGGACCGGGCCGCGGGGACACTAAAAAAAAGCCCCGAAATCATCTCAAGATTACCTCAAGATAACCTCAAGATATGTAAACAGCTAAAGCATCAGAATAGTGATCTTAATAGTTTTCCATTTAGAAAAAGGCGTAATACACAATCTAGATATATCACATACTTATTTTGGCAATCTTGTAATATATGTCAGCTCCGTAATTGTACTGATGGCAATATACAAATATATCTGGGTACATGTAATACCCAGAGAGATAGTTCTACAGGACACGCAATACAGAGAGATAGCTCTTCAGGACACGCAATATAGAGAGATAGCTCTTCAGGACACGCAATACAGAGAGATAGCTCTTCAGGACACGCAATATAGAGAGAGAGCGCTACAGGACACGCAATACAGAGATATAGCGCTACAGGACACGCAATACAGAGAGATAGCTCTTCAGGACACGCAATATAGAGAGAGAGCGCTACAGGACACGCAATACAGAGATATAGCGCTACAGGACACGCAATACAGAGAGATAGCGCTACAGGACACGCAATACAGAGAGATAGCGCTACAGGACACGCAATACAGAGAGATAGCTCTACAGGACACGCAATACAGAGATAGCGCTACAGGACACGCAATACAGAGAGATAGCTCTCAGGACACGCAATACAGAGAGATAGCTCTTCAGGACACGCAATATAGAGAGAGAGCGCTACAGGACACGCAATACAGAGATATAGCGCTACAGGACACGCAATACAGAGAGATAGCTCTTTAGGACACGCAATATAGAGAGAGAGCGCTACAGGACACGCAATACAGAGATATAGCGCTACAGGACACGCAATACAGAGAGATAGCGCTACAGGACACGCAATACAGAGAGATAGCGCTACAGGACACGCAATACAGAGAGATAGCTCTACAGGACACGCAATACAGAGATAGCGCTACAGGACACGCAATACAGAGAGATAGCTCTTCAGGACACGCAATACAGAGAGATAGCTCCACAGGACACGCAATACAGAGAGATAGTTCTACAGGACACGCAATACAGAGATAGCGCTACAGGACACGCAATACAGAGAGATAGCTCTACAGGACACGCAATACAGAGAGATAGCTCCACAGGACACGCAATACAGAGAGATAGCTCCACAGGACACGCAATACAGAGAGATAGTTCTACAGGACACGCAATACAGAGAGATAGCGCTACAGGACACGCAATACAGAGAGATAGCTCTACAGGACACGCAATACAGAGAGATAGCTCTACAGGACACGCAATACAGAGAGATAGCGCTACAGGACACGCAATACAGAGAGATAGCTCTACAGGACACGCAATACAAAGAGATAGCTCTACAGGACACGCAATACAGAGAGATAGTCTACAGGACACGCAATACAGAGAGATAGCGCTACAGGACACGCAATACAGAGAGATAGCGCTACAGGACACGCAATACAGAGAATAGCTCCACAGGACACGCAATACAGAGAGATAGCTCACAGGACACGCAATACAGAGAGATAGTTCTACAGGACACGCAATACAGAGAGATAGCGCTACAGGACACGCAATACAGAAATAGCTCCACAGGACACGCAATACAGAGAGATAGCTCCACAGGACACGCAATACAGAGAGATAGCGCTACAGGACACGCAATACAGAGATAGCTCTACAGGACACGCAATACAGAGAGATAGCGCTACAGGACACGCAATACAAAAACCGTCCAGTTTACAGTTGTAGCTGAGTACCAACACACTTTAGTATAATTGGTAGTGCAATAGCGAACAAAGAAGCTAAATATAAGCGGCTGAGAAAGCAGCCTAACGGTCACTATACCCCCCCCCCACCCCCGCCCCGAGTAAAGCCAATACAACGTTCAATTAACGTTGATTTAACGTCAAACCAATGACACTCTTGGATATTGTGGCTACAGGGATGCCACTAGGAGAAGGACAGTATGCGGTTTACTACTCTACCCTAGAAAACCTGCTGGCAAACCGGGAATTTGATAACAAATCATTGTATCATCCTGAGTTGTTTTGTTCCCTTTGGCTTTAGTTGTCCGGGGAAATGAAGGAATGGGGGAGGGGCAGGCGTTTACTGCTTCCCCTGAGATCAGTGGTTGTTGGTGTTACTGCTCACTCTAGGGGGGGGTGTGTGTTCTGTCTGTTGTTTCCTGCTGTGTGTGTGTGTGTCCGTGTCTGCTGTTTCCTGCTGTTTGTGTGTGTGTCCGTGTCTGCTGTTTCCTGCTGTGTGTGTCCGTGTCTGCTGTTTCCTGCTGTTTGTGTGTGTGTCCGTGTCTGCTGTTTCCTGCTGTGTGTGTCCGTGTCTGCTGTTTCCTGCTGTTTGTGTGTGTGTCCGTGTCTGCTGTTTCCTGCTGTGTGTGTCCGTGTCTGCTGTTCCCTGCTGTGTGTGTGTGTGTGTCCGTGTCTGCTGTTTCCTGCTGTGTGTGTGTGTGTCCGTGTCTGCTGTTTCCTGCTGAGTGTGTGTGTGTCCGTGTCTGCTGTTTCCTGCTGTGTGTGTGTGTCCGTGTCTGCTGTTCCCTGCTGTGTGTGTGTGCGTCTACAGTTCCCTCAGCCAGTCTTCAACAACAAAGTCAAACGCTCGTTAATCCTGCCGCCAACCGCCCCCTCCCCTTCCTCCTTGTTTATAAATGAAGAACACTTTACACAAGACTCAACGGACTATGTTCGAAATTTTCTCGAACAGTGATTCTCGTCCTCTGTTCGTATCGTGCTTCTATAAATTCTTCACCCACATATTGCAAATACAAATAATTGTCAACAGAACCTAAACATCTAACGAAATTTAACCTCTGCTTCACTACACACGAAATAATAATACATAATTGTAATAATAATTCTTTATATTTGAAAATATACTCTTTTATAGTATACAATATGTTAACATTGATTAAAATGCATCATCAAGGGGGGGGTTATCTTGAGGTTATCTTGAGATTATTTCGGGGCTTTTTAGTGTCCCCGCGGCCCGGTCCTCGACCAGGCCTCCACCCCCAGGAAGCAGCCCGTGACAGCTGACTAACACCCAGGTACCTATTTTACTGCTAGGTAACAGGGGCATATGGTGAAAGAAGAAACTCTGCCCATTGATTCTCGCCGGCGCCTGGGATCGAACCCAGGACCACAGGATCACAAGTCCAGCGTGCTGTCCGCTCGGCCGACCGGCTCCCACACCGGCTCAGGGGTGGGTGGCCGCCTGGCCTCAGGACCGTTGTTCACCAACAGCCTAGTGGAGCACAAGGGGCGAATTAGCAGCGGAATTCAACCGCCTGTAACGGTTTCAATTGTCACTTGACATGCACTGACGTGAATTCAATTACTATGTTCGCCTCTGTTATATTTCTATATATTCAAATATAGCAAGCAACACTAAAAATAGAAGACTCATATTTGTTTATTCAACTCGTTCTCTTGTGCAAAGGACATTTGATTTCAAACAAATAATAATAATAATAATATGATATATGCAATTATATAACTTAAGAGTAATTAAATAAAATAGTGATTTGCTTAATTAAGTGTCTAATTAGATCAAGGAGTCTAATTAGATCAAGGGCAGCAGGCACTTGAGACGGGGCAGCAGACACCATGCTTACATTCAGCAGGGAACAGCAGACACTAACACACACACATAAACACACACACACACGTGGGTGTGGGTGTGTGTGTGTGTGTGTGTGTGTGTGTGTGTGTGTGTGTGTGTGTGTGTGTGTGTGTGTGTGTGTGTGTGTGTGTGTGTGTGTGTGCTGCCCAACGAGGGGACATGGGTGGAAGCTGGAAACTCAGATGAGTCACAGAGATGTTAGGAAGTTTTCTTTTAGCGTGAGAGTAGTGGAAAAATGGAATGCACTTAAGGAACAGGTTGTAGAAGCAAATTCTATTCATAATTTTAAAACCAGGTATGATAAGGAAATAGGACCGGAGTCATTGCTGTAAACAACCGATGCTCGAAAGGCGGGATCCAAGAGTCAATGCTCGATCCTGCAGACACAAATAGGTGAGTACAAATAGGAGAGTACACACACACAAATACATACACATACAGACCCTATATGTGTGTATGGGAGCCTCTGTGGCTAAGAGGACAGCGCTTTGGACTCGTATTCCTAAGGACCGGGGGATCGATCCCCGGCCATGGCGGAAACAAATGGGCAGAATTTCTTTCACTCTGATGTCCCTGTTACCTAGCAGTAAATAGGTACCTGGGAGTTAGTCAGTGGTCACAGGCTGCTTCCTGGGTGTGTACTCACCTAGTTGTGTGTCTCTGTGTACTCACCTAGTTGTGTGTCTCTGTGTACTCACCTAGTTGTGTGTCTCTGTGTACTCACCTAGTTGTACGTACCTAGTTGTGCTTGCGGGGGTTGAGCTCTGGCTCTTTGGTCCCGGCTCTCAACCGTCAATCAACTAATGTACAGGTTCCTGAGCCTATTGGGGTCTATCATATCTACACTTGAAGCTGTGTGTGGAGTCAGCCTCCACCACATCACTTCCTAATGCATTCCATTTGTCAACCAATTCACACTGAAAAAATTCTTTCTAACGTCTCTATGGTACATTTGGGCACTCAATTTACACCTGTGTCCCTAGTGCGTGTGCCCCTTATGTTAAATAGTCTGTCTTTATCTACCCTATCAATTCCTCTGAGAATCTTGTATGTGGTGATCATGTCCCCTCTAACTCTTCTGTCTCCCATTGACGTGAGGTTTAATTCCCGTAGTCTCTCCTCGTAGCTCATACCCCTCACTTCGGGTACTACTCTGGTGGCAAACCTTTGAACCTTTCCAGTTTAGTCTTATGCTTGACTAGATATGGACTCCATGCTGGAGCCGCATACTCCAGGATTGGCCTGACATATGTGGTATACAAAGTTCTGAAAGATTCCTTACACAAGTTTCTAAATGCCGTTCTTATGTTAGCTAACCTGATATATGCCGCTGATGCTATTCTTTTGATATGGGCTTCAGGGGACAGGTCTGGCGTGATATCAATCCCCAGGTCTTTCTCTCTCTCTCTCTCTGACTCTTGAAGTATTTCATCTCCCAAATGATACCTTCCATCTGGCCTCCTGCTCCTTACACCTATCTTCATTACATTACATTTGCTTGGGTTAAACTCTAACAACCATTTGTTCGACCATTCCTGCAGCTTGTCCAGGTCTTCTTGAAGCCTCAAGCTGTCCTCCTCTGTCTTAATCCTTCTCATAATTTTGGCGTCGTCAGCAAACATTTAGAGGAATGAGTCTATATCCATGAGTCACACACCCGTGTATTCACCTAGTTGTGTTTGCGGGGGTTGAGCTCTGGTTTTTCGGCCCGCCTCTCAACTGTCAATTAATCAACTGTAACTAACTACTAACTATTTTTTTCCACGCACACACCCCCAGGAAGCAGCTCCGTTAAAGCTGCCTAATTCCCAGGTACCTATTTACTGCTAGGTAACAGGAGCATCAGGGTGAAAGAAACTTTGCCCATTTGTTTGTTTCTGGTCTGGGAATCGAACCCGGGCCACATAATTTCGAATCCTGCACGCTGTCCGTTCGGCTACCAAACCACCAATCTGGTGATCTCAAACCCAAAATACACACTGTGTATTAAAAATAGGATTGTTCTCACATATAAGTTAATATTATCTTATATTAAAGTTCTGTGTATAGTAAGGCGTAGGTTAGGTTAGGTTAGACTAGATTAGGTGTTTAGGTTCTGTTGGCGATTATTTGTATTTGTAGTACGTGGTGAAGCATTTACAGCGTTGTGGTTCGAACGAAATCAGTTGTGAGTCGTGTGTAAACCGTTTTTCATTCATTAACAGGGGGTTTGGCGGGTGCATGGAATCACTTTTGGGTCTTTGTTTGGTGAACGGGCTGTTTACAGCATTGTGGTTCGAACATAATTTGTCAGTGAAGCACTTGTTCCGGAAGTGTTAGAACGTCAGCAGTTGTGAGTCGTGTGTAAACCGTTTTTCATCCATAAACAGCTGGGGGGTTTGGCGGGTGCATGGAATGAACTTTGTCCTTTGATTATAAGGACGGGCTGGGACGGGCTAGACAGTGGAGAGGGAGGGGGGGGGGAGGGGTAAAGCGAGGGGTCGAAGCCTCGCCGTGGGTCATGAAACATAATAGACTGAAGCACATGCGAGTACAAGCAAAATACAGGGCGCTCGGCAGCCCGTCCTCCAAACAAAGATCCAAAAGTGATTCCATGCACCCGCCAAACCCCCTGTTTATGAATGAAAAGCGGTTTACACACGACTCACAACTGCTGACGTTCGAACATTTCCGGAACAAGTGCTTCACTGACGAATTTTGTTCGAACCACAACGCTGTAAATGCTTCACCCACGTACTACAAATACAAATAATCGCCAGCAGAACCTAAACACCTGACCTAACCTAACCTATGCCTATTTATACACAATATGCTAATATATTATAATATTAATTTATACTTGAGAAAATTCCCGTTTTGAATGAACAGCATGTTAAAATTTATGAATGCGTCTGTGGGGGCGACGGCTGGATGTAATGGACTTGAGTCGAGGACGGGTTGCGCTCGGGGAATAAACAGTAGCCCCATGTTGTGAGTGTCAGGTGTGTGTGTGTGTGTGTACTCGGAGGGCAGACTCGCTCAGCGGCCTCGGTTACGTTTGCAGAGGTGTGTGTGTGTGTGTGTGTGTGTGTGTGTGTGTGTGTGTGTGTGTGTGTGGGAGAGTGTGTGAATGGAGTAGTGGGAGTTGTGAGTTGTCGTGGGTCTGTATCTTAGTGCATGTGTGTGTGTGTGTGTGTGTGTAGATCTGTGTTTTCACAGATTTCTGTGAGATCAGGCTGGAGCACCTTCCTGGTGCTCCAGCCTGACCTTCCTGGTGCTCCAGCCGGACCTTCCTGGTTCTCCAGCCAGACCTTCTTGGTGCTCCAGCCTGACCTTCCTGGTGCTCCAGCCTGACCTTCCTGGTGCTCCAGCCTGACCTTCCAGGTGCTCCAGCCGGACCTTCCTGGTGCTCCAGCCTGACCTTCCAGGTGCTCCAGCCGGACCTTCCTGGTGCTCCAGCCTGACCTTCCTGGTGTCCAGCCTGACCTTCCTGGTGCTCCAGCCTGACCTTCCTGGTGCTCCAGCCGGACCTTCCTGGTGCTTCAGCCTGACCTTCCTGGTGCTCCAGCCTGACCTTCCTGGTGTCCAGCCTGACCTTCCAGGTGCTCCAGCCTGACCTTCCAGGTGCTCCAGCCTGACCTTCCTGGTGCTCCAGCCTGACCTTCCAGGTGCTCCAGCCTGACCTTCCTGGTGCTCCAGCCTGACCTTCCTGGTGCTCCAGCCTGACCTTCCTGGTGCTCCAGCCTGACCTTCCAGGTGCTCCAGCCGGACCTTCCTGGTGCTCCAGCCTGACTTTCCAGACAATTATAGTATAAAGCGTATCAAAGGAGTCCACCAACTTTTCAACATATATTTTTATAAAGATATCAAACTAAACCAGCTTAACCACGCTTGATAAAATCCTAAAAATCTTTGACAACCGGGTTGACCTTTCGGTGACCTCTGGGCCGAAGATTGCCCCAAGAAAGTTTTTGAGCATCTCAGATATGTGAGCCATTCCAGGAAACTGTTGTCTGAGAAATCTAGAAAGACAGTAGTTCCCTCGGCTTTCCCTCCGGCAGGATATGCGCCAATTCAGCTCATCTAAATCGGCTTAACCATTTAGATCCCGGCCAGAGAGGATTGACTCGGTGCCAATTCTCAGCTGTTCGCTTCGGGTCACCCAACGGTAATTGGCAACCTGGTTGTTAACCGAGTGACGGGTCGCGTTCCTTGGGAAACTACCTATATTGGACTCAGTATCCAAGAGTAACATTTATTCAACGCTGAATTAACGGTATTGTGCCCAGTGGGAGGGTAGGTGGAAGGGTAGACTTAACAAGAGCTACGGGAAGGGAAAGCTCTCAGCGCGCTAACACACAGGAGTCTGCTCCGGTACCCACCTGTGTGGGCCAGAAGACCTTGCGAGGCCGTCGGCCGCCACCGGAGACAACGGACACACAACACACGCATGAAAAAAGACGAAGTTTCCGGCTCATCCTGGACCCTTATCAAGTAGCGTCCCGCTGTTATATATGCGGTTCAGGAACGGGCCAGAACATTGTCAGTCTCTTATCATATGTGAAGATTGGGTTATGTTCAGCCAGGTTATTATGACTGGTGCTCTGCACACAATGGATAAAAAAGTTTGTTCCTACTCTCAATTCTCGAAAGATGTTTCAATGAAAATTATGATGCTCAAATCTGCTTCACTGTGCACAGATAAGTGCAGTGGAAGATGACAAACAAAACTTATATGTCAATATGAACCTTAAATGAAAATTATTATAAAATTATTATAAAATTATATATAAAACAACTGAAAATTAATATTGACATTTATCCTCTTTTTAAGCATTCTGTACGTTTAAACTTTTTTGTTTTTCCATGTATAACTGAACACGTGAACCTACCCGGGGTGTGCAGCGGGTTGGTGTAACTCTGGGTGCACAAATTACAACCCCGCTCCTGTGCCAGGTAAGTCCACAACGGGATCACCATAGCCCGTGCTACTTCTGAACACTTTCTTCCCAGCAGCTGAATCTAAAACAACAACAACAACAATTCTGGGTAATTCGACTATCTTCCGTGTGTGGCTTATGAGGGTTCTCTATCGTATCCGTTGTCTAGAATACATGGTGGAAGCTTTTGGGCTGTACCAGTAATAGAGGTGTTCTGCCCTCTGAATGATTCCCTCTCTCTCTCTCTCTCCTTCCTTAAACGAGGCCAATACAGAGGAGAAGCGGGTTGGTGGTGGCGGCGGCGGGCCTGGCGGGCACGGGGTGGTACCTGGTGCGTTGTTAACTGTGGTGACGGGACGAGTTGAGGGTCGTGCTCCCTCCTCACCACCTGGACGCCAGGGGAGGGAGGGAGGTGGGGCGGGTGAAAGGCCCTTTATATCCTGCCTCAGGATTTTTTATTGAATACTACCTCCTTCCCTCCCTCCTGTGGCACTCCTCACCTGCACCTCACCCCACCTGTACCTTGCCCCTGTCTGCACCTCTTCCTCCTTATACTGCTCCCATCTATACCTGCCCCTCCATACCACTACCCACCTACACCTGCCCCCACGCACCACTACCCACCTACACCTTCCCCCACGCACCACTCCCCACCTACACCTGCCTCCACGCACCACTACCCACCTACACCTTCCCCCACGCACCACTCCCCACCTACACCTGCCTCCACGCACCACTACCCACCTACACCTGCCCCCACGCACCACTACCCACCTACACCTGCCCCCACGCACCACTACCCACCTACACCTGCCCCCACGCACCACTACCCACCTACCATTAAAAACACTCCGGTAAATGTCGGATATTGGAGCTAAATGAGGAATTTTATCGCTCATAGATGGCGTTTAGGTGAATTTTTTTTTATATAAATTCGTTTGTTAAGTAGCGGCGAGGATTGTTAAAGTATATGTGTAACCACCTATTGGTGCTGTTAAGGGTTGAGCTTCAGCCATTGGTCCCGTCTCTCTACTTTCAACTGTTGTATAGGTTCCCCAGTTCATAATAAAAATTAAAGTACCGACATATTAACATTTTCGTATTCCCACGTTACGGGTTAGACAAAACAGTTGCATTTTTTACGGTGGCAAATTGATAGAACAGGCTGGTCTATTTCCGTGATAATTTTGGTGTGGTGATCATGTCTCTTCCGATTCTTCTCTCAAGTGACGTGAGGATTAGTTTCTGTATCTTTACTCTTAAGTCATGTCTCTCAGCTCTGGTGCTAGTCTGGTGGTGTACCTCTGGACACTCGCCAGCTTCGATTTGTGCTTAACCATATATGGATTCCCCGCTGCTTTATTTTTATTATAATTAAACGATCTACACAATACCAGTAGACCAGGCGCTCCTTATATCTACTTATTTTTAGCCAAATGATTTTCTGCATTCCGATTTTGAGGAATTACGAAATGTGGAAGTCAAGAGAGAAGTCAAGGCGAGAGAGAGGACCGGTACATGAAAGACTTTCAGGTAATATACAGACAATGAAGGATAAATGGGAGAAATTTTAAAGTCATTATTTTTTTATTCTTACTAGAGAAAACTTGACAATTTGCCTGAAATTGAACAGGAGCGCTAATTAGAAGATAGCAAGACTTTGTAAGAAGATAGTAAACAAGAAGAGCAATTAAAACGAACAAGTTGCCTGGCCTTAACGAAGTATTTTCACGATCTTGAAAAATGTATGGAAGAGTTTAGTGAACCTTTGTCAAGAACACTAACTGGAGTTGTATACGGGCTCGATAATTCTGGAGGCTTGTGTATCAAAATCATAATAATACACTGAAAATAGGCATATTTATGTCAGAGTAATAGGTAATCAACATAGGGAAAGTGAACTGAGGCACCAGCTATCAGCAAATCATTTGTGAAATGATATTGTGAAAAGGCTCTGAAAGTGGTGGTTTTTAAATTTTAAAACCATGAAGATACTGCATAATGTTTCAGTATTGGATGAATAGGGTGAATAGAATACCAGGATTCGTATCTAGTACTGAACTATATTCAAAACACCAAGGATATATATATATATATATATATTATATATATATTATTATATATATATATATATGTTATATATATATAATATATATATATATATTATATATAATATATTATATATATTTATGCGAACAACCTGAATGGCCCCCAGGCATATATGCAACTGAAAACGCAACACCCCAGAAGTGACTCGAACCCATACTACCAGAAGTATTATGCAACTGGTGCAGGAGACCTTAACCGCTCGACCATCAATGACATAACAAAAGATGATGGTAGCCGAGGCTACTATCGAGTCACTTCTGGGGTGTGGAGTTTTAGTTGCATATAATGTCTGGGACCATTCAGGCTTGTTCGCATTTGGGTTGCTCATGTGGCCCCACAAAGTAGGGCCACATGAGCATATTGATTTGGTAAAAAACTATGCCCAAGATTACCACCAAAGTGCCGTCGGGATGATGGGCAAATAGCCCGGCTACCATCATCTTTGTACTGTCACTGATGGTCGAGTGGTTAAGGTTTCCTGTACACCAGTTGCATAGGTGCTCCTGGCAGTATGGGTTCGAGTCACTTCTGGGTGTGGAGTTTTCAGTTGCATATATGCCTGGGGACCATTCAGGCTTGATCGCATTTGGGTTGTCACGTAGCCCCACAAGTTAGGTGATTGATAATAACTATACCAAGATTACCACCAAAGTGCCGTCGGATGATGGACAAATAGCCTCGGCTACCATCATCTTTTGTACTGTCACTAATGGTCGAGTAGTTAAGGTCTCCTGTACACCAGTTGCATAGTGCTCCTGGTAGTATGGATTCGAGTCACTTCTGTGATGTGGAGTTTTCAGTTATATATTGAATATTTATATATATTATAATATATTATATATATATATGATATATATATATATATATATATATATTATATATGTATTATATATATATAGATATATATATATATATATGTATTATTATATATTATATATATATATATATATATATTATATATTATATATATAAAAAATGTATGTATCACTATGACAGCCACATCTGTGGAATAGTGTCTACTATTAAAATTGTTTTAACAACATTTTTAGTTATTGCATAATACCTCAAATAAAAATTGGTGTTTAAGGTTATTATGATTTTTTGTGGGACTTGATAACTAATCTTCAGTTCTTCTTCAGCGAAAAATATTTCTTGCCGTAGATCTTCCTTACAGAGGTTATAATGGCGCTGGGTTGGTTAGCGAAGGTTCTGTGTGCTCTCAGGGGCGAGCGAGAACACAGAACACAGAAATCAATAAAATATTGACTTGTACATTACGATTGCAACAGTAAACGCTCTCTCTCTCTTTATTCCAGATTGGAGGTTCTTCTCGAGATTAAGATCGGTAGAAACCTTCGCCTCGGGCTTGTGCTTCGTCGTCACCCACCAGCTGGACCAGGAGCTCGGGGGGAAGACGACAGCACGACGCGCGATACATACCTCCTAATACACGACAGTCTAGTGGCCAATGACCGTCTGCAGGTAGAAATGCAAACAGATATACATGGGCGGCTGCCAACATAACTATATTGTGAATGAAATGAATACTATCAATTATGATTGTTTCGAGGAAAATATTTGGGTATTAATCTATATTTCCAGATTTAGCGACAAAGGATAAAGAAATATATTTCTCGGGGAAATTTGGTTTAGCTAAACCTAGATTCTCTTTCGAAAGGTCCGAATGTTCTGTGAATAATAAGTCGTCAGAAACTGTGCTCTAGATGACGAAGAAAATGAAATAGTAACCAAAATGGAAAGTGCAGACTTACATCATGTAAATGGACACGACGAATATAGAAATATGTTCTATAATGATAACTGCAAATTGATGAATGTATATAGACACATGAGCGCCAGGAAATAAATAGCTTGGAGTTTACGCTGAAGAGTAAAGTTCCATCAAGTGAATTGTCTCCGAACCCGATTTTAAAAATTCGGATTTGAACCCGATTCAGGTGACATTTAGAGTAATTGTGTCGATCAGTGTGCGTGGTGTGTGTGGGTTTTGTGATGGCAAATAAACAATATATTGATAATCTTTAAGAAAAAAATGTATGGAAGAATGGTGGCGTGTTGAGTCGGCGGGTTGCTTGAATACACGTCACTGTTGTGCCAGAAGGTAAACTTGAAAACCTGAAAATAAAATCAAATATATTAATTTAATACTATATTCGGGTCTTCGATAAACCTCATCCTTCTAGTGGAGTCAGTAAACATCTACAGGAAAACCACAGCAATACACAGGCAGCAGCTTTTACCAACAACTCTTAGTTGCAACACTTGTGTTGCTGCTCTCGTGACGTGGTTCTTACCAAAGATCACTTCCAGGTGACTATCAAGTTCCGGAGGAGCTTCAGTAGCTCGGGCCGGTTATTAACAAAGTTGAAGATGCCGCGTT
>WNGS01004511.1:27925884-27940686 GCA_020271785.1 Procambarus virginalis | reverse complement strand
GATCAAGCGCTCTTCATGCTTGCCTGGATTTTCAGGGACAATATTGGTTATATTTTGTACATCAATTGTGTTTTGGGAGATGAAAGACGAATCCTGTGGTAATTAGGCTAACAAGACACTACTATAAGGATCAGATCAAAGAGGTCTTGAGTATACACAACATTCCTGCTCCTTGAAGGGACGTGATACCGGGGAATCTCCATCTTGATAAACCTCCCTCAAGTGATGGAGATCAGACCATGTTCTCTCCAGCTGTGATCAGTATTAAGGAATGTCTTTGTTAAGCTCTCTACCCTTTACCACCTGTCTTCTCCCTTCTCTCCCTCATCCACAGCCCCTACCTTCTCTCCTCTCCCTCCCTCTACCACCTACGTCCTTCTCTCCATTACCACCCTACCAACTCCCTAACCATCCACCCCCTTCACACTCCTCATGAAGTCCGTCCATTCTCCCCCCCTATCCAAAGTTCCCTCCCTACATCACTCTCCCACGCCCACCCTTCTTACCCACCCACGCCCACCTCCTCCTACCCTCCACGCCCACCCCTCCTACCCTCCCACGCCCACCCCTCCTACCCTCCCACGCCCACCCCTCCTACCCTCCCACGCCCACCCCCTCCTACCCTCCCACGCCCACCCCCTCCTACCCTCCCATCCTCATCTCCAAGACTCAACAAACCTTGGGACTCACGACGGCAGCGCCAGGGAGTAAGGCGCGGGTTGTCGGAGCGGGCGGCCATGGGCGTGGGTCCTCCCTGGTGGGGCGAGGGCGCGTGGTGGGAGTGGGGGGAGGCGGGCGCAAGGGCGGGCTCCAGGGAGAGGCGGTGGGCGGCGCGGGCGTGACACGAGTAGAACATCGGCGTGAAGTTCTGGGTGTGGGCGGAGCGGCGACCTCTGAAGCCGAGGTGGAGGTAGGAGTGTAGTCTGTCCTTGGTCGACCTGAGGGAAGGAGAGAGTGGCTGAATATTGCATCTCAAGAAACCAGAGGCTTGTTTTATGTTGTTTTAGCTTCAGCTACTCAGAACGAAGTGTCCAAGTAGCACGGGCTATGGTGAGCCCGTATCAGAAGCAAACACTCCGACGATAAAGGACACCTCTCCTGGGGCCCCCCTCTCTTGTGACCTCGGCAGCGATCGGTGAATTACGGAACCCGTTACGAAGCCTGTACATCTTTCTTCAATCATGGCGGCTTTGTTTACATTTGTTTATACAATGTATGAGCTCCTAAGCATTAAGTTTTTTTTTAACAATAATACCTTGCGTTGTAAAGTTGATCAAGCTCGTTAACGAAGCCGACATGATTCAGGAAAGATGTACAGGCTTCGCAAGTGATGACGTAAATGTGTTGATTTACTGAAGAAATTATTAAATAACATAACAAACGCAGGATCTCTGTAATGTTTCTAGCGTAGGTTAGACATTATATATATCAATATGTGTGTGTGTAAATCATGAAAAATAAACACGTGATTAAAAATGTGACAGTGTCAGACCACGGAGGAAGAATTGAAACAGGAATTTCCTTAAGTACTTTCGTATATTTATACATCTTGACTCCTTCTGAAGATGTATTAATATACGAAAGTACTTAAGGAAATTTCTGTTTCAATTCTTCCTCCGTGGTCTGACACTGTCATATATATATATATATATATATATATATATATATATATATATATATATATATATATATAATATGGGAGCAGGTTTTCTCTATTACATATGCTATTAAACACCTCAGCATTGTTAATATTGTTACTTGTTGTGAACAACAATTACAACAATACAGAATTCCATGAAATCGTAAGAAGCCAGGCCGCCATCCGACTGAGGATAAACAGGCCCCAGGGATGGAGAATCGGGCCCGAAAGGAAGACATTGTAATGTATTACAAAATACATTTACTCTGGCATATAAAATGGATGAAAATGTGATACGAGAAAGAACTGACAGGAATTGCAAACCTTGCAATGAAAACGCCAGGATGCGTCCTGTCCTTTATTATAACAACCCTCATACATCTTCCCTCATTATGAGACATATCAACGCCTCCTCCTCTGACACACTGAGGTGTAGTAATGTTGTGCATCATGACAAAGGCAGTTCTGGAGACTTTGCGCTCCGAAATACATGGTACATTGCACTTACCACGAAAACAATCAAGAAAGAGGTATCAAGCAACATCATTCTCAACACCATCCTGAATCTCCAAGACACAGTGAAAGGTACGACAGTAATCACACATCCCGACGACCATAGCAGGCTTCTTATACTTGAGGAATAAGTACGATACTTATACTCGAGTGGTCATTCGGGAGCTGACACCAGTAATCCACATCTAGATGAATTCGACTTGGAGCATACAACTGTTTGATGGACCTCCATTGACCCAGAGGGAAGATGTAAGACCTGGCGGACAGCTAGCAGCCGGAATCAGGCAACAATCACCTCACCCAACCCTTCGCCGCTCTCTACGGATTAAGGGAGTTTGATGAATTGTAGAGTGAGGTTAGGTGAGGTTAGTGAGGTTGTAGAAGTGGTATAACCCACTGTTAAAATGTCTAGATTTTTCCTTGTAAGTATATACAAGGAAGTGAGTAGTGGGCAGCTTATTAACATCTTCCCGGATATAATTATATTACGGGCTCACCATAGCCCGTGCTACTGGAACTTATTGGTCTGAGTAGCTGAATGTAAAACAATAATAACCTTGTAAGTTTTACGGGCTATTCATGCCTGTGCCACCTCTTGGGTGGCTTAATCTTTATCAATCAATCTTATAAGTTACAGCCCCGCTCCTGTGCGAGGTAAGTGTCCACTACGAGCTCACCATAGCCCGTGATACTTGGCCATTTCGTTCTGAGTACCTACATCTAAAAACAACAACAACAACCTTGTAAGTTTTACGGGGCTCACCATAGCCCGTGCTACTTCAAAATTTTTGTTACGAGTAACTGAATTTAAAACAACAACAAGAAGCTCAAGCACAAGGTTGTAGGGTGAGTGTAGCTGTGTCGGTCCAACAGTGTACTCCTGAAGATGTCACAGTACTCACGAGACGTCGACCTATATAAATGGAAAGATTCAATGACCAAGTGATTCTTCCAGATGGTCGAAGATGTTTGCGTAGAATGGAAATTCTCTATTAGTAAATTAACAATAGTCACAATTCTGTTGTGTTTAATGACATATTTTATATATTATATATATATATATATATATATATATATATATATATATATATATATATATATATATATATATATATATATATATTAGGGTACCACCTCTGGTGCAATTGCAGGGACCCACATCCTCGAAGAAGAAAACAAAGAGCATTCAGAGAAGATCTTGTGGATTCTCACTGAATACTTAATTCTTTTCTTCTCCTACCACCCCTATTACTTTTTTGTATGTTTTGTTTTATTTTATATATATATATATATATATATATATATATATATATATATATATATATATATATATATATATATATATATATGTATATATATGTGTATAATTTGATAGCTATAAAGTATTCAAATACAAACTAAATATATTTCCTGACGGTCAGCACAAAATGACCAACATTTTCACTGGAATACTCAGACAGGTAATTGGCAAATTAATGCAATTAATATTTTCTAATTATTAAATTTTCCTTTGTAATTTGCCAGCATTTAAAAATATATTATATTTCTCCAATTTACTGAGAGATGGGAGGCCGTGTTCCCATCACCACGGGGCTCAGTGTTGTGGGGCTCCATCACCACGGGGCTCAGTGTTGTGGGGCTCCATCACCACGGGGCTCAGTGTTGTGGGGCTCCATCACCACGGGGCTCAGTGTTGTGGGGCTCCATCACCACGGGGCTCAGTGTTGTGGGGCTCCATCACCACGGGGCTCAGTGTTGTGGGGCTCCATCACCACGGGGCTCAGTGTTGTGGGGCTCCATCACCACGGGGCTCAGTGTTGTGGGGCTCCATCACCACGGGGCTCAGTGTTGTGGGGCTCCATCACCCCGGGGCTCAGTGTTGTGGGGCTCCATCACCACGGGGCTCAGTGTTGTGGGGCTCCATCACCACGGGGCTCAGTGTTGTGGGGCTCCATCACCACGGGGCTCAGTGGTGTGGGGCTCTATCACCCCGGGGCTCAGTGTTGTGGGGCTCCATCACCACGGGGCTCAGTGTTGTGGGGCTCCATCACCACGGGGCTCAGTGTTGTGGGGCTCAGTGGTGTGGGGCTCCAACACCACGGGGCTCAGTATTGTGGGGCTCCAACACCACGGGGCTCAGTGTTGTGGAGCTCCATCACCACGGGGCTCAGTGTTGTGGGGCTCCATCACCACGGGGCTCAGTGTTGTGGGGCTCCATCACCACGGGGCTCAGTGTTGTGGGGCTCCATCACCACGGGGCTCAGTGTTGTGGGGCTCCATCACCACGGGGCTCAGTGTTGTGGGGCTCCATCACCACGGGGCTCAGTGTTGTGGGGCTCCATCACCACGGGGCTCAGTGTTGTGGGGCTCCATCACCACGGGGCTCAGTGGTGTGGGGCTCCATCACCACGGGGCTCAGTGTTGTGGGGCTCCATCACCACGGGGCTCAGTGTTGNCTTATGCCTACTGGTTCACGGGCGTCTACACTCACACACTAACTCACTCCAAGTCAACCACCACAACAAATATATATATATATACACACAATACGTTCTGGGCAGCGTCTGGGATGCTCTTAGACATAGGTTCGAATCCTCGTCACGGCCCTGTGGATTTGTTGATGGGCAGCCCATCCTCCTGTTATGGTAGTACTTATGGGAAGGGTGAGGACCATAGTACATATACCGACATACAACGCAATTAGAAAGTAGGAATCGGTACTATTGAATTTGGACTAACCAGAAAGCGATTTTTCCACTTATGTTGCAAAGACAAACTAATCTAACCTAACCTAGCCTTCCTAGGCCTAATACACACTATCTGAGGCCTAATATAGTACTTATGTGTGCTATAAGAGGCCTAGGAATATTTAAGTTTGTTTCTATAGCTTTATTTTTCGAACTTTATAACCTGAATAATACAAAAGTCTAGTACTTCTAATGGCTTAGTATGTCAATCTTTGTACTATGCTGCACATAGTTACAAAAGTACTATCTTATCAGGAGGATGGGTTGTTCAGGGTGCAGGAGGTACATGACCTATTACATAAAAATACAGCAACACAAGAAGAACAAAATCAACACAGGACTCAACACTGCTAAGTATTGATGATATTTATGTTAATATTGATGATATTTGAAGTAATTGTCAACAGCATATTAGACATCAATTATAATTATCCGTTTTATAACGTGTATATATATTCTTGCTTGTATTTCGTGTGTGTATATATGTATGTTTGTGTGTGTACATATACATTTGTCTATATACACTGTCCATGTATGTATACATGCTTGGAAGAACGACTGGGCACCGTACCAGAAAAGACGTTTCCCGGTTGCACACACAAATCACAATAGCGTGATGCATCAAATGAACAAACCCACAAGGGCCGTGGCGGAGGTTCGAACCTGCGTCACGGCCCTTGTGGGTTTGTTCGTCTCCGGGTGATTTGTGTTTGTAAGAAATTAACGTCTCTTGATCTGCGTGGTAGGAATCAGCTGGTGTTTTATGATAGGTGTAAATGTTGCCGGGGGGTAAGTGTCGCCGGGTGTAAGTGTCGCCAGGTGTATCACCAGTTGCATGTGTTGCCCCCCAAAGGATATCACCCGTGTCCTCTGATCAACACCTCGCGTAGCTTGGGGGTTTTGCAACACCTTTCCTGCCCCTTCTCACCGGATCCTGTCCCCTCGCTGCTGTGTACTCTACGCAGAGTGAGTGTGGCACTGTAGGCAGGGGTGAAGAGTGCACGCAGCGTGTCCTTCACTCTGCGGGATCCACACACCCAGACGCCCCATTAGCTAGATGAAGAAATCGCTTCTCAAGACAAAACAGAGGTGATGCAGGTCACGTTGAAGCAAAACAGAGGTGATGCAGGTCATGTTGAAGCAAAACAGAGGTGATGCAGGTCACGTTGAAACAAAACAGAGGTGATGCAGGTCACGTTGAAACAAAACAGAGGTGATGCAGGTCACGTTGAAGCAAAACAGAGGTGATGCAGGTCACGTTGAAGCAAAACAGAGGTGATGCAGGTCACGTTGAAGCAAAACAGAGGTGATGCAGGTCACGTTGAAGCAAAACAGAGGTGATGCAGGTCACGCTGAAGCAAAACAGAGGTGATGCAGGTCACGTTGAAGCAAAACAGAGGTGATGCAGGTCACGCTGAAGCAAAACAGAGGTGATGCAGGTCACGTTGAAGCAAAAACAGAGGTGATGCAGGTCACGTTGAAGCAAAACAGAGGTGATGCAGGTCACGTTGAAGCAAAACAGAGGTGATGCAGGTCACGCTGAAGCAAAACAGAGGTGATGCAGGTCACGCTGAAGCAAAACAGAGGTGATGCAGGTCACGTTGAAGCAAAACAGAGGTGATGCAGGTCACGTTGAAGCAAAACACAGGTGATGCAGGTCACGTTAAAGCAAAACACAGGTGATGCAGGTCACGTTGAAGCAAAACAGAGGTGATGCAGGTCATATTGAAGCAAAAGAAGCCTTTACAGCCTAGCACATCCCTTTTATGTAAACAAAATTCTCCTTCAGCAAAACAGAGCAGTAAATGACGCGCTGAAGGCAAACAATACAAGTCCCACGGAAGCCAAACAAAACAAGGCTCTTCTAAACAAAACAAAACAAGCTCCGCTAAAAAAAGCAAAACAAAAAGTGTTGCTTGGGTGGGGGAAAAAAGTGTTGCCACATTTTCCGTCGACACACTTTTCTTCCAGCTGGTGTTGCCGTCCAGGAGGGTCTGTGTTTATTTTGTTCAGGAATGAGAAACATGTTTGTGTGTTGCGGGCAATGTTTTGGTGTGTTGTAGGCCTAAACGTGCTGATGAAGTGAAGAAGTAGTAGCTGTAGCGTAGTACAGTGTGTAGCGTAGTACAGGGTGTAGCGTAGTACAGGGTGTAGCGTAGTACAGGGTGTAGCATAGTACAGGGTGTAGCGTAGGACAGGGTGTAGCGTAGTACAGGGTGTAGCGTAGTACAGGGTGTAGTGTAGTACAGGGTGTAGCGTAGGACAGGGTGTAGCGTAGTACAGGGTGTAGCGTAGTACAGGGTGTAGCGTAGTACAGGGTGTAGCGTAGTACAGGGTGTAGCGTAGGACAGGGTGTAGCGTAGTACACGGTGTAGCGTAGTACAGAGTAGAGCAGCAAATTACATAGTACAGCAAAATATAGAGTACTACAGCGTAGTACAGAGAAATACAGCATAATACAGCGTAGTAGAGCATAATACACCGTAGTACAGTGCAGTACAGAGCAGTACAGCAAAATACATAGTAGTAGAGCGTAGTACAGAGTAATGGTGAAGCAGTAGCAGAGACCAGAGGCTGGCAGTGTCTAGCAGTGTCTAGCAGTGTCTAGCAATGTCAAACAGTGTCTAGCCGTGTCTAGCAGTGTCTAACAGTATCCAACAGTGTCTAGCAGTGTCAAGCAGTGTCAAGCAGTGTCTAGCAATGTCAAACAGTGTCTAGCAGTGTCTAGCCGTGTCTAGCAGTGTCTAACAGTGTCAAACTGTGTCTAGCAGTGTCAGCAATGTCTAGCAGTGTCTAGCAGTGTCAAACAGTGTCTAACAGTGTCAAGCAATGTCTAGCAGTATCAAAAAGTGTCTATCAGTGTCAAACAGTGTCTAACATTGTCAGTGTCAAACAGTGTCTATAACAGTGTCTAACAGTGTCAAACAATGTCTAACAGTGTTTAGCAGTGTCAAGCAGGGGTGATGAACTGCTTGAGAGAGTCTGCCCAAATTACCAATAATCTTCTAAGAAAAAAAACTTCTCGTGCGTCCTTTGTAATATTGAGAGACTTCTTATTTGTTAATATTGTTTTTGGATTTGACCAGTGTTGATGGAGGACGAGAACAACAGGCTTGAAAAGTTTCCCTGCCTGAAACGCTTTGCATCCTAGTGGCTTTAGGCATTGTATTTCTAGCTCTATCTATAAATCCATCAATGTTTGTATCGCACCTTGTATGTGTGTATTTTACCTGACTAAACATTTGAATTTTGAATTTGAAAACATTCTTAAAGACGCGTGTTTAAACGACCGTTAACTCCTCTTGAATTGTTTGAAATGATTTACAATTTAAGAATTACCCATTATTGCTACTTATTCACATGAATTAAAATTAACGTATTTGTAACAGTAATAACGACGTTTTTTTTAAAGGCATAGGGGGAGTTTTATTGCTTATTTATGTATATATTTATTGTTTAACTGTTAGCAAACTTATGACAGAGTGAAATATTTAAATTTTTTTAGAGAGCCTGTTAAAAAATTCATATTAACGTTTAAACATTATTAATAATGTTTTTGAGAAGACAATTTAAAAATAACATAAATTCTAAATAGTATTTTATCTCATAAACAAGAAATGTGAGCGTGAAAATATAAGATTTGGTTCTTATTATAGAACAAAGACGCCCCCAAAAATAAAAGAAAATGGAATAAGTTTATTTTATTGAGAGACAATTGCTATTTTATCAACTACAATATACTCTAGGTGGGGGAGAAATAGCCTAAGCTACTCTATTCCCATGAGATGTATTTTTGTCTTAATTGGTGGGTTTGAGAGCCTTGCTACAGCACCAGGTTCATCACAAAGTCTACTCCTCTAATCAGACTTGATCAAGTTCATCACTGAATACAATTACTCGTATGAATATATAGATGAAAATACTGATAATACTGACCTTCTTAGATTGTCCAGTCACAAGTTTCAGGAATGGAATTTGAGAGTTTCAAAACCTCATTTTTTTTTGTCAATTTCTTCTTAGCTCAACCACTTGGGGTGGACGGTAGAGCGACGGTCTCGCTTCATGCAGGTCGGCGTTCAATCCCCGACCGTCCAAATGGTTGGGCACCATTCCTTCCCTTCACTCCCCTCCCCCCCCTTCCTGGTCCCATCCCTAATCCTTATCCTGATTCCTTCCCAGTGCTATATAGTCGTAATGGCTTGGCGCTTCCCCCTGATAGTTACCTTACCTTGTCAATTTCTTCGTTAATCCAAATCACTAATGGATCTTTTTTTTTAACATTTTCTAGTTCAGCTCGTTAGTGATTTTTTTTCCTCGATCAAATTATGCTGCTTTGTAGATCAATTGCATCTCAATTTTTTTTTCCAAATTAATCCACTGCAACATTTCTAAATTCATTTTGCCTAATACTGAATTACTTTCTTCATAACTGTCTGCTCACTTCAGGGATTTTTCAGTTCCTTCAAATGGCCCGAATTTAATCATTTTTAGATAAAATTTATCAGTTGCATCAATGATGCTCACAAATTGACTTTGATGTCTCTGAATGTCTCTTTTTCTCCTTAGTTTCAAGATCTGTCAAGTGTTTTTTGTTATGTTAGGGAAAACATTTAAAAGTGACATTGTCGACAAGTTGTTTGTAAAATTTCAGTTTGAATTCACAGCCTTATATGTTATGATACATAATATCAAAT
This sequence comes from Procambarus virginalis, assembly GCA_020271785.1. Classification (NCBI taxonomy): domain Eukaryota; kingdom Metazoa; phylum Arthropoda; class Malacostraca; order Decapoda; family Cambaridae; genus Procambarus; species Procambarus virginalis. Next base: position 27,931,093 of record WNGS01004511.1, on the reverse strand, counting down.
GTTTTGCCAGATACCTTTTGATTTGACGTTCCAAGTCATTTAATTGTGAGGAGAAATCTATGGATAACACCAGTCTACATATCCACACAACCTCAGATAATTCGCCGAGAAAATTTTTCATTCGTTATAAACAGACGAATTTATCCAAACACGCAAGAAAATTTATCCAAACACGCAAGAAAATTTATCCAAACACGCAAGAAATCGTTTAAGCCCTGAACCTCTCCAAAGCCACGAGCACTCTTGTACAGAACTAGTACTGTGTACACGGGGGGGTTGAGCTTCGGCTCTTTGGTCCCGCCTTTCAACTGTCAGCTAGTCAACTAGTGTACAGGTTCCTGTGTGGTGCAGCATCAGTTGCCACGCCAACTGAAAGCTCTGAATTTGTCGATGAGTTAATTCCTTTAATACTGCCATGCATCAGGTCAGCCTGTGCTTCACCTCGCCAGGTCAGCCTGTCTGTGCTTCACCTCGCCAGGTCAGCCTGTCTGTGCTTCACCTCGCCAGGTCAGCCTGTCTGTGCTACACACATTTCATCACCCTACAGAATCGAGCAATAATGGTCGGCCTCGCTGATGATTAGCATCATCAGTGGTCTCATCAAAATAAATGGAAAGGCATTTAGATCAACTATGATCTTTTGTTGGCTGTTCTGTTTCCAACTTTAATATTATATCTTTGAGGTAGTGTTGGGCAGGTGTGGTGTAGTGTTGGGCAGGTCTGTAGTGTGGAGCAGGTCTGGTGTAGTGTTGGGCAGGTCTGTAGTGTGGAGCAGGTTTGGTGTAGTGTTGGGCAGGTGTGGTGTAGTGTTGAGCAGGTCTGTAGTGTGGAGCAGGTCTGGTGTAGTGTTGGGCAGGTAGGTCTGGTGTAGTGTGGGCAGGTCTGGTGTAGTGTTGAGCAGGTCTGGTGTAGTGCTGAGCATGTCTGCTGTAGTGTTGAGCATGTCTGTTGTAGTGTTGAGCATGTCTGGTGTAGTGTTGAGCAGGTTTGGTGTAGTGTTGGGCAGGTCTGTAGTGTGGAGCAGGTCTGGTGAAGTGTTGGGCACGTCTGGTGTAGTGTTGAGCATGTCTGGTGTAGTGTTGGGCAGGTCTGGTGTAGTGTTGAGCAGGTCTGGTGTAGTGTTGAGCAGGTCTGGTGTAGTGTGGAGCAGGTCTGGTGTAGTGTGGAGCAGGTCTGGTGTAGTGTGGAGCAGGTCTGGTGTAGTGTTGAGCACTCAAGGCCCACACATTCCCCTACACTCGGCAGGGATCAATATCCCATCACACACACACACACAACGTTGCCACAACATTGAAACAACTTCAATACAACATGAAATAAACATTATATTTAGGCTGTGAGTTGGGAGCGGCACCCCTCACACCGCAGGGGGCGTCGCGGCTAAGTGGATAGCGCTCGAGGGTCGTAGTCTTAAGGGCCCGGGTTCGATTCCCGGCCGAGGCAGAAACAAATGGGTAAAGTTTCTTTCACCCTGATGCACATGTTCACCTGGCAGTAAACAGGTACGTGAAGGTTAGATAGCTGCTGCGGATTGCTTCCTGGGGATGCGTGTGTGTAATTACCTAAGTGTAATTACCTAAGTGTAGTTACAGGATGAGAGCTACGCTCGTGGTGTCCCGTCTTCCCAGCACTCTTTGTCATATAACGCTTTGAAACTACTGACGGTGTGTGTGAATGCGTGTGAATGCGTGTGTTAAAAGTGGTTTTATGCAATAAATATAATAGAGGGAAATTGATTGGTTAGAAAGGCGGGTCCAAGAGCTAAAAAAAACTCGATTGTGTAGATACAAACAGTAAATATAGCCCAACCAGTTGAGGCGATTACTTGTCGTGGAGGAGGCCACCAGCCCGGTGATCTGGTCGCCCTAGTGGCGACACCCCGCTCCCCACCCCCCCACACGGCCTCGCTCCACCAGATAAAGTTCGCTAAACTTTGTCACTTGGCGCTCGACGACAGTCAAAGTTGCGTCAACTATGGCGTTGAGCGAGTTAACGAGTTAACGGCTAATAAATCCGCCTAATGTGATCGTCATGTTGGTGAGGGAGAGACGTAGAGACCATTCTTCAGGGGAAGGCTCGGCCTATAAAAGGCGCGGCTCCTCCTATAAGAGGCCACTCGATATCCTTTATGACTTTCATTAGCGTCTTCGATTACATATGAAAGTGCCCGAGTTGTCGTATATATATGTGGGAGGAAGGTTACCCGGCTCCGCCCGGGGGTCTCTCTTCCCCCCCCCCCCCCGTTCCCCCTTTAGCGAATCTTCCCTTTGTCTCATGTGTTCTATCCCCTCTCCTTCCTTTCTTCCTTGAACTCCCTTCACCATCTTCCCTACTCTTCCCTATCCTTCACCACCTCTCTAAACACACACACACACAAGCGACAGCAGCGTACTCTACACTGGCAAAAGTTAGAACATCATTCAGGAACCTAAGTAAGGAGGCATTTAGGGCGCTTTACACTGCCTACGTGAGGCCAGTCTTAGAGTATGCCGCCTCATCATGGAGTCCACATCTGATGAAGCATATAAGGAAACTGGAAAGGGTTCCGAGGTTTGCAACGAGACTCATCCCAGAGTTACGAGGGATGGGGTATGAGGGCCATTCATTCAGTCTGTCTAGGTCATCTTGTAGCCTCCTACTGTCATCCTCTGTTTCAATCCTCCTCATAATTTTTGCATCGTCAGCAAACATTGAGAGAAAAGAGTCTATACCCTCTACCCTCTATACCCTGTGTACTCATCTAGTTGTACTCACCTAGTTGTGTGTGTGTGTGTGTGTGTGTGTGTGTGGTGGGTGTGTGTGTGTGTGTGTGTGTGTGTGTGTGTGTGTGTGTGTGTTATATGCAAGTAAGAGACTAAGTGGCTTGGGTAACTGAAGGAGCCATGACGGTGGCTACCCAGCTCAGCAGGACCAGGATTCATCAAGGATTTACCCAACCACTTACGAAACCTCTACATCTTTCCTCAGACATTAAGTCTTTGTTTACATTCGTGAATTTAAGAACCTCAGAGAGCGCTACAAGGTTGTTTTTTAACAATAATAACCAACTTATTGTTTAATAAATGAATGCAAAACCACCGTGACTGAAGAAAGATGTACAGCTTTCGTAAAGTGGGTTGGTAAATGCCTAATAAATCCTAACAATGGGCATCAATGGAGCTTCAGTTCTACGACAGACCCATTGGCCTGGTGTTGGCTCAACCCCGAACCAGAGTCTTATTAATTCCTGTGACCAGTCTTGCCCACTGACGCCTGAATAACTTTTAAATTAACATTATTCTCATTATACACCAAGGATATAAACATGACGTTTAGTAAACACAAACAACTTATTTCAACAATGAATACACATAGATATACATAAATATTATTCAGCATACACAGAAGTATATCAGAAATATTCAGTATACACAGAAATATCTAAATTATATATTTAGGATAGACGACCATAGATAATAGTATACATAAAAGATACATACATAACTGACCAGATACACAAACGTATACACAGAGGACAATATTTCGTATACAGACAATCGACTTGAGAATGGTCCAGGACGGACCGAAACGTCGTCGTCCCTTCACCTTCTAGTGTGTGGTCTGGTCAACTATATAGACAGCTTATATTAAGGATAAGTCTTCATAACCTGCAATAAAATCAGTCAATATATTTATGTATAACTTTCAGTAACGAGCCCAGCTTAAGGGGCGCTAGGAGCATGATTAGGGGCAAGTAAGGGGCTTGCCCTCACCACTCTGATGTGGACCGAGTGGAGTATGTGGACCCGGGCATGTGGACTCATCACGTGGACCCGAGCGCAATGACTCGACAATCACGTGGACCCGAGCGCAATGACTCGACAATCACGTGGACCCGAGCGCATGACTCGACAATCACGTGGACCCGAGCGCAATGACTCGACAAGCACGTGGACCGTTCTAATGTGTACAGTTTAGACTATCAGAAAACCACCACACAAAGCCGGCAAGCTTAAGCCAGGGTTTGTACACACGTAAATCGAATCCCGTTCGAAGCGGTGACTCAAAAACACGTTTCACTCGCGTCGAGCGTGCAAGCCGACGGTTTCCGGGGCGTCTATGTACACCACATGGACTATCTCAATCGGTAACAGTCCGTATTGTACGTTTGTCGATGTGATACAATTCTCGGCGATATGTCTCTTGCCGCGCTTCATTAATTTCCAAACCCGCCATCTTAACTAACAGGTCGCTTCGAGCTATTATTAATTAAGAAGAGTAACGGCTCACAATTATTTACGTTTTCTATATAGCGGACTCGATGGGTTAGGTGGGGTTGCTTCGTACGCTTCTAGTTAGGCTGAAAGGTTGGATTTTGTACGGAGTGGCAGATGAAGACAACGGGCTCAAGTTCTATAGCCAGTCCACAAAACACTAACGAAATCAGCGTAACCAAAACACCTGACCCAACACTTCCTGGTTCTAACTATGCATATATTATATATATATATATATATATATATATATATATATATATATATATATATATATATATATATATATATATATATATATACTGCACATATATATACAACATTAATATATATTCCAGAACAGGTTTGTTGCTACGCTTTATAAAAGACTCGAAGTGTCATTTGGTTGCCAGGTGTGTAAGTCAGATACCTGACTTACTAACGCCTCAGCCAATGCTCATCAAGAAAGGCATCTCGGACCAGATTTACGAAGTAGTTACGCAAGAACTTACGAACCTGTACATCTTTTCTCAATCTTTGGCGGCTTTGTTTACAATTATTAAACAGTTAATGAGCCCCGAAGCACCACGAGGCTGTTTATAATAATAACAACAGTTGACTGGCAAGTTTTCATGCTTGTAACTGTTTAATAAATGTAACCAAAGCCGTTAAAGATTGAGGCAAGACGAACACGTTCGTAAGGACTTGCGGAACTGCTTCGTGAATCTGGCCCTTCGTTTTCACATACATAACTCACAACAACTCATGCCATACGAACACATCTCGAACAGTGTTCGTTCACGTCCTGTGCTCGAATTGCATCGCTTTAAAAGCTTAATTCACGTACCGCACAAATTTGCCTAACAGCACTTAACCACATAACCTAACCTAAGCCAGCTCTCTAAGCATTCACCACATTCTAGTATGTAATAATATTAACATATAATTGTAAAAATATGGAAAAATGCAAATTTTGA
>WNGS01004511.1:27896058-27913288 GCA_020271785.1 Procambarus virginalis | reverse complement strand
AATAAATCCCAAAGATTTCCACAAATCACTTATGACAGCCACCAAGTCAGCTGGCGTACCATCAGAGTGACCGATGATGACGCTGCCTAACAAGGGCCTACACTCGGCCAGGTGGACGCATGTATAACAAGCTTGAAGACAGCATCGTTTATGGGCTATTCATGCCCGTGCGATCTTTGGCCTGGCTTAATCTTAATCAATCAGTCAATCGCAGCATCGTCAGGGTTGTTTGTGATTGCGTCATATGGGAAATAATCACCTAATTTTGTATCTAGGAGCAGTAGCTAAAGGGCACAGGACTCGACATTTCCCTAAACTGGATCCCATCCCACGTTGACATTCCATTAAATAAGAAAGCCGACGAAACTGTGAAATTGTCAACTCGTCATCCTGTTATCCACAAAACAAGTTAACCCAGCCTAGACAACATAACAAACATCATCATAAAATACCTCAAACATACCTCAACAAAGTCATTTAGAACAAAGTTCGAAACAGAACAAAGCCCATGTTGCAGAAGGTTCTCCCTCTGCAACATGGTATCTTCAGGCCACCAAGTTAGACAGGTCAAATATCCCGAAAGGAATTCACATGGAAATAGCAGTTCGGTTGTATAGACGACGTCATGGTTACAGATGCAACTGGAAGATTGGTGAACCGAGACAATGCGTATTCTGCCAAACAATCACAGAAAAAAAACATAACGTCACTCTCTCCTGGCAATGTGAAGCAACCCACGACCTTAGAGGAGCTTTAAGAGTCCCTGAAGCTAGCAGTAACTATCCTGAAGTCGTCATCACTGCCACTCTTACGGTCTAAAAAGGTGTCCAGCAGCTGGACACCTTCATGAATACTGTCAACCAGTATCCTCCCCCCACGATAGCAGTCACAAAGTTAAGACTGACAATTGAAATGCGCGTTCAACACACAGTGCAGGAGCTGCCGCGTATTGGCCAATAGGACTTCTTCAGTTACCTTTATTCTTATGTTCTTATACAGCACAACAGGACCATTGGCCCCCGATAACCAGGGATGCCTAGTAACCAAGTGACAAACCGCCTGATTCACTTGCGGTCAGTGGCACAACGGTCAGGCACAACTACCCACTATTTCGCAACTATCCTTTCACTTCCAAAGATCACATTCACTCTAAACATCTACCATATACCCATACCACCTCTTGGGCGGCTTAATCTTCGTCTATCAATCAATCAGCATCGTCAGTTGAGTTCCAACTCTCACACTAATTCCGGCCTTATCCAAGCTTTTTACCTATTCGAGAGGAATGGGTAATTACTCACTAAAATAAACCCAGGATGCAGGTAGATAGTCTTCCCAGCTCCGGCATGCTGGTCACGGAGTTGAGAAGACTGGGATATAAGGAAAGCCCGAGGAAGCTTGACCTCACATTACTAGAAAAAGAGATAGTCTGATACATCACCAAGACTATTAAACAGTCTTCAAGGTACTGGGAGAGAAGGCAAGGTTCAGCAGTTCAACTGTGGAGCTGCAGTAGAACACAGTTGAAAACTAGAGCCTTTGATGATTATAGTAAAGTTGCAGTTTAGTGATAGAGTGGTGATCAGGTGGACTGGGTTAGGGGCTATAGTAGAAGACTACCCATGCATCGAGGAGACTAACTGGAGTACAACCACGGAAGGAAATTTTCCCACTCTCACCCTCCGTTATCTCTCTCCAACTCCCTCACCATAGCCCGTTCTACTTGGAACTTTTGTTCCGAGCAGCTGAACCTAAAACAGCAACTCTTCACACTCTCTCACCTCACAATATCTTTGCATTCTCCGTGCCCCTGTTGCCTGCCTGTCTGTGGCTTCTCTGTGCCTCCTAATTGGTTGCAGTTGCGCTAGTCCCCAGCGTCACCTGTGTCCACGGAGGCGGGATTACCCCGCTCACCAAGATAAATGACCCGGGATCACCCGTAATGGCACTCTTTTAAGTAGCGTCTGTCCACCGCCTCGACCGCGCGCGTCCCTGACGGCATTAATGGGTCGCTGAGGAGGAGGATGGCACCCATCCTCCTCGCAGGATGGGTGAGGATGATGGGTGCGCAGGATGGGTGAAGAGGATGGGTGGGTGACAACCAGACCATCACCAAATATATTCTGAACAAAGCAACGCCGAAATAATCGACAGATAGGCGACCATGGGATTTAACATAGCCGAAGTAATATATATCAGACACATCCATCAACATCCAGTCACACACCACGCCACTGCTCTAGTCGACCAATTACAATGCAGGGCAAGATTACCCATTCCTCTCGAATAGGTAACACCTTACCTCACCCCTACAGAGGACATATACTGACTTTAGAGCAAATTTGTATTTAAATCTAGATTACGTTTTTGCACTTTTAACTTCCCTTTGCATTTGTATGAAGGAAATATTAAAGACTGTGGATACTGTTTGGGATGGGGCTACCTATTGTCTTAGCCAAAGGGAGGGGGGGGGACTAAGGTAACAGAAGAGGTTAGGAATGAAAACAAAAGAGAAAATTGGACTAAGTGCAGGAGTTTGAAGGGTAGACGATGTGGGTAGGGAGCGAGTGTGTGGGTAGGGAGCGAGTGTGTGGGTAGGGAGGGAAGAGTGTGTGGGGTACGATGGGGGTGAGGGCGTGACGAAAATTTTTTGTTATTATTATTATTTTCTACCACAGACGTGGCCGGACATTTACAATGCTAACCAGCATATATACATTTTCTTCTGTCCTCCATGGCCAGGGTTAGAAATGTGTTAAACATATATTTCAGGGATTTATTGAACAATCACTCACAGAAGGTGATTCGGTGCTTTTAAAATGCTAAACTAACCTACATACGTAAATGCATAGATACACAGATTTACGTATGTCCTACATAAAGTGTTCGATGTGTCTTTTACAGTGTCATTAATGTGCATTTACAAAGGTGAAATGTAATTCTGATCAGCCTCCATATATACTTAATAAACAAACATATATATACACCAGTTAAAAACCCATTAAGATTTCAACTTACGATTCAACAGAGCAGAAGAAGTTGTTAAAACATATGGGAAAATCTTACTGAAGCGACCATACGAGTCATAAATACTCATACTCCGCCCAAGTAAAACAAAAACAAGCAACACTTAGTGGGCCAGCCAGAGGCTCGAGGTCCGCGCAGGAATATCCCTGGGGAAAAAAATATATACACACATATTCATACATATACATGTACATATATACATACATACACATATACACACGCATGCATTCACATACATTTGTCTCTTTTACTCTGACGGGATGAGATAGCTGATAGAGAAACTAGTGTGCAATTAAGCACTTAATCACTGAAGGGATTAAGGTGCTTTTACAAGCTCAGGTTATATAGTTACATCACATACATACATTGTATAATTGATACATTACACGGTTAATCTTGGGTACAAGTCCAATATATCATCAAGTGTTCCAGTACTCATATAGTAATTACACAGTTCAGCATACCTTAGCCCAGGGGGGCGAAAGTCAGTCATATGGGACATTCTACAATATAATGTTCAAGAGAGTGCATGTTTTCTCTTTCACAAAGTTGACACATTGTGTACTCGACATTTGGGTTTGAGAAAGCTGCCAGATACGTCTATATCCCAGGCGTATTCTGGCCACTATAACATCACATTGCCGGGTTCTTGTTCTATTAGTCCCATATGTGAATGTCTCCTCACGATATCTATCATAATATTTGATGATACAACTTTCAGGTCTTTGTGATTTTGTTAGGTAGGGGATATCTTCATTAGATATTTGTTTAAGTATTCTCTTTGTCACTGCTAATGAAACACCCATATCACGAGAGAATGAGAGGTTATTGGAAGAAATGGCAATAGGGTGACAGTAGGGAAGGGCTAGGGAATGGATAGGGTGTGAGAGGGAGGGCAGGATCGAGAGAATCGTGGCTGTAAGGGCTGCCAGCCCAGCCAACACTCACAGGGCTGTGATAAACAAGGCACTGCACGCAGCCTTGGCCGCTCTCTGCACCATGGCGGTTGCAATCCTGCAAGGGAAGCGTGATTTATTCTCCTTCTCATTCCCCAATAACAACATCTATTTCCATGACAAGGCTGATCTCACCGTCTTTAATATTTTGAATAAATTAGTCCTTGGTTAGGGAGGATTGACTGGGTGCCAATCCTTAACCCCTATTTACCCAACAGTAATTGGGGACCTGGTTGTTAGCCGTCTGGTGGGTGCTGTTGTATGGGAAGGGAAACCTCTCAGCCTGTTAACAGGAATGATAAGTTATCTGCTCCTAGACTCGTCTATGTAAACAAAAATAATTAATAGAGACCACTAAATTACTAGGTTCGATATAACTCACACAACGGGTATAAGCTCAAGTAGTTCAACAACCCAAAATTTAAGTCCCCGGGTTCAGTCTCCGGCCAGTACAGAAATGGTTGGGCATTTTTCCTTTCATTTCATACCCTGATCACCTAGCAGTTTAATAGGTACTCAGGAGGTAGGCAGCTGTTGTGGGCTGTATCCTGGGGAAGGTCAATGGTTGGCCTTTAACCTCCATTGCCTTAACTGCAGGCTTCCTGTCCCAGACCACGGGAATCAGAAATCCCAGGAATCACCTGTCTGCTGAAGTCGAATAAACAAATCAGTATTTGAGCTGAAAATTCAGCTGAAGAAACTTCAAAGGAATAATAGGATCCCCCCTTTGACCAGCCGCCGGCTTCGTGGCCACTAGAGACGGTCGCCTGCAGGTAAATTCAGTTAATAAATAAGAGTATTTATAAATACAAAATAATAGTGAGTTAATTCCTAACAAGGGGAATGTTTTCCCTACGTCCGTTGTTGGGGGTGTGTAGTCAGGTGTTTCGTCCGTTGTTGGGGGTGTAGTCAGGTGTTTCGTCCGTTGTTGGGGGTGTAGTCAGGTGTTTCGTCCGTTGTTGGGGGGTGTAGTCAGGTGTTTCGTCCGTTGTTGGGGGTGTAGTCAGGTGTTTCGTTCGTTGTTTGGGATGTGTAGTCAGGTGTTTCGTCCGTTGTTGGGGGTGTAGTCAGGTGTTTCGTCCGTTGTTGGGTGTGCAGTCAGGTGTTTCGTCCGTTGTTGGGGTGTGTAGTCAGGTGTTTCGTCCGTTGTTGGGGGTGTAGTCAGGTGTTTCGTCCGTTGTTGGGGTGTGCAGTCAGGTGTTTCGTCCGTTGTTGGGGTGTGTAGTCAGGTGTTTCGTCCGTTGTTGGGGTTAGTCAGGTGTTTCGTCCATTGTTGGGGGTGTGTAGTCAGGTGTTTCGTCCGTTGTTGGGGGTGTAGTCAGGTGTTTTCCAAACATATTTTAGTGCCTCAAATCAGGAAACAGCGTCAACAGTCACTTCTGTAACAGTGCCAGGAGTGCCAGAAGTGTCACCTGCAGGAGTGCCACCTGCAGGAGTGCCAGGAGTGCCACCTGCAGGAGCGCCAAGAGTGCCACCTGCAGGAGTGCCAGGAGTGCCACCTGTAGGAGTGCCAGGAGTGCCACCTGCAGGAGTGCCAGGAGTGCCACCTGCAGGAGTGCCAGGAGTGCCACCTGCAAGAGTGCCAGGAGTGCCACCTGCAGGAGTGCCAGGAGTGCCGCCTGCAGGAGTGCCACCTGCAGGAGTGCCAGGAGTGCCACCTGCAGGAGTGCCAGGAGTGCCACCTGCAGGAGTGCCAGGAGTGCCACCTGCAGGAGTGCCAGGAGTGCCACCTGCAGGAGTGCCAGGAGTGCCACCTGCAGGAGTGCCAGGAGTGCCACCTGCAGGAGTGCCAGGAGTGCCACCTGCAGGAGTGCCAGGAGTGCCACCTGTAGTACCAGGAGTGCCACCTGCAGGAGTGCCAGGAGTGCCACCTGCAGGAGTGCCAGGAGTGCCACCTGTAGTACCAGGAGTGCCACCTGCAGGAGTGCCAGGAGGGGCGTGGGATCCCACCACCAGGATCCTCACCCCATAAGGGAGGAGTCAGCCTGCGACCAATCATAAGGTACAGAGTGTAAACAAAACAATGGCCTAACCCCTCCCCCCCCCCCCATCCCTTCCTCCCGACCCTGTAATGGGTCTAATGGGTCGGGTCAATGTTGCTAGGGGGTAACTAATGGACAAAACCGGCTTCATAAATAATGGTCCGTCAACGCAATAATTACACTAATTTAGTGTTCTCCATTTAACGTCAATTTAGTTTTTATTACATGTCAACATGACGGAGTGGCGAGCGTAGAGCCCCGCGGTGCTCTGTTGAGCAGTAGAGCCCCGCGGTGCTCTGTTGAACAGTAGAGCCCCGCGGTGCTCTGTTGAACAGTAGGGCCCCGTGGTGCTCTGTTGAATAGTAGAGCCCGTGGTGCTCTGTTGAACAGTAGAGCCCGTGGTGCTCTGTTGAACAGTAGAGCCCCGCGGTGCTCTGTTGAACAGTAGAGCCCGTGGTGCTCTGTTGAACAGTAGAGCCCCGCGGTGCTCTGTTGAACAGTAGAGCCCCGCGGTGCTCTGTTGAACAGTAGAGCCCCGCGGTGCTCTGTTGAACAGCAGAGCCCGTGGTGCTCTGTTGAACAGTAGAGCCCCGCGGTGCTCTGTTGAACAGTAGAGCCCCGCGGTGCTCTGTTGAACAGCAGAGCCCCGCGGTGCTCTGTTGAACAGCAGAGCACCGCGGTGCTATGTTGAACAGCAGAGCACCGCGGTGCTCTGTTGAACAGCAGAGCCCTTGGTGCTCTGTCATCACTTAGAGCCCCGGCGACTTCTCTGCCCAGTGTTGCAAGTGTCTGTGGGTCGATGTGGGTGATTCCTTACCACCTTTTTGCCCTCTACCTCAGCTACACATTTAAATCATGTATTTCTGCCACACCTGTACACCTGCAACACACGTGTACACCTGCAACACACGTGTACACCTGTGGGAGTCTACATCCATCACCGGGAAACCAGCAATGAAACAGATCATACATATTTTTAACGTAAAAACTCCCAATTTCAGTTTAACGACCAAATCGCCGCCAATTATCCCGGGTTAATGAGCCCAAAGGCTCGCAGCTCACTAACCCGCGTCGGGTTGCTCTCTAAACTTATAATTGCAATATTATATAATTTCCGGTGACAGGAGGCCATTGTTTGCTTGGACCTTGGCGCCTGACAGCTGAGTGGACAGCGCCTCGGATTCGTAGTCCAGAGGTTCAGGGTTCGATCCCCGGTGGAGGTGGAGACAAATGGGCAAAATGTTTCTTTCACCCTGATGCTCCTGTTAATTAGCAGTAAATAGGTACCTGGGAGTTAGACAGCTGTCACGGGCTGCTTCCTGGGGGGGGGGGGTGGAGGCCTGGTCGAGGACCGGGCCGCGGGGACATTAACCCCCGAAATCATCTCAAGAAGATCTCAAGAAGATAACCCCCCCCCCCTGATCGTAATTCTTCATCGCGTTAGACAGTGATAACGAGTGTGGGATAGCTGGTGTCGGTGGATATCTAGTGGAGTAGTTATCGAAGAGAAGAATACACGGGAACGGAACTCGGAAATGTAGAGCAGCTTTGGCAACACGTGCTGTGTGGTGAGGTGGGGGTGGGGGGGGGCGAGTGGTGGGGGGGGGGAGGCTGTTTACATCACACCGGGGTAACTAATGATGAATCAACACACTCATCACCTCCAGGATGAGGCGTAGTGTCATGACTGCCCAACCACCTAAGTGGTTAGTGACTAAGAAGGAGGCAATAGATAAAAATGAGAGAGATATAAATGCCAGTGACATTGCAGAATTCTTGGCAATGAGAGACCTATCCGGCCCCATCCACCCCCCCCTCCTTCCCCTCCCCCCTCCTGCCCCTCCCCCCCCCACACTTACATTGCAATACCCCTGTCAGGACCCCCCCTTCCTGCCCCCTCCCCCCCTGTCAACACACCAATCTGTGCATTTTCACCAAAATATTGACTGAAATAATTACACTATATTAACAATGGCTAACGGGAAGAAGAGTTGCGGGTTAAAAACCATTGGACGACACAGTAGTGACCATTGAACGACACAGTAGTGACCATTGGGCGACACAGTAGTGGCCACTGGACGACACAGTAGTGACCACTGGACGACACAGTAGTGACCATTGGACGACACAGTAGTGACCATTGGACGACACAGTAGTGACCACTGGACGACACAGTAGTGACCACTGGACGACACAGTAGTGACCATTGGACGACACAGTAGTGACCATTGGGTGACACAGTAGTGACCATTGGACGACACAGTAGTGACCATTGGACGACACAGTAGTGACCATTGGACGACACAGTAGTGACCATTGGACGACACAGTAGTGACCATTGGACGACACAGTAGTGACCATTGGACGACACAGTAGTGACCATTGGGCGACACAGTAGTGACCATTGGACGACACAATAATGACCATTGGACGACACAATAATGACCATTGGACGACACAATAATGACCATTGGACGACACAATAATGACCATTGGGCGACACAGTAGTGACCATTGGACGACACAGTAGTGACCATTGGGCGACACAGTAGTGACCATTGGGCGACACAGTAGTGACCATTGGACGACACAATAATGACCATTGGACGACACAATAATGACCATTGGACGACACAGTAGTGACCATTGGACGACACAGTAGTGACCATTGAACGACACAGTAGTGACCATTGGACGACACAATAATGACCATTTGACGACACAGTAGTGACCATTGGACGACACAGTAGTGACCATTGAACGACACAGTAGTGACCACTGAACGACACAATAATGACCACTGGATGACACAGGACACAGGACACAGTAGCGCATGTCGGGAGCACAGTCCATCATCCTGCCCACCGACTCCTCTCTTACCACCAGCAACTAAGAGTGAGAGCGGAGTGCCTCAGGAGCCGTGCACGGTGGCTGGCCTGCTGTATGTGGGGTTATATGTTAGAGTGTATTGTTAATGTCAGGAACAGCCGAGGGAAGGAAGGAGATAGCGCAGGGGTGAGGAAGAATAGGAGTAGGGGAGATACTGCGGACAAAGCCGCGCGCTGCACTAGGCACACAGTTATAGGAGTCATGAAAGGGAGAGAGAGAAAGAAAACAGAGGGACTGGAGAAGGTCATTGAGGACCTAAGAGGACAGGTGGACAGGAGTGAGGACAAAAGCCTTAAACAGCGCTGACAGGAGTTTTCCTACCTGAAGGAGGTAGGGAAAGTGAGGAAAATAATCCTCAAAAGAGAAAGAAATGTACATTAGCTTCACGACATAATCAAACTTGCGGAAGATGAAGCAAAAGCAGAAGAGGTAAGAACGGCAACGGGGAAGAGACGACAAAAATCGCAGAGATTATGACTGATAAATATGAGTCAAGACCAAACAAAACATTTCCTGAAGTAACGAAGCGATCAGACGAAAAACAATCATTGAGGCCACAGTGACAGATGGTGTAAAATAGATCACAGGAATTATCGGCAAAATTCAAACCAGCGAGACAACCAGGATCAACTCAACATTACAAACCTGCACATGGAAGTAACACTTCAGGAGACATGGCAGGAAGTGCAAAATAGCCCCATTGAATTGTAGAGGGCATTGCATTGAGCGTGCAGGGATCCTTTACTGTTAAAATCCACTCAGTAAAACATCTAAACTATTGGGACCGACTAAAGAGCCTAAATCTGTACTCCCTTTAGCGCAGGCGGGAGAGATACATAATAATCTACACGTGGAAAATAGTACAGGGTCTGGTTCCAAACCTGCACACAGAAATAACAGCACATGAGACCAGAAGGCATGGCAGGATGTGCAGAATACCCCCGTTGAAGAGCAGAGGTGCAACTGGTACTCTGAGAGAGAACTCTATCAACATCAGAGGCCCGAGACTGATCAACACGCTCCCGCTTCACATAAGGGACATAACTGGCAGACCCCTCACAGTGTTCAAAAGAGATCTGGATAAGCACCTCCAAAGGATACCTGATCAACCAGGCGTACGTCAGGCTACGAGCAGCCGCGTCAAACAGCCTGGTTGACCAGTCCAGCAACCAGGAGGCCTGGTCGAGGACCGGGCCGCGGGGTCACTGAGCCCCGGAAGCACCTCAAGGTAACCTCAAGGAGGTGCAACAGGTACTCTGAGAGAGAACTCTATCAACAATAAAGAACCAAAGTTTTTCAACACTCTCCCTCTATACACAAGGGGCATAACTGGCCGACCTCTTACGAGGTTCAAAAGAGAACCGGATAAACATCTTTAAAAGCCTGAAGTTTAAAAGTTTAACCTGATCAAACGGGCTGTAATTTATACATCAGGCTGCGAGCAGGTGACTTCTAACAGCTTGGTTGACCACACCATCATACAGTAGGCCTGGCCCAGAGACTTACTACCAGAACCAACAACAGGAAGGGTCACAGAGGTACCCCATACCCGTCCTGTGGGTGGTGGTGGTGGAAGGGTTACAGAGGTACCCCATACCCATCCTGTGGGTGGTGGTGGTAGGGTTACAGAGGTACCCCATACCCATCCTGTGGGTGGTGGTGGTAGGGTTACAGAGGTACCCCATACCCGTCCTGTGGGTGGTGGTGGTAGGGTTACACAGGTACCCCATACCCATCCTGTGGGTGGTGGTGGTGGAAGGGTCACAGAGGCACCCCCATACCCATCCTATGGATGGTGGTGGTAGGGTTACAGAAGCAGGCAAGATCTGAATAAAAAAGTTTCAGCATTGTGGACGTGAAGTAAGCAGCACCACAGGAAAAGAACGATCAAGACATACGCGCGAACCACAGCCTGAGCGCCAGGGCTCCCTAACTGATTTCACCTGGACGTGGTGGTAATGCTTCACGCGCGGCCTGATAGATTGTTCGATATTTACCCTACCTTAACGGAAGACAAGCTGTTTAGCATATTTATTAAAACTATAACGCCCAGGGCCACGCCGCCCACGCTAGGGGGAGAACGCAGCCCACGTTCGGGAGGTGGTCGTCCACACTAGGGGGGAGGTCGTCCACGCTAGGGGGAGGTCGTCCACGCTAGGGGGAGGTCGTCCACGCTAAGGGGAGGTCGTCCACGCTAAGGGGAGGTCGTCCACGCTAGGGGGGAGGTCGTCCACGCTAGGGGGAGGTCGTCCACGCTAGGGGGAGGTCGTCCACGCTAGGGGGAGGTCGTCCACGCTAGTGGGAGGTCGTCCACGCTAGGGGGGAGGTCGTCTACGCTAGGGGGGAGGTCGTCCACGCTAGTGGGAGGTCGTCCACGCTAGGGGGGGAGGTCGTCCACGCTAGGGGGAGGTCGTCCACGCTAGGGGGGGGAGGTCGTCCACGCTAGGGGGGGGAGGTCGTCTACGCTAGGGGAGGTCGTCCACGCTAGGGGGGGAGGTCGTCCACGCTAGGGGGGAGGTCGTCCACGCTAGGGGGGAGGTCGTCCACGCTAGGGGGGGAGGGAGGTGGTCCACACTAAGAGGAGGGAGGTCGTCCATGCTAGGGGGACGTCGCCCACACTAGGGAGAGGGAGGTCGTCCACACTAGAGGGGGAGGGGGAAAGAGAGGTCGTCCACACTAGGGGGGATGGAGGTCGTCCACACTAGGGGGGGATGGAGGTCGTCCACACTAGGGGGGGTGGAGGTCGTCCACACTAGGGGGGGATGGAGGTCGTCCACACTAGCAGAGAGATCGTCCACGCTCGAGGCCAAGTTTCCCTGCTTCCACGAACACAAACCGACTCCGTAAGCGACCTGACATTATCTTTCCGCTCTCCTGGTATCTGTTTCCAAGTATTGTCTGGCGGTTAAATATAAGCACAGCGTGCCATTGTTGTCCATGGTTAATATTGTTACGAACCATTCTGGAGGCGGTTAGTGACGCAGAACACAGCGGGAGAGCCTTCACCACGGTCAGCGTCAGCTGCTTATCTCAGCTCATGAAATCCAAAATGGAGGCTTAGCGGAATGAGAACCGGAGAATGTTACGGGTGAAAGCGTGAGAACCAATGCAAGTTCTCCGGCCTGTGTGACGGGATGGGGGACGAGGGTTGGGATGTGACGTAGTGTCAGGTGGGGGGGGGGGGGTGTCGTCCGGGCGGCGGGGTGTCGAGACAAACTGAGGCGGACCCAAGAGCACCCTGGAGGTTCTTCGGAACGCTCTCTCCATTGACCTCTCCGTAAACAAATGTGACGCAAACAATAGATGTCTCGTCTACAATAATTTTTAAATCAACAAAACCCAGTCAGGTCACCGATGAAGGATACTTACATTTATATTCAATGCGAAAAAAACTACACTTCAAAGGCTTAACATTAAACCAATTCATGGTTCCCTCTCAAGTGTAAGAGCTCGCGGCATCAAAGAGCAACACCACCCACTCTTCTTGAGTTAACCCAACCGATCAACATACAGAAAACGTGGTTGTTTACAAACCACTGTCTTTCATACCACCTCGTATAATAGATGCAATATAAAATCAACGGATGAGCTTAAGCAAACCACAATACAATAACTATTCAGCGCTCTAATGTGAGTTTGTGAGTTTCTATAAATATTTAAACATGGCATTCTGTTTTCTTTGAGCGTGTCCACCGACCCCAATACTAATCAGACGCCAGCAGCGGCTAAATTGTTATTGTGAAGGGTAGGAGGGTATATGGGGATCCCGCCTCCACTGTGTTCCTGAGGTGGAGGGTACTGGGGTGTTCCTGAAGTGGAGGGTACTGAGGTGCTCCTGAAGTGGAGGGTACTGGTGTGTTCTTGAGGTGGAGGGTACTGGGGTGTTCCTGAAGTGGAGGGTACTGAGGTGTTCCTGAGGTGGAGGGTACTGGGGTGTTCCTGAAGTGGAGGGTACTGATGTGTTCCTGAGGTGGAGGGTACTGAGGTGTTCCTGAGGTGGAGGGTACTGGGGTGTTCCTGAAGTGGAGGGTACTGGGGTGTTCCTGAAGTGGAGGGTACTGGGGTGTTCCTGAAGTGGAGGGTACTGGGGTGTTCCTGAAGTGGAGGGTACTGATGTGTTCTTGAGGTGGAGGGTACTGGGGTGTTCCTGAAGTGGAGGGTACTGGGGTGTTCCTGAAGTGGAGGGTACTGGGGTGTTCCTGAAGTGGAGGGTACTGATGTGTTCTTGAGGTGGAGGGTACTGGGGTGTTCCTGAAGTGGAGGGTACTGGGGTGTACCTGAAGTGGAGGGTACTGATGTGTTCTTGAGGTGGAGGGTACTGGGGTGTTCCTGAAGTGGAGGGTACTGAGGTGTTCCTGAGGTGGAGGGTACTGGGGTGTTCCTGAAGTGGAGGGTACTGGGGTGTACCTGAAGTGGAGGGTACTGATGTGTTCTTGAGGTGGAGGGTACTGGGGTGTTCCTGAAGTGGAGGGTACTGAGGTGTTCCTGAGGTGGAGGGTACTGGGGTGTTCCTGAAGTGGAGGGTACTGGGGTGTACCTGAAGTGGAGGGTACTGATGTGTTCTTGAGGTGGAGGGTACTGGGGTGTTCCTGAAGTGGAGGGTACTGGGGTGTTCCTGAAGTGGAGGGTACTGGGGTGTTCCTGAAGTGGAGGGTACTGAGGTGTTCCTGAGGTGGAGGGTACTGGTGTGTCCCTGTTAGAGGCCTCGTTGACCGAGTAGATAACATGTGAGGTGCTATCTTGTGTGTAATCTTCTTGTATTACACAGTAAATAATGCACTGAAATTATGTGCAGACTAAATCAATGATAAATATACAACCATTTATGAAGATTGGCTTGAGTTTGTTTTGATTTGTTGCCTGGACAAATGTTGTTGGTTTGCTGGTGAAGAATTAAACTGTTGGAAGCTTCTTTAGTTAATAAATACTTACATGGTGGTGATGCTCGCCACATGTACGAGAGAAACTGGTAGTTAGGAGCGTCACTCGGCCAAGTTATGTAGAGTCTCAGGCTTCAGGCTGACACCTTCTGAACGAATCTCTGTTTGACGACTACAGTAAATCACTTCCCCAAATATAAACATTTTTGGTTGAGAAAGTGGCGCAGAAGCATAATCAAAGCAATTTTTAAAATAAATTATTACTTTAAAATTTAAAAGAATATATTTGAGGATTTTTCACTAGAATAATACTTCATGTCGTCAGAAACTATTTCCATGTTCACACGTCGTAAATCCGCGGGTTTAAACTGTGCACTAGTTGACCATCGTTGTTAAACGTTTAAATGGATGTCCTGTCAGGGAATCGCTTGTCGTAATGATCGATTGTTACTTTGGTCTCTCCAAAAGTGACAATTTCCTGCTTTGATCAGCCACCTCCTCGACGACACTGACACACTAACCTCCATCCACACTCTTTCCTCCAGGTGCGAACTTAGACTCCCTTCCCCTATTGATCGGTCTATTGGTCTATTGATCGAAAACACGAGATATGATAGATCTGGCCAGAACGGCATCCTCTCACTCCGACAGCCAGTTAACGACTGGTTCGTGTCGTAGTTTATTGCTCTGCGAGTGGACGACGCAAGTCCAATCTTACACCTGTCATTGGTAGATATTTTCCACTCGGTGAAGACTCACTGGATTAAAAATTGATGCTGTTTTACAGGAGCATTCTCATCTGTATTATTACGGTGACGTGGTCTATGGCCGGAAGCATTTGGTGGTTGTAATACGCCTGGCCTGGGGCCAGATTCACGAAGCAGTTACGCGAACACTTACGAACCTGTACATCTTTTCTCAGTCTTTGGCGGCTTTGTTTACAATTATTAAACAGTTAATGAGCTCCGAAGCACCACGAGGCTGTTTATAACAATAACAACAGTTGACTGGGAAGTTTTCATGCTTGTAAACTGTTTAATAAATGTAAACAAAGCCGTCAAAGATTGAGGAAAGATGTACACGTTCGTAAGGACTTGCGTAACTGCTTTGTGAATCTGGCTCAAATTCATACTTAATACTCGGGATGGCTGTTGTAGCCTTGGCTGCCGTTATACTGTGTTGACCGTTGTTGGCCCATGCACATAGTTTTACCGTTGCCGCTTTTGACGATCGTTGATGTTTATGCAACTGTTGGGAGTACCTTGACGCCTCCGCCAGGCCCACCATGACTCTTATCTGTTGAAATTGAAAACGTATTGAAATTTCGGGTGATTCATTGAGGCTAGATAACAAACATAACTTGAATCGATTAAGTGAGGCTATTGCCTAACCGACAGAATATATTGAATTAGTTATAAAATGAATTACTCTAATCAAGCAGTAGTGGAAACAAACAGGAACAAACAATAATGGAAATGAAACAAGGGAGAATGAACGCAGTGTATGCACGACCTAGTAATAACGAAAGAAAATGGGAAGTGGGCAGTCACTGATGAAAACGAGATTGCTTTGATGCAACCATTGCAACAAACTATCAAAGGGGAAAATTGCAAATTGGATTCCGTTTCCATTTCATTTACCAACAAAAATACGCAGCAGTTAAAATATATAGAAAAGCTGAAGAGATATATATAGAAGGAGGCGAAGCCTTTCATTGCAAATACTTCTCGTTATTCAAGAGAAGAATGAACAGCAAATGTAACACCACAAGACTCAGGTGTTGAAGGAACGGAGTGTCGGGCGAGGTGTGGTAAAGTTAGCTGGTGGAACCTCCACACAACATTCACATAACATTCACACAACCTCCACACCACATTCACACAACCTGGACACAACCTCCACACCACATTCACACAACCTGGACACAACCTCCACACCACATTCACACACCTCCACACAACATTCACACAACCTGGACACAACCTCCACCCACATTCACACAACCTCCACACCACATTCACACAACCTCCACACAACCTGGACACAACATTCACAGAGAGATGTACAGTGCTACGCTGTTGCAACCCGTCCTCGCAAGTTCGTATAGTCAATATTGACTTATTAAATACGTGCATAGGTGATATAATAAACATAATAGTTTACCTTGAAAAGATTCATAGAAAACACCGACCTTATCTAACCTTGTTAGTATGTTAAGATAAGCATCTTATTGCTTCGTAATTACAATTATTACTTAACCTATACCTATAATAGGTTAAGTAACAATTGTAATTACGAAGCTATAAGATGCTTATCTTAGCATACTAACAAGGTGAGGTAAGGTCGGTGTTTTCTATGAAGCTTTTCAAGGTAAACTATTATGTTTAGTATGTCACCTTCGCACGTATTTAATAAGTCAATACTGATTATACAAATTTGCGAGGACGGGTTGGCTGTGTATATGAGTGTGTGTGTGTGTGTGGTGTGTGTGTGTGTGTGTGTGTGTGTGTGTGTGTGTGTGTGTGTGTGTGTGTGTGTGTGTGTGTGTGTGTGTGTGTGTCAACCCCAGGGAGTACTGGGAGACAGTAACACAGTGGTCGGTGGCTCAGCGTGGCATCTCATTACCAGATTCCCACTATCATCCTCGTTATGGGAATACACCTTTGTACTGTAGTGTAGTTGGATCCTCTCTCCCTCCTCTCATTGGCTGCTGCTTCAAGACGTGATGGTGCTCCATACTGATGGTGGTGGTGGTGGTGGTGGTGGTGGTGTTGGTGGTGCTGCTGGTGGTAAAGGCTTTGCAAGACAAAAACGAATAATTAAATATTTGATATTCCATAACTATTAATAATACATCCCTGTTTAAATAATGCAAGAAGTGCATTGACGAGAGCAGCTTGCCGATGGCAGACACGCAGGCAACCCGTCTGCGCTGGCTGGCTGGCTGGCTGGCTGGCTGTCTGGCTGGCTGCACAACCCGTCCTCCGAATTGACAGTACGATTTAATACTATGTGTAATAAGTACACTTTCTTACTGTCATAAACAGTGCATAATTGCACTTATGGGGCTGTTACATTTACCCAATCCCTCCCCCGATTTAATTCTTCTCGTTTTCTGTTAAAACACTCAGAATTTTAGGATGAAGTTTTCAACTTCAGGTTGCAATACACACGTTTTAAATATCAGGAATTTCTTTTTCAGTTTTATTAACCAATATAGATTTTATACAAAATTTTAAAAATATCCTGAGTTTTTTTTATAATTTATTGACATATTTTAGTTTTGTTTATTTGTTTATAAAACTGTAATATCAATATAGCTATAGGTAGTACTAATTGTAATTAAGAAGCAATAAAATTATTATCTTCAAAAACTAAGACGGTAGGTGAGGTTGCGGTTTTCTATTCAGATTTTCAGGTAAACTCAAATATTCACAATATATTTGACAGTACGATTTATACTTAGTGAAAATAAGTACAATTCCTAACTGCTATG
>WNGS01004511.1:27880973-27892459 GCA_020271785.1 Procambarus virginalis | reverse complement strand
AACATCAGATCTCCAACATCAGATCTCCAACATCAGATCTCCAACAATCAGATCTCCACATCAGATCTCAAACATCAGATCTCCAACATCAGATCTCCAATATCAGATCTCCAACATCCGATCTCCAACTTCAGGTCTCCAACATCAGGTCTCCAACATCAGGCCACCACGCGAGAGTATAATGGATGCGCAATAGGAAACGCGTATATGAACATGAACATTGATGTGTCAAGATTTACGAATGATGGTTCAGAGAAATGACTCTATTATTAACGGTGTCAAATAGTTTTGTCGAATCAGTTGGAAAAGTGTTACAATTATGTGGATGTAAAAGAAACTAGACCTAGAAAAGTGGTCCTACACAGTGATCTTAGCTAGATGACTTGGGTCTCTAGCACAAACTTTGTCGTGAAAATTTATTATTATTTTATTTCATGTATGTGTCTATGTGATAAGTATGTCCTGGTGATGAGTGTCCAGGTTTCCTGTTTGGTACCAGTGTTGGGTACATATTTTTTGTATTATTTGCATGCCTTTATGTGTCAATAAAATGTGGTAATGTTAAGAAATGTTTCTGTTGTGGTAAGAGGTAGTCTTACTTTCAGTGTGTGCAGGGTGCATGGAGATTGACCCTGGCACTGTTGTCTTGTGCGGTATTGGATTGGCCGACAAGTGTTCTGTAACGTACGGTTCTGTTGCAGAGTTTTGATGTCAGCTGTTTTTGTAACCATGTTTTATAACTTGTATAACTCATAGGTTTGGCTGTGGGTCATGAGGCACCCAGCAGAGATTTAGGGTATAATGTTACCTGTTATTTTATTTAATTACTTCATTTTTTTATGTTAGAATAGGAATATTACATATATTTTCATGTTGTTGATCATTTTATTTGTGTATGTTTTGTTCTTCAGATCTTCTGAGGAAGGCTTGCTAGCCTGCCTAGTGTGCAGGCAGGATATGTCATTGTTCATAGTATTCCGTATTTGTCATGTATTACTTGTATTTTAACATTATATGATTTTAGTTCTAAGTTTCCTGTTCCATTTGGGATATTTTTTTTTTATTTTTTATATATATCATGCTAGTTTTAAGGCGATTTTTGTTTGGGTCTTCCAGCCTTCAGGGGAAGCCTTGCTGGACTGCCTTGTGTGCAGTCGGGATTTGTTTTTTTATATACTTTTGTCATATTATGATCTTCGCAATTGTTTCATGTGTGAGGGTGTCATCGTTTGTGCTTTTGCCAGATTTTTTTTTGTACTTTTGTTTCTTCCATTTTACATTTATGTATTGTTCTTACTGAAGTGTTACTGTATAATGTACTTTGCATCATGTTAATTTAGTTAGTTTACTTTTATCAAAATGTCACTGGCAATTTTTTTTTATTTTTCTCTTTTAGGGTTAAGTTGTGGTATTTGGGATGAGTTAGGATAAGACAAAATTGTGCTTAATTTCATACACACGATTTTGTCTTAACTCCGGGGAAAGGGAGCTGTAACACCCATGACCCCCCCACCCCCCTAGAGTTCTCAACCAGGGAAGTCTGCTCCAAGAGGTCAGCCCAGATGCCCTCCGGTTTTCTTGTATGTTGATTAAAAATTCCTGGGTTAGTCTTATTCAGCAAGTTTCAAGTATGTAATATTCATGATACTCTTGTCAAGAGGGTAAGGGAGTAGACTCCAGATCCTCATGTGTAAACATGCTTGGATTTCCCCCTTTACCAGGTCAAAGGGTCAGCCATACACGTAATTAATAAGTCCTCTCTTGAAACAGTTTATGGTTTATGTCAAACAAGTTAATGATAAATTCTTGAGTGTTTGTACACGTGTGGCACGTGTGGCCGCCTCTTATTCTTGGTGTAGGTTCACAAAAAAATCTTCCCCCCCCCCCTTTTGTAATGGTGTATATAGGGGCCTGTAGGCAGGGGAGATAGAGAGTGTAGGACGGACGGACAGAGAGTACGGTGCTCCCGGATCGAGGCCGGTTCTGTGACAATCACCACAGGCCGGGAGAGACAGTGTCCACCGGACGGAGACAGAGGTCTTGTTTAAGGTAATGTGTGTGATCTCTGTAATTTTGTTCCATGTCTAAATTTCTTAACTTGTTGCCAGTGTTAGAGTAGGAATTATCGTGGTGTTAGTATAATTTGGTATCTCAATAAACTCATGTTAAATTTCCCGTCTGTGTCAATTGTTGAATCCTCTTAGAATCTTTTGATATCGTGGCTGACAACCGTCTCATATTTAATGACAGTTATAGAAAGTACTCTCCAAGCCAAGCAATGTTTCTTGCCTCGTTGCTTGATTAGTCTCAGTGGTCAAAGGCAGGATGGTGGCAGCGTATTTAATCCTGTGTAGCATTTCCTTGTTGACAGTGTACCTTGATCCGGTGTAACCATCATATGTCAGCTCATATTACAAGTGTTCAATAACAGTGTTACCAAGTGCAACTGATAGGAAGTGTTACTCAGGATAAGAAGTGTGTACATTTATTAGTTTAGTATTCATTATAGAAGGTCACAGTGGTGACTATTTCACCAAGTTTTACATTGGGTAGTCATAGCCAATGTTACAATGGCAGCAGTAGGGTTGTCAATGTTACAGCCATTGCCCCCCCCCCCCCTTTCCCCGTTGACCCACTCGTCCCCAACCCCCTTGGTAAATTTTAAATTTTGCCCCAAGGGGCGAGTTTATTGGGCAGCGCCACTCATCTTGTGAGTGGACATACCGCCATAGCAACATGTACAACACTCCCCAATAGGAAGAAAACCCGCTGGGTTGTTCATCCTGTCACTTGTACCCAGACACAGCTGGGACTTGCTTAACTGTCTCAAGTGAACAGCTCCTCAAACAAGAAGATTAACATCTATCAACCCTTAAAAGCTTACGTTATCTTGCGGGTGCAAAATGGGGGAATCTTTTAAGAACAGTATCAATATTTGACAGATAGTGTTTCCTAACTCAAACAATGTTACCCCTTTCGTCCCTTCCTCCCCGGCTTCTCTCTATTCCCCTTCCTATCCCCCCCCCTGACCCCCATCCCCTTGGCCATCCCCCCCCCCACTTCCCCTTCACACAGAAAATATTATTAATTAATAAGCATTGAAACAACTGTATGGGTCCCTTACCCCCCCCCCCCGTCTCTCTCACCCCATCCTCTCCTTCTCTCAAAATATAATAGAAATTGTTTGCACTCTATGGATATCACATTCCCGATTTCATCCCGGATTCATTTCAAACCATGCAAGTTGTTCGGGATGACCTGAGTTACAGTAACTTAGGCCCACCCTGACCAACCTATGTCCGTCCCATACCGCACACCATTTCCTCTATAAATTTGGGTGAGGCTAGCCCCAAGCGTCTAACTTTAGACAGACTGACAGACATTCTCTTTTAAAGTATAGATCAGGCAAGAGCACCACGGCCACTTGACAGTGGGTATCCAGGTACCTGACGCGGGCGAACCACTGGTTCCAGCGCTGGACCTCAGGCCAGAACCACCCAAAAAATAATATGCCAACGTTACGTAGAGTGAGTGTTCCCTGGAGCACTACTGAACTGCCAGCCAACACCGCCGCTGTTCCTGTTGCTCCTGACCCGGCCGGGTCGGCTGCAGCCTGCCCCTCACTCACCTTAGCCACTGAACTTAACAAGACCTTCCCAGCCCGAGACAGCTTAGCTCATCCTGTCACTGGCCTGGCAAGCCAAAGGTACCTTCGCTCAGGTTGCATCCCATTAGCAATTGTATTTTGAATAATCCTCTGTGACCTGCCAGCGCCTGACAGCTTCACAGACGGATCAGTAGGGCAAGAGAGACAAGCAACAGGGCCAGTCATTAAAGCAGAACATTCTATAGATAGTTGGAGGTTCTCAAAGGAGTGCTTTGTAGTTTTTCAAGAAGCTTCAAGATACGGTGCTGCAAGACACCGACAACGTCACCATAAGCACAGACAGTCAAGAGCGGCCTCAAGAGCCTTGCAGCAACAACAACAACAACAAGAGCGCCCGGGTACCTGACCACAACAACTGCATCATTAACACTAACACTAAACAATCAAAGCTCGTCGGGGACTTATCCATCTGAGTGCCAAGTCACAGGCGATATAAATGAATGGCATTGCAGATGAAGCTGCAACAATGGCTGCTAACTGGACGACTGTAAACTGAAGCGTGCCTCAGCGGCTTACACAGATTAAGAAAACAATTAGAGACAGAACACTGCAGAAGATGTACAGTGACCGCAACACAGCAGCAGCAACATCACGCTCTCTGCCATGTTGCAAGAGTTCCATAAACTATTTGGGTAAAAGATGACAACAGGAGAACAGAAGTAAACTTACAGAGCACCAGGGCCAGGATTGCTCAAGGGCTTACGAAACCTGTACATCTTTCCTCGATCATAGCGGCTTAATCTGTATTCATCAAACAGTCTACGAGGCTGGGAACGTCACAACCCGAGGTTATTATTGTTATAAACAACCTCGTAGGGCTTCGGAGCTCATAAACTGTTTAATAAGTGTCAACAAAGCCGCCATGACAAGGGAAAGATGCACAGGTTTCGTAAGTGGTTGTGTAAGTGTTTGACGACTCCTGACCCCTGGGAGGACACTGGGAGTTGGGTCAACAAGGCGTCGGGAACATGACCTAACACACAAGTGTGTGTTCACACCTGTACGGCGGGTCAACACGTGGAATGACCTGAAAGAAGAAGACGCAGACGCCACCTCCACCCACAAAGTTTAAGACCAGATTCGACAAAGAATTCGAACGTCAGAATAGTTACGTTGCGACGCAACAGGTACAACAAGGCCAGTAGGAGGGGGGGGGAGGGGCATAAAGGTCAGACCTCACACGCAGGGCGCCGCTGATAGTCTGGTGAAGCAGAGATACAAATCAGACCAAATTACCACTGAGACTTAACACCCCCACAAGTGGTCAAACTTTATACTCGACTTTTAACTCAAGCCAGCTAGAGGCTGAGGGCCCGCGCTTACAGTTATGACACAAGCTCTCCACATATGTCAGTTGCTTGATTTAGAAAGTGTACTTGTGGTCGATCTCGAACCCATTGTTGATGTGACGAGTTATACTGAATTTTTGTAACTAGCTCATCAAGATTGTAACTTGCTTAGCTAAATGAATTGTGGGGTTCAGTCCCTGAGCCCATTATGTGCCTCTGTAACCCTTTCCACTACCGCCCACAAGATGGGTATGGGGTGCATAATAAATGAAGTGAAGTACATTCATCTGTCTTCCCTCAGATTACTCCCGCCTGCTGTCTAAGGTGCTCTAGGCAGACAATTGTCAAAGAAAGGTAGAATAGTATAAGGTAAGTGAACTCTGCTAGGTTGGTGGAGACTGTAAGGTAAGTGAACACCACTAAGCAGGTGAACACTAGGAAGCAGGAGAACACCAGGAGGCAGGAGAACACCAAGAAGCAGGAGAACACCAAGAAGCAGCAGAACACCAAGAGGCAGGAGAACACCAGGAGGCAGGTGAACACCAGGAGGCAGGAGGCAGGTGAACACCAGGAGGCAGCTGAACACCAGGAGGCAGGAGAAACACCAGGAGGCAGGAGGCAGGTGAACACCAGGAGGCAGGTGAACACCAGGAGGCAGGTGAACACCAGGAGGCAGCAGAACACCAGGAGGCAGGTGAACACCAGGAGGCAGGTGAACACCAGGAGGCAGCTGAACACCAGGAGGCAGCAGAACACCAGGAGGCAGCTGAACACCAGGAGGCAGGAGAACACCAGGAGGCAGGAGAACACCAGGAGGCAGGAGGCAGGTGAACACCAGGAGGCAGGTGAACACCAGGAGGCAGGAGAACACCAGGAGGCAGGAGAACACCAGGAGGCAGGAGGCAGGTGAACACCAGGAGGCAGGTGAACACCAGGAGGCAGGAGAACACCAGGAGGCAGGAGGCAGGTGAACACCAGGAGGCAGGAGACAGGAGGCAGGTGAACACCAGGAGGCAGGAGACAGGAGGCAGGTGAACACCAGGAGGCAGGAGGCAGGTGAACACCAGGAGGCAGGAGAACACCAGGAGGCAGGAGGCAGGTGAACACCAGGAGGCAGGAGGCAGGTGAACACCAGGAGGCAGGAGAACACCAGGAGGCAGGAGGCAGGTGAACACCAGGAGGCAGGAGACAGGAGGCAGGTGAACACCAGGAGGCAGGAGACAGGAGGCAGGTGAACACCAGGAGGCAGGAGGCAGGAGGCAGGTGAACACCAGGAGGCAGGAGGCAGGAGGCAGGAGAACACCAGGAGGCAGGAGGCAGGAGAACACCAGGAGGCAGGAGGCAGGAGAACACCAGGAGGCAGGAGGCAGGAGAACACCAGGAGGCAGGAGGCAAGAGAACACCAGGAGGCAGGAGGCAGGAGAACACCAGGAGGCAGGAGGCAGGAGAACACCAGGAGGCAGGAGGCAGGAGAACACCAGGAGGCAGGAGGCAGGAGAACACCAGGAGGCAGGAGGCAGGAGAACACCAGGAGGCAGGAGAACACCAAGAAGCAGGAGAACACCAAGAAGCAGCAGAACACCAAGAGGCAGGAGAACACCAGGAGGCAGGTGAACACCAGGAGGCAGGTGAACACCAGGAGGCAGCTGAACACCAGGAGGCAGGAGAACACCAGGAGGCAGGAGGCAGGTGAACACCAGGAGGCAGGTGAACACCAGGAGGCAGGTGAACACCAGGAGGCAGCAGAACACCAGGAGGCAGGAGGCAGGTGAACACCAGGAGGCAGGTGAACACCAGGAGGCAGCTGAACACCAGCAGGCAGCAGAACACCAGGAGGCAGCTGAACACCAGGAGGCAGGAGAACACCAGGAGGCAGGAGAACACCAGGAGGCAGGAGGCAGGTGAACACCAGGAGGCAGGTGAACACCAGGAGGCAGGAGAACACCAGGAGGCAGGAGAACAGCAGGAGGCAGGAGGCAGGTGAACACCAGGAGGCAGGTGAACACCAGGAGGCAGGAGAACACCAGGAGGCAGGAGGCAGGTGAACACCAGGAGGCAGGAGACAGGAGGCAGGTGAACACCAGGAGGCAGGAGACAGGAGGCAGGTGAACACCAGGAGGCAGGAGGCAGGTGAACACCAGGAGGCAGGAGAACACCAGGAGGCAGGAGGCAGGTGAACACCAGGAGGCAGGAGACAGGAGGCAGGTGAACACCAGGAGGCAGGAGACAGGAGGCAGGTGAACACCAGGAGGCAGGAGGCAGGAGGCAGGTGAACACCAGGAGGCAGGAGGCAGGAGAACACCAGGAGGCAGGAGAACACCAGGAGGCAGGAGGCAGGAGAACACCAGGAGGCAGGAGGCAGGAGAACACCAGGAGGCAGGAGGCAAGAGAACACCAGGAGGCAGGAGGCAGGAGAACACCAGGAGGCAGGAGGCAGGAGAACACCAGGAGGCAGGAGGCAGGAGAACACCAGGAGGCAGGAGGCAGGAGAACACCAGGAGGCAGGAGGCAGGAGAACACCAGGAGGCAGGAGGCAGGAGAACACCAGGAGGCAGGAGAACACCAGGAGGCAGGAGGCAGGAGAACACCAGGAGGCAGGAGAACACCAGGAGGCAGGAGGCAGGAGAACACCAGGAGGCAGGAGGCAGGAGGCAGGAGGCAGGAGAACACCAGGAGGCAGGAGGCAGGAGGCAGGAGGCAGGAGAACACCAGGAGGTAGGAGGCAGGAGGCAGGAGGCAGGTGAACACCAGGAGGCAGGAGGCAGGAGGCAGGAGGCAGGAGACAGGAGGCAGGTGAACACCAGGAGGCAGGAGGCAGGAAACAGGAGGCAGGAGGCAGGAGGCAGGAGACAGGAGGCAGGCGAACACCAGGAGGCAGGAGGCAGGAGACAGGAGGCAGGAGGCAGGAGGCAGGAGGCAGGAGGCAGGCGAACACCAGGAGGCAGGAGACAGGAGGCAGGAGGCAGGAGACAGGAGGCAGGAGACAGGAGGCAGGCGAACACCAGGAGGCAGGAGACAGGAGGCAGGAGGCAGGAGACAGGAGGCAGGAGACAGGAGGCAGGAGGCAGGAGACAGGAGGCAGGAGACAGGAGACAGGAGGAAGGAGACAGGAGACAGGAGGCAGGAGGCAGGAGACAGGAGGCAGGAGGCAGGAGGCAGGAGAACACCAGGAGGCAGGAGGCAGGAGGCAGGAGGCAGGAGGCAGGAGGCAGGCGAACACCAGGAGGCAGGAGGCAGGAGACAGGAGACAGGAGGCAGGAGGCAGGAGACAGGAGACAGGAGGCAGGAGGCAGGAGACAGGAGACAGGAGACAGGAGGCAGGAGGCAGGAGACAGGAGGCAGGAGACAGGAGACAGGAGGCAGGAGACAGGAGGCAGGAGGCAGGAGGCAGGAGGCAGGAGGCAGGAGAACACCAGGAGGCAGGAGGCAGGAGGCAGGAGGCAGGAGGCAGGAGGCAGGAGGCAGGCGAACACCAGGAGGCAGGAGGCAGGAGGCAGGAGGCAGGAGGCAGGCGAACACCAGGAGGCAGGAGGCAGGAGGCAGGAGGCAGGAGGCAGGAGACAGGAGGCAGGAGGCAGGAGGCAGGAGGCAGGCGAACACCAGGAGGCAGGAGACAGGAGGCAGGAGGCAGGCGAACACCAGGAGGCAGGAGGCAGGAGGCAGGAGGCAGGAGGCAGGCGAACACCAGGAGGCAGGAGGCAGGAGGCAGGCGAACACCAGGAGGCAGGAGGCAGGAGGCAGGAGGCAGGTGAACACCAGGAGGCAGGAGGCAGGAGGCAGGAGGCAGGAGGCAGGAGAGGAGCCAGGGTGAGGGGCGACATAACGAGGGTGGGAAGGAATTACAGGTGGCCCCCGGCGGAGCTATTACCTGGCGCCGCCCGTCCGGCTGTCTGGCTCGCTCCACACCCACTCTTCCTCCAGTCCCTTACCCACACCCAGCCTCACCCAGCCTCACCCAGCCACACCCAGCCACACCCAGCCTCACCCAGCCACACCCAGTACACACTCCACACACCCTGCTCCACACCAAGTACACACTCCACACACCCTGCTCCACACCCAGTACACACTCCACACACCCTGCTCCACACCCAGTACACACTCCACACACCCTGCTCCACACCCAGTACTCCAATAATAAACAAGTGTTCTGCGGCACTCAGGAAAGCCTTTGTTCTCTCTAATTTAACGTGTTTTCTTATATATAAAAAAGGCTCCAAATCACTTGGTTCAATTATTTCTCCACTCCTCATATAATACTGTGATGCCTGTCACCCTAGCAGGCAACTCCACACAATTGTGTGAGGTCTGTCGGGACCTCTGCACTACTGTTTCTACTGTGTGGGATCTCTGGAATACTGTTTCTCCTGTGTTGGATTCCTGGAATACCGTTTCTACTGTCTGGGACCTTTGGAATACTGTTTCTCCTGTCTGGGACCTCTGGAATACTGTTTTTCCTGTCTGGGACCTCTGGAATACTGTTTCTACTGTGTGGGACCTCTGGACTACTGTTTCTACTGCGTGGGACCTTTGGAATACTGTTTCTCCTGTGTGGGACCTCTGGAATACTGGTTTCTACTGTGTGGGACCTCTGGAATACTGTTTCTCCTGTGTTGGACCTCTGGAATACTGTTTCTACTGTCTGGGACCTCTGGAATACTGTTTCTCCTGTGTGGGACCTCTGGAATACTGTTTCTATTGTCTGGGACCTCTGGAATACTGTTTCTACTGTGTGGGACCTTTGGAATACTGTTTTTACTGTCTGGGACTTCTGGAATACTGTTTCTCCTGTGTGGGACCTCTGAAATACTGTTTCTTTGGTCTAAGTAAATTTTAATGATATCAATTGTTAGCAGTCCCCGTGGCGCAGTGGTAAAACACTCACTCAGCGCTTCGCGAGCGCTCTTACCCGGGTTCGTATCCTGGGGGAGGATTGACTGGGAGCCAATCCTGAAGTGAACGCCTCTGTTCACCCAGCAGTGGATGGGAGACCTGGCTGTTAAACAATTTGGCGTGTCGTATTCAGGGGAATATTAGGATTAAGGACATGCCCGAAACGCTATGGGTGCTAGTGGCTGTACAAGAACGCAGAGTGAGATCCTTCAATCTGCCTTTGAACCTTGCCATCCTTCTCCGTTAGTTTTCAAGATTGATTGTTGCCGCCGAAGGCGGCTAGTTTATTGTGCACCCCATACTCATCCTGTGAGCGGTAGCGCAAAAGCATTACAGAGGGCACAAAAGGTCTTTATCAGACCTCATCTTAGATTATTACATTAACAATTTCATCTATCCTTCAAGAGTGACTCAGTATCCGTAGCCGGGCGCAGAGAGGAAGGCAAACGGCGCCCCACCACCAGTGAGGCGCAGATATTTAAATTCAAATTCAAATTTGTATTCAGGTAAACGTACATACACAGATGATGAGTTACAAACATAATGTTGGATTTATAGATAAAGCTAGTACATACAATACCTAAAGCCACTAATACACATAGCGTTTTGGGCATCCTGCAGACATCGTTGCAAGATGATATGTTGCTCTTGTTGACGCTTCTTATTGTACATCCCAGCACACTGTTAGCGTCTTCTCGTGCACTGGTTTCTCAGGTGGCTGCTAATCGTGACTTCTAAGTCCCTCAAACATGGCAAGGCGGAGAATACCAGACCAGCAAACCCTGTCAGGGTGAAAACACAGAACACGAGGGGGGTGACGAGGAATACCAACCTCTGTCAGCTATGAACACTAACAGAACACCAGAGTTGCCAAAACTGTCTAAATGGTAAGTGAACACCAGGGCTGCCAACCCTGTCAGCAG
The DNA here is from genome assembly GCA_020271785.1 of Procambarus virginalis. Classification (NCBI taxonomy): domain Eukaryota; kingdom Metazoa; phylum Arthropoda; class Malacostraca; order Decapoda; family Cambaridae; genus Procambarus; species Procambarus virginalis. The sequence continues at coordinate 27,881,687 of WNGS01004511.1, read as the reverse complement.
GACACAGATACAACCAGAGCTGCCAACCTTGTCCTGGAGATCATTATTATTAAGTTGTCAAAACACAGGCGTGGCGTTCTTGGGAAGTTAATAACCAAATACGAGACAAAGAGTGTGTGCTTGCGGCCTGGCACTCTCACCCCTCCCAGCTGCTCCAGTTGTTGCTGCTGCTGCTCCTGCTGCTGCCGTTGTTCTTGCTGTCTCTGCTTCAGTTGTTGATGATGCTGCTCCTGCTGCTGCTCCTGCTGTTGTTCTTGCTGTCTCTGCTTCAGTTGGTGCTGCTGCTGCTCCTGCTGCTGCTGTTGTTCTTGCTGTCTCTGCTCCAGTGTTGTTGCTGCTGTTCCTGCTGCTGCTGTTGTTCTTGCTGTCTCTGCTTCAGTTGTTGTTGCTGCTGCTCCTGCTGCTGCTGTTGTTCTTGCTGTCTCTGCTTCAGTTGTTGCTGCTTCTACTCCTCACACTAATTGTATTCACTTAACTGTGCTTGCGGGGTTGAGCTTCGGCTCTTTGGTCCCGTCTCCCAACTGTCAATCAACCGGTGTACAGGTTCCTGAGCCTACTGGGCTCTATCAAATCTACATTTGAAACTGTGTATGGAGTCAGCCTCCACCACATCACTGCCTAATAAATGCGTTCCATTTGTTAACTACTCTGAAACTGATAAAGATTTTTATAATGTTTCTATGGCCCATTTGAATACTTAGTTTCCTTTTTGTT
>WNGS01004511.1:27846842-27859824 GCA_020271785.1 Procambarus virginalis | reverse complement strand
CCAAAAGGCGAGTTCATTGGTCAGCGCCACTCATCCTGTGAGTGAACACACCGCCATAGCAGCATGTACAACACTCCCCAATAGGAAGAAAACCCCCTAGGTTGTTCATCCTGTCACTTGTACCAAGACACAGCTGGGACTTGCTTACTTGCTTATCAAACAAGAAGATTAACATTTGTCAACCCAAAAGTTTACGTTATCTTGTGGGGGAAAGTGGGCAAATCTTTAAGAACAGTATTTTTTTTTATAAAATGTATTTTCCTAACTCAAACAATGTGGTGTTTATTATTCTATGCATATTTCTAATGTCTCTTAGATGGGTACAGTCTCTCAGTTAGTGGTCAAGGTGGTGTCCGTAACTCTCACAACAGATTCTGCAGCTCCTCTGCTCAACTATTGTTTCCATCCTAAATCTCCATGGATATTTGTATCCAAGATTATTGATTCTTTCCCACGGCCACCTCCTCTTCGTTGATAATGATTGGCATTGCCAGCTGCAATCATATTGTTCCAGCGTACAGATTCGCTGATTTGTTCTTCTGTCCTGCTTTCCTCAGTTATCTTGTCACGGTGATATTGCCTGATAAAACCTCGAACTTGCAGAAGAGTCTGGGTATGAAATATTCAGTGTAATCTCCTTCAGCGCCTTCAGCAGCCAGCACATCTGCTCGTTCATTTCCACAGATTCCAACATTGGAGGAGATCCACAGGAATTTGACGACTCTTCCCTCATTGGTTAGTACTCTCACAGCTCTCATGATTTCAGTGACTATATGCTTTTGAATCAGTGCAGATCACTGCACCTTTAATGTTTCTTTCAAGGAATCTTAATGACTTAACAATGGTAGTTAGCTGTCTTGCATTGAAGAGGCATAGTTCTCAATACGTGCTCTTCCTTCATTTCTGTTTTGAAAGACATTATTCCTAATTACTTTGTATGTTGCTCCAGTCTTACCGTTAGTTTGATTAGATGACCCATCAGTGTAGATTTGATCTAAGTCATTTCCGGGTTCTTTATAATTTTGTTCAAGATATTTGTGCCTCATTTCTTGTGGTATCATGTTGAACTTTTTTGTCATATCATTGATAATAATCTTACATGAGTCATCCTCTTAAGGAGGTAACCTCTCTACAGGCAGGAGCTCACGGGCTTGCTCAAGCAGGTGAAGTTCTTCCAGGTAACAGACTAATCTGTGATGCCATTTTTTGCTTCTCCAATTCCTACTGTAAGTAGCACAGAACTCAGTTTTTTCTTGACAATATCTTGGATGTATCTATGTGCAGTTCCGAGGATATAGAAAGTAAATTAGTGTACATTTAATTTATCTGGCATACAGTGTTATATGTTATGTACAGTGTTCAGGAACATGGGACAACACCCGCCTGCTCCTTTGATCTGCTCTCCTCAATCTTACATTACCTTCAGTACACTTCAACACATTGTTCATTTGATATATCACGCTATTGTGATTTCTGTGTGAAAGGGCGAAGAGGTAGAACATCTGGTTGACATCTGGGCGCCTGACAGCTGAGTGGACAGCGCTTCGGATTCGTTGTCCTGAGGTTCCGGGTTCGATCCCCGTTGGAGGCAGAGACAAATGAGCAAAATGTTTCTTTCACCCTAATGCCCCTGTTACCTAGCAGTAAATAGGTACCTGGGAGTTAGACAGCTGCTACGGGCTGCTTCCTGGGGATGTGTGTAACAAAAAGGAGGCCTGGTCGAGGACCGGGCCGCGGGGACGCTAATCCCCGAAATCATCTCAAGATAAGAAGAAGACAGAGCCCGGGTGCATTAGAAAATTGTGTAAAACCAATTTGTGTTTCAGGTTTGTGTCTCAGAGAGGCTGCGGGATCCGTGTGAGGGGCAGTAGCACTCCCGGTTGTAATTCTTTTGACCGTGTCGTGGCGCAGTCGACTAAGGCGCGTCTGGGATCATCCCGGACCTAGGTTCGAACCCTCATGACGGCCCTTGTGGATTTGTTCAGTCTTACGTTGTTTGTCATCATTAGTCTTACATTGTTTGTGGCACCATAAACCTTACATTAACAAACATCCTGGTTTGGACCCTGAAGTCTGTTGTTGTTTAACTGCAGTTGTATAACGACCTTGTCCTTCCCTCTCACTAAACAAGACTGAAGTATTGCGTCTTTAATAGTTAAGTCAGTGTGGGGCAAGTGGAGGCGGACAGGCAGAGAGCTGTGTCTGCAACAACAAACATTTCTCACGCGTCTAGGTACTGGCTGTGGCGAGGTGTTAAAACATTAAGACCAGCCTGAGACAAGACGCCCTCACACTAGGGGACCCCGGCGGCGGTCGCTTCTGACGCGGGGCAGCTCCTCCGCCACGCAAATAAACAGGCGGGAATTTCGGCTTTAGTGAGCGGCGGCACCCTGGCGGTCGTGGCCGGCTGGAAGAGGTGTGTGTGAAGGTGGACTGAGAGCCGGAATATGAGGCTGGAGGGAAGGTTGAGGCTGTGTACACCTCTCTGACCACGGTCCAGTCAACGCCAACCGGACAGCGAGGCAGCCCCCCTCACTGTGCCACTCAAAATCTTAATATTTTGCAGGAGCAAAACTCAAATTTTGACTTAACTCATAGACACGAGGAACATTAAGAGTAACACCCAGTTTGCAATCTTGAATTAATGTGAAATCCCTGCCATACTTATAGCCTAGAGTGCCAGCCTCCAGCATAGGGTTAAAAGATATATATATATATATATATATATATATATATATATATATATATATATATATATATATATATAAATACATATATATATATATATTATATATACAGAGCCAGACACAGGACTCCGGAGCTATGACCTGGACGGTGAACCGCGACGCTACACCCCCTCCCCTCCCAACCCCAGCCACCCCCCCCCCCACTCCCGTCGCCAAGCCCTGCAGACACCAGAGTCCGCTACGTGTGTCAGGACCCGCCAGACAACACTACAGAGAGAGAGAGAGAGAGAGAGAGACAATATAAGAGGGGTGGTGAAAGGGTCCACAATATGAGGGCGCCGATCCTAGTCAGGGACAACGTCTATAACACCACCCACTGGCCCTCCATTAATGAGTAATTGTCTAAAAAAACTCTCCCTAAAGAACTCTCTCTATAAACTCTCCCTAAAGAACTCTCTCTATAAACTCTCCCTAAAGAACTCTCTCTATAAACTCTCCCTAAAGAACTCTCTCTATAAACTCTCCCTAAAGAACTCTCTCTATAAACTCTCCTTAAAGAATTCTCTCTATAAACTCTCCCTAAAGAACTCTCTCTATAAACTCTCCCTAAAGAACTCTCTCTATAAACTCTCCCTAAAGAACTCTCTCTATAAACTCTCCCTAAAGAACTCTCTAAAAAAACTCTCCCTAAAGAACTCTCTCTATAAACTCTCCTTAAAGAATTCTCTAAAAAAAACTCTCCCTAAAGAACTCTCTCTATAAACTCTCCCTAAAGAACTCTCTCTAAAAAACTCTCCCTAAAGAACTCTCTCTATAAACTCTCCCTAAAGAACTCTCTCTAAAAAAACTCTCCCTAAAGAACTCTCTCTATAAACTCTCCCTAAAGAACTCTCTCTAAAAAACTCTCCCTAAAGAACTCTCTCTATAAACTCTCCCTAAAGAATTCTCTAAAAAAACTCTCCCTAAAGAACTCTCACAAAAGAACTCTCCCTAAAGAGCTCTCCCTAAAGAACTCTTCCTAAAGAACTCTCCCTAAATAATTCTTCCAAAATAACTCTCTCTAAAGAACTCTCCCTAATAAACTCTTTAAGGAACTCTAAAGAACTCCCTAAAGAACTCTTTAAAGAACTCTCCCTAAATAATTCTTCCTAAAGAACTCTCCCTAAAGAACTCTCACAAAAGAACTCTCACTAAATAATTCTTCCTAAAGAACTCTCCCTAAAGAACTCTCTTTAAAGAACTATCTCTAAAAACTCTAAAGAACTCTAAAGAACTCCCTAAAGAACTGTCTAAAGAACTCTCCCTAATAAACTCTTTAAAGAACTCTCCCTAAAGAACTCTCTTTAAATAACTCTCCCTAAAGAACTCTCTCTAAAGAACTCTAACGAACTCTCCCTAAAGAACTCTTCCTAAATAATTACTCCTAAATAACTCTCTCTAAAGAACTATCCCTAAAGAACTCTCCCTAAAGAACTCTCGCTAAAGAACTCTCCCTAAAGAGCTCTCCCTAAAGAAATCTCTAAAGAACTCTCTCCAAAGAACTCTCTCTAAAGAACTCTCCAAAAGAACTCTTCCTAAATAATTCTTCCTAAATATCTCTCTCTAAAGAACTCTCCCTAAAGAACTCTCCCTAAAGAACTCTTCCTAAATAATTCTTCCTAAATAACTCTCTCTAAAGAACTCCCTAAAGAACTCTCCCTAAAGAACTCTCCCTAAAGAACTCTCCCTAATCATGGGATACATGAACTTACAGGGTGATGGCGGCCAGTTTTCCAGCTTTGATGTAAACAATGATTTGAGGTCACCAACAGTCCAGTTACATAGCCCAACCACTTGGTCTGGACGATAGAGCGACGGTCTCGCTTCGTGCAGGTCGGCGTTCAATTCCCAACCGTCCAAGTGGTTGGGCACCATTCCTTTCCCCCCGTCCCATCCCAAATCCTTATCCTGATCCCTTCCAAGTGCTATATAGTCGTAATGGCTTGGCGCTTTCTCCTCATAGTTCCCTTCTCTTCCCTTCCCAGTTACGAGGTTACAGTCAATTACAAATAAGGCCATATATATATATATATATATATATATATATATATATATATATATATATATATATATAATATATATGAATATATATGCAATTGACGATCACAAAACACTGATCATTTTATGCGGAAAATCCACAGAGAAATATGAAAAGAAAGTGAACGTTTCGGCCTGTTAGAGCCGTTGTCAACACAAGACTGACTAAAGCATATAGAGAGAGGGTACAAGCCGACACCTGGAACCTGACCAACCCATCCCTAGGGAAAAGGATTAACCAGAAACAGGTATAGCTTAGCTTAGAATGGTCAAAGAGGATTAAGCGGTCAGAGAATAAGGATGAAAGTTAAAGAAAAGCCTCATGAACACACAATATGTGAATATAAAATTGTATATTCATTTTATATTCACATATTGTGTGTTCATGAGGCTTTTCTTTAACTTTCATCCTTATTCTCTGACCGCTTAATCCTCTTTGACCATTCTAAGCTAAGCTATACCTGTTTCTGGTTAATCCTTTTCCCTAGGGATGGGTTGGTCAGGTTCCAGGTGTCGGCTTGTACCCTCTCTCTATATGCTTTAGTCAGTCTTGTGTTGACAACGGCTCTAACAGGCCGAAACGTTCACTTTCTTTTCATATTTCTCTGTGGATTTTCCGCATAAATATATATATATATATATATATATATATATATATATATATATATATATATATATATATATATATATATATATATATATATATATATATATATATATATATATATATATATATATATATATAATATATTATGTTACAAGGCCATTGCAATAAACAAATATTATCAAATCACGGTGAATAAGAAACATAAAATGCCCCTACTATTAATAGGGCATTTTTATTTTAGGTCTAGTCGCTAGAAGCGTGTGCGTGAGCACCCCACCCGCATGGTTCGAACCCTCATCACTGCTCCTACTGATTTTTATTATTATTATTATTATTATTATTATTATTATTATTATTATTATTATTATTATTATATGCGTGCTGTGTCTCAGAGCACATTCATTGAAGATAGATCATTTCTAACGATTGTATTGGAGTTATATCATGAAATGACAATAATTAACATTGTCAGAACATATTTAACTCAATCTTGCCCAGAGAAGTGACGTTGAGAAGAGAGAAGTGGGACTGGTGAGAAGCTATGAGTGGCTTGTTGCATCAAGGACAGGTACTGGGAACCACTCATTTTCAGGAGAGGAGTGAGATACGGAGATGATGGTAGAAGCCTACATTAAGACACGCTTTAGAGGTGGTCAGAGGGATGGTTGCTTACTCTTAATTAACCCTGATAAAAGTAAAGTAACGAGGGGGAAGATGAGCTCCCAGGAGCAGTTAGGGCTGAAAGGGTGGCAACTCTCAGAATAAAAAATGAAGCATTTTATGCACTACTGCTCACAGGATGTGTATGGCTTACACAACAAACTAGACGCCTCCGGTGACGATAACAAATTAATCAATATAACAGGAAACCTGTCGGCTAAAAAGCCTTTAAGAACACTGGACAAAAAGACTTCTAGAGTATTGTATATACAATCTGCGCAAGACAAGCTGTTGAGTATGCAGCACCAGCATGCAGTCCAGTTGTGATAACGCATAAAATACGAATAGACAAAGTACAGAGATACCCATCTAAACTTGTCTCAGAGCTTAAGTACTTATGTAATGCTTTAGGTGAACAGCGGCATCAGGTGCGAGGAAACATTTTCAAACATTTCACCATTCTCAGGCAGGAGAGACGTCAGGAAACGTTACCTGAGTGTAACTCACAAGTAACTGCAACAGGCTACACAAGGACAGCGTTGAGACTAATGTGATAAACAGCCTAAATAGAAAATGTATGAAACAGGAGGAATGAAATTGATTACATTAATTGGCCAGATAGAAAGGCGGGGCTTGGGAGCTATGTCTCGTTCCTGGAAACATAACAACTAGGTGATTACACACACACACTTCAAATGTAGATATGATAGAGCTCGAGAAGCTCAAAAATCTGTACACGAGTTGATTGACGGTTGAGAGGCGGGACCAAAAAGCCAAAGCTCAACCCCCGCCCCCCCCCCTACAAGCACAACTAGGTGAGTACACCTCTCCCTCCCTACAAATACACTCCATCACGTCTCCAACGATACACCCCCCCCCCCTTCCTTCCTCTACACATATACAAACCACAAATAAGTATTTACAAACTGTGGGATGAGGGTAGGTGGCCAGACTTAGGATACTTGGCAAGACTGGAGAACAGAGGCAAGCTAGCCAGCTATCGGAGCAAGTGCGTCCGCTCACCCTAGCTACCCTGTTGGGCCTCGGGGGTAATGTAGCCACTTTCGCAGGCTGAGTCAAGACAGCCTCACCCTCAGTACCCTGAGTGCCAAACATCGCCAAGCAACCACTCACTGCCGCCAAACGTACCCTTCTGAAGCACCTCGGGTGTTGACCTTGGCGCCTCTAGGCACTGTCAGGGCCACGCCTACCAACATATTCCCAGAAAACACAAAAATGGTGAGAAGATAAACAGGGAGAGCCAGAGGGCGGTGTAAGGGCACGGGTGAGCCATGATCACTGGGAGATGACGGAACGTGTTTAGTCTTATAAAAGGCTTGATGACCCACGAGTCTGCTGGGTGCTGATGAGCTGCTCCGGCCGCTGGAGGCGGTCGTGGGGACTACTGCTGCTCCTGCTGCTGCTGCTGCTGCTGCTGCTGCTGCTGCTGCTGCTGTTGAAGCGGTCGTGGGGGACTACTGCTGCTCCTGCTGCTGCAGCTGTTGCTGTTGAAGCATTCGTGGGGGACTACTGCTGCTCCTGCTGATGCTGCTGCTGTTGAGGCGTTCGTGGGGGACTACTGCTGATGCTGCTGCTGCTGCTGTTGCTGTTGCAGTATTCGTGGGGGACTACTGCTGATGCTGCTGCTGCTGCTGTTGCTGTTGCAGTATTCGTGGGGGACTACTGCTCCTCCTGCTGCTGCTGCTGCTACTGTTGAGGCGGTCGTGGGGGACTACTGCTGCTCCTGCTGCTGTTGAGGCGGTCGTGGGGGACTACTGCTCCTCCTGCTGCTGTTGAGGCGGTCGTGGGGGACTACTGCTCCTCCTGCTGCTGCTGCTGCTGTTGCTGTTGAGGCGGTCGTGGGGGACTACTGCTGCTCCTGCTGCTGTTGAGGCGGTCGTGGGGGACTACTGCTCCTCCTGCTGCTGCTGCTGCTGTTGAGGCGGTCGTGAGGACTGTTGCCTCTACTACATTTTTTCTCCATGTCTTCTCCCCTCTTATCATCCTTAATTCTGCTCTACTGTTTAAGACACAATTATAAAATGCTCGTTTCTGAAGCTAGACAAATACAACTAAATTAATAATGATAATAACAGAGCCCATCTCATGTGGATTCCGTCACATGTTGGCTTCTGAATGCACAAGACCTGATGAGTTATGCAAAGAATCTGCTTTCGGGGAAGGAGTTGATTGTAACCTTCGATTGCCTATAAACAGTCTGAGAGCAGTAGTACACCAAGAACTTCAATAAAACCTTGTAGATCTGAGGCAAAGTGAAATCTACCCAAGTAATTCCACCTATCATCATACTATCATGCAAGAAAAGCCACACATCTATGGATCATCCAATATAATCAGGCGACTCCTAGATGTTACTGTACTGCTCGGCTTAGACTCGGTTACAAGTATCTCTGGCAATGTGCATTACCCGCTGATGTAGACCTGACCAAATACCAGTCTCCGTGGTGTAGTGGTAAGACACTCGCCTGGCGTTCCGCGAGCGCTTTGTCATGGGTTCGTATCCTGGCCGGGGAGGATTTACTGGCCGCAAATCCTTAACTATAGCCTCTGTTTAACTCAACAGTAAAATGTGTACTTGGTTGTAACAACGATTCTTAGCGGCGGGGATCGTATTCCAGGGACCTGCCCGAAACGCTACGCGTACTAGTGGCTGTACAAGGATGTAACAACTCTTGTATATATCTCAAAAATGTAAACTGTGTCAACACAAGTATTCACACACCCTCACCACAATGTGGAGTGTGAAGACATGCGTGAATTTACAAACAACTCTAAATGTGTAATTTTAAAATGAGCTATCAGAAATTTTAGCTAATTATCCCTAGTTTGTTAACTGTAGATAATAAACGTGGGTGACTGTAACATTCCACAGCCGCCCACTGAATAAGGGGAGGGAGGGTGTTGTATGTATGATAAGCCAATCACATTATGAAACAAGCTCACTGCATGTTGTTTAGCTTATTGACTGTATGTGAGATTATTTATTGGTGTTGACTCTAGTACAAGTGTCCTCCGTCAGAGAGGACCATACAAGCCAGCACGTTAAATGTCAGATGTGAACTTTAACTTTAAAACTGAAATAAATGGTGAGAGCAGCCGCCAGAGTCCAAATCCTTGGAACTCTCATCCACGAGGTCGTTATAAGCTCCTCTAATGCCTATGACCATATTAAGGGTAGCTAACGGATTCTCACACCGAATTTAGTATTCAGTGATAATGGCTAGGAATCAGGTTCGAATCCAGGAATCGAATCCAGGCCTAATGAAGCAGGCCCTCATTAAGTGGAAGAAATAGCTCAGTATGTTACAGCATGAGTGAGACAACAGTATTGGAAGACATAAAGACACTTGTATTTTGGCATCAATAATATTTATTCACAAAGTCCTAAATCTAATAGAAGGCACAACAATCTTAACGTTACGTTAATATCCCTAAGTGACACTAAAGACTGCTATCCAAACAGCAGTATAGGAAGGACTCCTATCCTAGTCGCTCTTAGTTTAGTATGGATTTCTATCCGTACTTCTCTTGGCTGGTATAATGAACTAGGCTGAACAATATTGGTGCACACTCACACCCAAGATGCAAGTCAAACAATTACAGCAAAACAATTAACAACAATGTCAGACAGGGCACTGAGACAGTCTCTGGTAACCCTCTCAATTATTGACACATGTCTCTAAGGATGGAAATCACAACAATGGTTAATTACCCCCTAATTAGTCTCTGGATCAATTACTTTAATTACTGTTGTCCGACAGTCAACAACAAAGTGGTCTACATTAATTACAGTCTGTCTCTCCGACAGTCAAACAATCAAAACAATAATTTGCTAACTGTAATTACTCTGTCACCAGGACCAATTAAAAACTTAGTTAGTAATTACAACAATTACTGTCAAATGGACAGTTAATTAGTCAAGAACGAATTACGTTAACTCAACGCTGTCACTCACGACAGCTTGTCAAACAAAAATATGACACTTCCTTGATTACGTTAATTACACTTATTAACTTCACTTACCCTTTAATTAACAATTAAAGATCACACAAATTCCTAGTTGCACAGATAATCAGAACACGGTATCACTCTGCAACACTTCTCAGTGCTAAACAATAACACGGCTCAACAAATCACAACACAATCGTAATTAATAATCACATGGATATTAATCAATAAACACAGTAATCTAATAAATATCACAAAGAACACCCTTACCTCTCTGGAATCACTGGTTTCTCTCCTGAAATGATACAAAGCATTCACATGGAAATCTATAAACAAAACGTTAATATTGAACCGAACCACACACTTCAACACAATGGGTACTATAGGAGAGCGGTGCAGACACCCCTTCAATTGAGTAAGGATGCGTATGGTAGCGTCCCCTCCACAAGGGCGGGAATTGCTCGCTCTGACATGAGGTTGGCCTCTCAGATGGAGGCGAGGGACAGAAAGCAAACGCGCACGTGCAAGGTGTCCGTACTTACTCTGGATAGTGACCTGGTGCTCAAGGTACACGGGGTGACAGCACGGATTTTGTGGGAATTTACGTCCCCCAGAAACGCTCAAATCACACACTATTTCCCCTTAGGAAAGAAATCACAGCTTACTGCCACAGTCTCTCAACCCTTGAGATTACTTCTCATAACACTAGATTGATAGATGGTCTCTTTGGGATGAAATTCACTTTGATGCAGTCCCTTTCACTCTGCGGTGACCTCGTGGTGAGTTACACTATGTCTCTTCTCTAACTCGTAAATACCGTAATTCCTATCGCCGCGAACCTGGATTCTGCAGACGGACCCGCGTTGACCGAACGATGATTAAGAGTTAACTTAATGTTGCTCGGTGTTTCTCGCAGTTTGGCCAAACTACGGGAAGGCACATCTCACAAGTACAGCCACAGAGGACAGAATACTTCCCCAAGGCGAGGCAGGAATGGGCCATGCTTGTCCCCCTCTGTTCTTCGAAAGAACCAATCAGCGATCAGGCCTAGGGACACCGTGGGATGCCCCACAAATCATGAGTCTTCCTTGGGTCACGTGGTGCCTGTCACCTCAGTACCCAGGAGACCTGATGGGTTCAGGCGATGAGTCACAATAAGCGTGGCTGAAGAATGTAGACCAGACCACACACTAGAAGGTGAAGGGACGACGACGTTTCGGTCCGTCCTGGACCATTCTCAAGTCGATCTCAAGTCTATAGACCTGATGGTTATTCAGGTGGCGAGGCCATTGGCCTACCTCCTCTCGACCACCGCTTGACTCCATGACTGGAACTTTCCACTCTACCTGATCTCTACTGTACTACCAACTACAATGGGTGTAATTCCTTTTACAAACTGCTACGGCGGCCACCGTGCTATTTAGTGACAGCTGGCGTGATCTGCTATCCTATGACACCCACAGTGTACACTTACTGTACAAGTGAGTGCACCAAAAGCTAACTCATTTAGCTTTTGGTGCACTCTCTGGGCACTCGAACTGGTGGTGTGCACTCCACCACACAGTTTGAAAGCTAGCTGGTAATACTCCTCCTCACACTGTACTCTGTAATTAGCTTATCTAGATTGTATCTTGCTTAGCTAGATGAATTTTGAGGTTCAGTTCCTGTACCCATTATGTACCTCTGTAACCTCTTCCACCACCACCCATGGGATGGGTATGGAGTACACCACCACCCACGGGATGGGTATGGAGTACACCACCACCCACGGGATGGGTATGGAGTACACCACCACCCACTGGGATGGGTATAAGGTGGTTAATAAATGAAGTAAACTAACCTCTCCATGGATGCCATTCCCCCTGATTAGCAGCTTTGCTCTCAGGTGGCGCCATGTTTCTGAGGTATCGTGGAGGGTTCTTATAATGGCTTTAGTGTGTGTGTGTGTGTGTGTGTGGTGTGTGTGTGTGTGTGTGTGTGTGTGTGTGTGTGTGTGTGTGTGTGTGTGTGTGTGTGTGTGTGTGTGTGTGTGTGTGTGTGTACTCACCTAGTTGTGCTTGCAAGGGGGGTTGAGCTTTAGCTCTTTGGGCCCGCCTCTCAACCGTCAATCAACTGGTGTACAGATTCCTGAGCCTACTGGGCTCTATCACATCTACATTTGAAACTGTGTATGGAGTCAGCCTCCACCACATCACTGCCTAATGCATTCCATTTACTAACTGTGTGTGTGTGTGTTATCACCTAGTTGTTCTTGCGGGGATTGAGCTCTGCTCTTTCGGCCCGACTCTCAACTGCCAATCAGTCAATTGTTACTAACTACTAACTAATTTTTTTCACCACACACACACACACACACACACACACACACACACACACACACACACACACACACACCACACACACACACCACAAACACACACAGGTTGGCTAACATAAGAACGGCCTTTAGAAACTGTGTAAGGAATCTTTCATAACATTATATATCATGACATATGTCAGACCAATCCTGGAGTATGCGGCTCCAGCATGAAGTCCCTATCTAGTCAAGCATAAGACTAAACTGGAACACAGCACACATTTTGGTTTGCCACCAGACTAGTACCCGAGCTGAGAGGTATGAGCTACGAGGCAGCGACTACGGAATTAAACCTCACTTTGTTGGAAGACAGAAAGAGTAGGGGGGACATGATCACCCACATTCAAGATTCCAGGGGATATCGACAGGGTTGATAGAGACAGGCGGTTTAACACAGGGGCACACGCATAAGGGCACAGGTGGGAAACTGAGTGCCAAATGAGCCACAGAGATATTAGAAAGAACTTTTTAGTGTCAGAGTGTTGTTGACAAATGGAATGCATTCAGGATGCGATGTGGTGGAGGCTGACTCCATACACAGTTTCAAGTGTAACTATGCTAAGCCCATTAGGCTCAGGAAACTGTACACCTGTTGATTGACGGTTGAGAGGCGGGACCAAAGAGCCA
>WNGS01004511.1:27836549-27846742 GCA_020271785.1 Procambarus virginalis | reverse complement strand
CCTTGTGAGCCTCTGTAACCTTCTCACTTCAGCTCACAGGATGGGTATGGGGTCCACTACCACTCACAGGATGGGTATGGGGTCCACTACCACTCACAGGATGGTATGGGGTCCACTACCACTCACAGGATGGGTATGGGGTCCACTACCACTCACAGGATGGGTATGGGGTCCACTACCACTCACAGGATGGGTATGGGGTCCACTACACTCACAGGATGGGTATGGGGTCCACTACCACTCACAGGATGGGTATGGGGTCCACTACCACTCACAGGATGGGTATGGGGTCCACTACCACTCACAGGATGGGTATGGGGTCCTCTACCACTCATAGGGTGGGTATGGGGTCCACTACCACTCACAGGGTGAGTATGGGGTCCACTACCACTCACAGGATGGGTATGGGGTCCACTACCACTCACAGGATGGGAATGGGGTCCACTACCACTCACAGGATGGGTATGGGGTCCACTACCACTCACAGGATGGGTATGGGGTCCACTACCACTCACAGGATGGGTATGGGGTCCACTACCACTCACAGGATGGGTATGGGGTCCACTACCACTTACAGGACGGGTCTGGGGGTGCGCGCGCGCGCGCACACACACACACAGAGTGGTAGACGGTTGGAACAAGTTAGGTGAGAAGGTGGTGGAGGCCAAGACCGTCAGTAGTTTCAAAGCGTTATATGACAAAGAGTGCTGGGAAGACGGGACACCACGAGCGTAGCTCTCATCCTGTAACTACACTTAGGTAATTGCACTTAGGTAATTACACACACCACACACACACACACACACACACACACACACACACACACACACACCACACACACACACATTAGGTGAGTACACACAGCAAATAGTGTATAACAAATCTCCATAGTGCATAACAAATCACTGGCAACAGGGGAACTGCCAGATATTGGAAAGCAGCTAACGTAGTCCCGATATACAAGAAGGGGATAGACAGGAGGCACTGAACTACAGGCCAGTGTCCCTAACCTGCATACCATGCAAGCTGATGGAGAAGATTGTGCAAAGAAAGCTGGTGGAGCACCTGGAGCGAAAGAATTTGTAACACAGCATCAACATGGGTTCAGGGATGGCAAGTTAGATGACAGATGCCTCGCAGGGTTACTTGAATTCTACGGCCAGGCAACAAAATAAGGCAAGAAAGAGAAGGGTGGGCAGACTGCATATTTTTGGATTGTCAGAAAGCCTTTGATACAGTACCACACAAGAGGCTAGTGAAAAAGCTGGAGATGCAGGCTGGAGTAAAGGGAAGATACTCCATTGGATAAAGGAGTACCAAATCAACAGGAGACAACGAGTCAGTGTGAGGGGTGAGGTCACAGATTGGTGAGACGTTACGAGTGGAGTCCCGCAGGGGTCAGTCCTTGGACCTATACTGTTTCTGATATATGTAAATGATCTCCCAGAGGGTATAGAAACGTTCTCTCAATGTTTGCCGATGATGCAAAAATTATGAGGAGGATTAAAACAGAGGATGATAGTAGGAGGCTACAAGATGACCTAGACAGACTGAGTGAATGGTCCAACAAATGGCTGTTGAAGTTCAACCCGAGTAAATGCAAAGTAACGAAACTAGGCAGTGGAAACAGGAGGCTAGACACAGGATACAGAATAGGGGATGAAGTACTTAATGAAACGGATAGAGAGAAAGATCTAGGAGTTGATATCACACCAAACCTGTCTCCTGAAGCCCACATAAAAAGAATAACGTCTGCGGCATATGTCAGGCTGGCTAACATCAGAACAGCGTTCAGGAACCTGTGTAAGGAATCATTCAGAATCTTGTACGCCACATATGTAAGACCAATCCTGGAGTATGCGGCCCCAGCATGGAGCCCGTACCTTGTCAAGCACAAGACGAAACTGGAAAAAGTCCAAAGGTATGCCACTAGACTAGTCCCAGAACTAAGAGGCATGAGTTACGAGGAAAGGCTGAGGGAAATGCACCTTACGACACTGGAAGACAGAAGAGTAAGGGGAGACATGATCACAACCTACAAAATCCTCAGGGGAATCGACCGGGTAAACAAGGATAAACTATTCAACACTGGCGGGACGCGAACAAGGGGACACAGGTGGAAACTGAGTACCCACATGAGCCACAGAGACGTTAGAAGGAACTTTTTCAGTGTCAGAGTAGTTACCGGATAGAATGCATTAGGCAGTGATGTGGTGGAGGCTGACTCCATACACAGTTTCAAATGTAGATATGATGGAGCCCAGTAGGCTCAGGAATCTGTACACCAGTGATTGGCAGTTGAGAGGCGGGACCAAAGAGCCAAAGTTCAACCCCCGCAAGCACAAATAGGTTGGAGTACACACACACACACACAAACAGGTTGTGGAAGCAAACTCTTATTCATACTTTTAAAATTAGGAATGATAGGGAAATGGGACAGAAGCTCATTGCTGTAAACAACCGATGGCTGGAAAGGCGGGATCAAAGAGTCAATGCTCGATCCTGCAAGCACAAATAGGTGAGAATGGGTGAGGTGAGTACACAACACACACACAACCACACACCACACACACACACCACACACACACACACACACACACACACACACACCACACACACACCATGTTGTATATGATTAAAACAATTAATACCGAATGTTTGATGATTTCAATTTGCAAAAAGTTTGTTGGGCAGCGTCACTCATCCTGTGAGTGGACACACCGCCATAGCAGCACGTACGACACTCCCCAATAGGAAAGAAAACCCGCTGTGTTGTTCATCCTGTCACTTGTACCTTGACGAAGTCTGGATACTTGGTAAAATTACTGTAGATTCATATTTATAGAAAGCCATCTTGGACGCAGAATGCACCATACTTTAAGGCATACTTTAATACTTTAAAAGTTGTTTAGGAAATGCTGAACACATACACACAGATGTACACTTGTTGTGTACGTGTATGAGAAAGTGTACACAACTTGGGCTGAACAAAGAGGTGTTGTTACAGGGGATACTTTACAGTCACGCTCTCATTGTTTTGTGGTGAGGGTTTCAGCCTCTTGCTAAGAGCTCTGATACATTTTATTGCATGTTTTGATACAGTTTAGTTCAGTTCATTTATCATGCTGTGTGTGTGTGTGAGCATGCGTGTGTGTGTGTGTGTGTGTGCGCGCGCGTGCATGTGTGTGTATTCACCTATTTGTGCTTGCGGGCGTTGAGCTTTGGCTCTTTGGTCCCGCCTCTCAACTGTTCAATCAACTGGTGTACAGATTCCTGAGCCTACTGGGCTCATATCATTTACTTTGAAACTGTGTATGGAGGTCAGCCTCCACCACATCACTTCCTAGTGCATTCCATTTATTAACTACTCTGACACTGAAAAAATTCTTTCTAACGTCTCTGTGGCTCAGCTGGGTACTAAGTTTCCACCTGGGTCCCCTTGTTCGTGTTCCACCCGTGCTGAAGAGTTTACCTTTGTCCGCCCTGTCAATTCCCATGAGAATTTTGTAGGTGGTTATCATGTCTCCCCTTACTCTTCTGTTTTCCAGGGATGTGAGGTTCAGTTCCTTAAGCCTTTCCTCGAGCTCAGTTCCTCTCAGTTCCGGGACGACTCTGGTGGCATACCGCTGATCTTCTTTACTTTGTCTTGTGTTTAACTAGGTATGGACTCCAGGCTGGCGCTGCATATTCCAGGATTGGTCTGACATAAGTGGTATACAGGGTCCTTAACGATTCCTTACACAAGTTTCTAAAGGCCGTTGTTATGTTGGCCAGTCTAGCATATGCCGCTGATGAATCCTTTTGATGTGGGCCTCTGGGGACAGGTTCGGTGTGAAATCACCCCCAGATCTTTCTCTCTATTTGACTCTTGCAGGATTTCACCTCCCAGATGGTACCCTTGTGTGCCAGCCTCCTGCCCCTTCGCCTAATTTCATTACTTTACACTTTCCTGAGTTGAATTTTGATTTTTTTTCTAGACCATTCCTCCAGTTTGTCCAGGTCGTTCCTGTAGTCTCTGTCTATCTTCATCCGTTTTGATTTTTCTCATAATTTTTGCTGTGTGTGTGTGTGTGTGTGTGTGTGTGTGTGTGTGTGTGGGTGTGTGTGTGTGTGTGTGTGTGTGTGCTCTCACCTAGTTGTGCTTGCGGGTGTTGAGCTTCGGTGACTTGGTTCCGGCTCTCATCTGCCATTCACAACCTAACCCTAACCCCTCCCCGCTACAAAGAACGTCGCATTTCGATCGTATGCGTTACACAAGGTTAAAATAAATCGACGTATTAGAAAATGGAAGCGATTCGCGAAAGTGACGTACTGTCCCGTTTTCTGTTTTTGGGTCTCGGTAGGTTAGAAGAGGACGGAATGACCATTTTCTTGACGTTGGGAAACCTTAGGAGGACGGGCTGGTCATTCACTGGTGTACAGGTTCCTTAGCCTATTTGGCTCAACCATATCCACGTAGCCACATTAGAGTGTGAAAATAGAGACCAGTGCCTCCACTACCGAGCCGCGCGCGCGGTCACAGCGTCCTCGCATTCCCCACAAACCGGTTTCCAATCCCTTATAAAGTACCTTTGTTCAAATGAAACCAAACATATAATGAGGAAAGCCTATTGAGAGGATGTGGATATTTTGAACGAATGGGAAAGTGAAGGAGAAGATGCGTTGGAATAGACGGGGTGAAGCAAGCCAAGATGATTGACAGGAACACGGTGAGGAGGCGGCCGGGGGAGGGGGGGGGGTGAAGGGGCAGGGGAAGAGAGCCACAGATGACGCTCGGAGGCTGTGGTGCTCTGCCTCCACTACTGTGGCTCACCGTGGATAATTTAATCCAGGTGAGACCCGGCACTTGACGGATGTTGCAGGCAGACTGTATTGTGCTCCCCTAGATGTGTGCTTGCCGGGGGTGAGCTTTGGCTCTTTGGGTCCCGCCTCTCAACTGTCATTCAACTGTTACTAACTATAACTAATTTTTTTCTGGCTTTACACACACACACACACCCACACACAACACACACCACACACACCACACACACACACACACAAAGTGTGTGTGGTGTGGAAAAAAAAATTAGTTATATAGTTAGTAAACAGTTGATTGAAAGTTGAGAGGCGGGCCGAAAGAGCAAAGCTCAACCCCGTAAAATACAACTAAGTGAATACAACTAAGTGAATACACACACACACACACACACACAGGAAGCAATTCCGCAACAGCCGTTTAATTCCCAGGTACCTATTTACTGCTAGGTACAGGGGCATTCAAGGTGAAAGAAACTTTGCCCATTTGTTTTGTTTCTGCCTCGTGCGGGAATCGAACCCGCGTAACAGAATTACAAGTCCTGCACGCTATCCACCAGGCTACGAGGCCCCTGTGTGTGTGGTGTGTGTGTGTGTGTGTGTGTGTGTGTGTGTGGTGTGTGTGTGTGTGTGTGGGTGGACAGTTACCAGCGGGTGGACGACGTGACGAAGGCAGAGTAGTGATAGTCTGGGCTTAACACAGCGGCGCTTGATCCCCTCCACTACACGCACGCACACGCACGCACGTGCACACACCACACACCACAACACACACACAACACACACACACACACACACACACACCCACACACACCACACACACACACAAAGGATGCACTCCACAACAGCTGTCCAACTCTATGATACCTATTTTACTTCTTGGTAAAACAGGCGCATCAGGCGAAAGAAAACGGCTTAATCTATCTTGACCGGAATCGAACGCGGGGTAGTCAACTGAGAATCGCGGGCGCTGACCCGTAAACCACGTGACACTAATCACCTCAACCTATTTGTATTCACCTAGTTGTGCGTACAGTATCACCATCCAAGCTCCTGGACCCCGCCTTTCTGCCGTCGGTTGCCTAATGCAATGACACCTCACCTATTTCTCCTATCATATCTTGTTTAAAGTATGAATGGGGTTTGCTTCCACAATTTCTCCTTTAGTTCATTTCATTGTCTCACCTACTCTTACCCTGAATGTAACTTTTATAACATTATGCTTCATCTGTCTATGTGATCAATCCAACTAATTATTTTATACGTCTTATCATGTCTCCCCCTCTCCGTTTTTTTTTTTTTTTTAGCGTCATCAGGGCTGCAGTTCTTTCAGTCTTTCTTCATACCCAATCCCTCGCAATTCTGGGACGAGCTTCGTCGCAAGCTCTTGAACGTTTTCTAATTTCCTATGTGTTTTTTTTTCACGTGGGGGGCGCCACGATGGGGCGGCATACTCCAAGACTTGTCTCGCGTAGGTGCTGTACAGCGATCTAAATGCCTTCTTATTTAGGTTTCTGAATGATGTTCTAACTTTGGACAGTGTAGAGTACGCTGCTCTCGTTATTCTGTTTATATGAGCCTCCGGAGTTAGGTTTGGCGTTTCTGTGCACTCCCAGGTCTTTCTTCTCTAGTCGTCACAGGGAGGTAGTTTCCTTTCATTGTGTACTGTCCCTTTGGTCTCCTGTCCCCCCCTGTTGCCTCCACCATTACTGTACACTTGCTCACATTGAACTCCAGTAGCCATTTCTCTCCGACCATCTCTGCAACTTCCACAAGTTACTTTTGGCGAGTTACACTCTTCTAGTTAATTTGCATCATCTGCAAACATCGACATATAAGACTCAATTCCTGTAAATCGATCATTTACGAATATGAGAAATTAAATTGCTCTCCAACACCCGATCCTGGAGGGGACTACCCCTTGTTACAGTTCGCCTGTTAGCCGAGTGCGTGCGTGCGTGCGTGTATTTACTATTTGACACCTGCAAGTAGTCCTATGGGCCCGGGTTCGATTCCCGGACAAAGCAGAACATGAGCAGTTTTCTCCTCACCCCTGATCCCTTTCTTCACCTAGCAGTAATAGGTAACTGGGAACTAGACAGATGCTACGGGCTGCTTCCTGGAAATGTGTATGTGTGTTTGGTGTGTGTGTGTTGTGTGTGTGGTGTGTGTTGTACTTACCTATTTACCTATTTGTACTTACCTATTTGTGTCTGCAGATCGAGCATTGACTCTTGGATCCCGCCTTTCAGCTATAGGTTGTTTACAGCAATGACTCCTGTCCCATTTCCCTATCATACCTAGTCTTAAAGTATGAATAGTATTTGCTTCCACAACCTGTTCCCCAAGTGCATTCCATTTTTTCCACTACTCTCACGCTAAAAGAAACTTCCTAACATCTCTGTGACTCATCTGAGTTTCCAGTTTCAACCCATGTCCCCCTCGTTCTGTTATTAATTACGTGTGAACATTTCATCTATTCCACTTTGTCAATTCCCCTGAGTATTTTATATGTCCCTATCTATCTCCTCTCTCCCTTCTTTTCTCTAGTGCGTGTGTGTGTGTGTGTGTGTGTTACTATTTGCACCCTGCAAGTAGTCCTAGGGCCCGGGTTCGATTCCCGGACAAAGCAGAACATGAGCAGTTTCTCTCACCCCCTGATCCCTTCTTACTTAGCAGTCAATAGGTAACTGGGAACTAGACAGTGCTACGGGCTGCTTCCTGGAAATGTGTGTGTGTGTGTGTGTGAATATGTGAAATGTGTGAAATATGAATGTGTGAAAATATGAGCACGTGTTCTACTCTCCCACAGTTTTCTGTGTGTGTGGTGTGTGTGTGTGTGTGTGTGTGTGTGTGTGTGGTGTGTGTGGTGTGTGTGTGTGTGTGTGTGTGTGTGTGCTGTGCGTATGTGTTAGAGAGAATGTATGTAGTAGACATAATAGAGGAAAAAATAAGTTGGTTAGAAAGGCAGGTTCCAAGAGCTAAAGTAGTTCCGATTCTGCAAATACAAATAGTAAATACACACCAACGCCTCGCTGACAGCTGGTGGCGTCGACGGGTTTACGAGGAAGCTGGACTTGTAATCAATCTGTTATCAGCTGTAAACTCGCTGCCAAATATTTAAGTAAGCACTCGCAACAGAGAGGAGACTGCTCCAAGGAGGCACTTGGTCAGCGACATGCCTCTCTTCCGGTCTTAGAAATGTGTAGTTGCTCAGTGGCTGTTGGCTATACCAATCATTCTGTAGTAACAGCATAATGAAAATATGAACACGTGTTCTACGTCTGGCTTGGACGGGGAAGGAGGGGGGGGGGTTGTCCTTCGTGTGGGTAGGCCGGGAAGAGGCTATGGGAACTAAACCTCGCGTCGATGGAAGTCAGAAGAGTGAGGAGGAGTTATGATCACCACATAAAAGATTCTCATAGGAATGATTGTAAAACCGGTGTAAAATGGTCACCACTGTGACCTCTATAATGATTACTAAACTAATAAATAAACACTACTTCTTTTCCTGAGTAACACTTCCTGATCAGTTGCACTTGGTACCACTGTTATTGAACACTGTAATATGAGCTGACATATGATGGTTACCCCGGAACCAAAGGTACACTGCTCCTATATCTCCTAATATTGGAGATTTATTTAATCTCCAATAAATCTCTAAGATTTATTGGAGATTTTCGTTCCAATATCTATGTATTTACAATTAATCATTATTCATCAACAACAGGTCTTCTCGCTAACACATAACTGTTTTTAGCTACAGAGATATATAGCGGCTTACCGCTTTATCCTGATAATTATCCTAGCCAATCCTCAGCGGTTAGACACCGAGGTAAATAAGATCCAAAAATTTTAAGTCAGGTTTGCTTATGGTTATTAGTAAGACTTAAAGAGGACTGATATATATATATATATATATATATATATAGATATATAATATTATATATATATATATAGATATATATATATATTCCTGTTCAGGCAGGACTCTCTCCAGTGGACGTACAACATCATGATTCAGGCAGGACTTCCTCCAGTGGATATCCAACATCCTGGTTCAGGCAGGCCCATCACTCTAGTGGATATCCAACATCCTGATGACACTGTAGACAGAAATTTTCTACACGGTGATTGTAGGCTGCTATAGGCTTGTAGATATAAAAAGTGTCTACATAAATGACGAAGAAAGATATATATATTATATATATATATATATATAATATATACTGTGTATATATACTGTATATCTCATATATATAGATATATATATAATTAGAATTATATATATATATATATATATATATTTCTTCATCGGGACATTTGAAAATACAAAATATGAAAATGCAGTTTACGAAATATTTCAGCTCATCCTCCCGTTTTTGGATAGTACTTATATTAACAAATGGGAAGGATCATAGTATATATACCCGGACGTACAACGAAATTAGAAAGTAAAAATCTGAACTATTGAGTTTGGATAACCGGGAAACTATTTATTACTTGTGTTCCTTTAACAAAACTTAACCTAACCTAATCTAGCTAACCTTTACCTGAAGAAGGTTAGGTTAGTCAAATCAAATCATTTCAAGATACACGATACCTAATACGCGATATCGGAGGCCTAAAATAGTGCAGATATGTGCCATACTAGGCCTTGGAAATTTTTTTTTAACTTCATCTTTTTTAAAAGAATTCCTTACTAGTCAGTATAGTACTAAGTTCGTACGAATCGCGACTGACGATCGTCACAATAGGGACTATCTAAACAGGATGATGGTTTGTAGATATTTGTTCAGTGTAGCATTCGAGTTCGCCTCCCCTACGGGATTTACTCTTAGTCAACAAAGGAGGGGTTGTAATGGCGCCGGCCCGACCACTGACTCCGGCTGTGGTGCCAGCCACTGGGTCATCCCCCGCCACGCTGTCGCCCACCACTGAGTCAGGCTGCCACCCACCGCACCCACCAGGCTCACCACAAAGCAGGTGTGTGTGTGTTGTGTGTGTGTGGTGTGTGTGTGTGCATCTGCCAAGGGAAGCCTTCACCTACCACTTGTTTTCTTTTTCCCCAGGGATAATGGTTATGCTTACCTACCACTGATTATGCTTACCTAACAGTGACCATGCTTACCTTACTGCTGGCAGCGTTATACCTGTTGCGTCATAATTTAACTATCCTAAAGTTAGAATTCTTTGTGGAAATAGAGGAACAAGCGGTCCTCATTAGGGCGCCGGTCGGCCGAGGCGACAGCACGCGAGGGAACTTGGATCTGTGGTCCTGGTTCGATCCACGGCGCCCGGCGAGAAACACTGGGACAGAAGTTCTTCAGCTTTCACCACCTATGCCCCCTGTTACCTACCAGTACAATAGGTACCCTGGGTGTTAGTCAGCTGTC
>WNGS01004511.1:27787225-27831531 GCA_020271785.1 Procambarus virginalis | reverse complement strand
GTGGCATTCTTCTAAGATCAGATATTATGTACTTCGCCCTGCCCCGGTGACGCTCTATTACTCCCTCATCTATCCTTCTCAACTAATGGTATTTGTGCTTGGGGGGTTCTACTACCCAAAATCATTTTTCATCCTCTGATTACTCCACACAAAGCTGCCATAGACAATATCCAACTCTGGCCCCAGACATCACTCGGTACCCCAACTCAAATCTCTGAATATGTTAGATATTAGTCACTGCACATTCTCTCATGTGTATTATACATATATAAAAACGCTGAACTGTAATGCCATCCTGACCTTAAAAGCTTCATTGAAGGTAGTAACAAAACCCATGAGCACCACACCAGAAACAAATACAGTTTTAATATTCCTAGAGTACGACTTAATCAAACTAGAAATGCTCTACAAATCAAGGGACCCAGAATTGGGAATGACCTTCCCAACCACATTAAAGACTGTACCTCTCTCAACCAGTTTAAGATAAAAACTAAACACTACCTAATTAACTCCCTGTAACCTACCTTACCTCTATAATGTCAACCCATGTCTGTTATTTTTAAACAATGCTGTTGTCGACTAAATTGTATTTTTGCTGTTTTTTCGGCCATGTTCCCCCCCTTTTTTATTTGTATATTTTCTCAACACATTTTATACTTTAATCTCAATTAGTATTAAGTTTTTAGTCTTTAGTGTTTTTCCTGCCCGAAACGCTTTGCGTAATAGTGGCTTTAGGCATTGTATGTACTAGCCCTATCTATTACTCCATCACATCTGTATAATCACTTTTATGTATGTACCTTACCTTACCTAAATAAACATTTTGATTTTGATTTTGAAATTCATCTATATTTGTATCACACCTTGTATGTATGTACTTTACCTGAATAAACATTTGAATTTTGCATTTGAATTTGAATTTTGACATTACCAAGGAGGAAAAATCCTTGCCCGGACACAAGCCTACGAAAGATAGGTTTACACTTGAACTGTGTTCAAATGCGAGTGGCGATTTGAAAATTTAACCCTTGCTTGTGTATCATTCTGAAAATGCAAGGGTTTTCAAACAGTATAAAGTGCAGAAAAAACCAAATGTGTGTGAAGTGCAAGGCATGGGTGACTGGGATTTTTTTTTTCGGAGTGGGTGAATAAAGTGGTGTGCCCTGCCATAGAAAAAATATCTGCAGGAGAATCATTTGCCACTCAAGGCCCTGCTTCTCCTTGACAATGCTCCTGCTCATCCTCCAGGCTTGGAAGATGAATTGTTGCACAGGTACAGTAATTTCTCGCAGTAAAGTTCCTTCCTCCTAACACTACTCTTCTAATTCAGACTATGGACTAGAAAATCATAGCAAATTTTAAGAAACTTTATGAAAGGGCACTTTTCTCTGGAAATGTTTTGAAGTGACTGAAGCCACAAAGCTCATCCTCAAAAAGTTCTGGAAAGACCATTTTAAACATTTGTAGTACTTTAAAGCTCGTTGACAAAGCCTGGCAAGAAGTGACTCGGAGAACCCTGATCTCTGGCTGGAGAAAATTATGGCCTGAATGTGTGACAGAACTAGACTTTGAGGGGTTTGCGCCAGTAAATGATGCGCCTATTGTTGAGGAAATTGTTACTCTGGGCCCGGCAAATGGGCTTGGAATTGGATGGTGCTGATGTGGAGTAGTTGGTGGAAGAACACAACGAAGAACTGACTACCGAAGAACTCCAAGCCCTTGAAAAGGAACAGCAAGAAGACCCAACTGAGGAGGTTTCTCCAGTGGAGGAGGATGAAGCAGCACAGAATGTCCCTTCTGCAACCATTAAGAAATGGAGTCAGATGTGGGAAGAAATGCAAACTTTTATTGAAAAGACTCACCCAGAGAAAGCTGTAGTAGGGCATTGCATTAATCTTTTCAATGACAATGTGATGCCTCACTACAGAGACAGCTTGCGAAGAAGGGAAAAAACAATCTTCGATGGACAGATTTGTTGTGAGAAAATCGAGCAGTGAGCCACAACCAGGACCTAGTGGTATGCAGGCAAAATGTGCCAGGGAGTGCACACCAGAAAGGTCCTCACTGCCTGATGTTATAATGGAAGGGGACTCCTCCCCTTCCAAACAGTAACACCTCTCCTCCCCCCCTCCTCACCATCTTCCATACGCCTACAGCATTAATCAGCAAGGGTAAGTAATAACTTGAACATATTGTTGTAGGTTTATTTAGATGAATTAGGTATAAAATTTAGTTTGAAGTGAGGTTTTTGGGTAAACAGGAACGAATTAATTTATTTCTCATTATTCTTGTGGGGAAATTAGCTTCAGTTTGAGTTTTCGGAATATGAACTGTCTCCAGGAACGGATTAAACTCTTAAACCGAGGTACCTCTGTCCATTGTAAGAAAATTTAACACAATACACAGATTAGATTATACACAATAATGACAACATACATTAATGACAAAGATTAGTAGGTACATTAGGGTAAAATTTGAGAGGTAACAACATATCAACATACCCAAATCAACAGTGTGTTGGTTAACATACCCAAATCATCCTGGAAATATTAGGAAATATCATACTTTCTGGGTATAAGTTAACATACCCATATCAACAGAGTGCAGTCCAGAGCTGATAAATTGGCCACCCTGGAAAGGGGGGTGGGTGGGGAAGTGGATTAGACATCCACCAAGGCCAAATCAGAAAGCGGCATTTCAAAACATTAGATGATAGTTTTCTGGGGGGAGCCCAGTTGGCTCCCTGAAGCTAGCTTACTGATTGAGTGCCATGCTACCTAAGGTGTTGATTCCCCATTCAATCACTATGGGCATGATTCATTACACTTATACGCCATCCTGCACTCAGATCGAACCATTTAAATTTGTTCTTTTCATTCTAAATACAAATATTGAATCTGAACCTTGGCAGTTTGAAAAATTATTTTTGTATTGTAAATTATCTTGGAATTGATAAGTGTTTAAAATACGGTATTGTCTTATTTGCCTGAGTTGTATATTAATGTTGCAGATATGAAGAGACGGGACTCTGAGATGATGGAGACACTATGGTTCAGAGCTGCAACTATAGCAGTTCCCATAGCAGGAGGATTTATCCTGATTGTTTTAGTTCTCCTTGCTAGTAGAATGCTGGCTAAAGAAAATAAAAGACAAAGAATGGCACAGGTAAATATCAATTTAGTAATAAGATATGGGTAATTATTTTTATGATTTATTATATTTTGTATCTGCCAATGAAACATACCACAGTACATAATTTCTGACCTCAATTTAATGGATGCTATAATACATCTCTGTTGATGCTGGGTAGACGGGACACCACGAGCGTAGCTCTCATCCTGTAATTACAATTAGGTAATTACAGTAAATCACAGAATTCATGTTGTGGCAGGCATCTTTTCATATGGGTATGTCATAACACTGTTGTAAGACACTAAACATTGTTCCAGTCTAGAATGGCCATCAGAAGAAACATTTGCTTGATCTTAACCCCACCAGCTCCCTTTCTCCCCCTCCCAAATGATACTTGGCCCTCACAGTGATCACTAAGCATTGCTCTGCTAACTTAATAGGCTCATCTGGCCATTACCCTCGACCTCCAGACAGTGGAGGTCGAGGGTAATACATGTAATACATGTCAACAGAATCACAGGGAGTAGCTAACCTTGCATTTATTCTTGAAACTTTTGTTTCTGTGCAGTGGGCTTATGCTTTAGTAAATATTTCACACAGCATGGTCACTCATTTTTTTGTCAGGATCTTTTACTTTTATTGGCACATTAGAATTACCTCCTCCGGGCAAAATGAGGTACAGACTGTTTAGTTGTTGTCATTCTCCTCCCAAGTTTATCAACTACTTTTGCATTTTTTTTAACTATACCTTGGTTAATAGTCAACCTGTTGCCTGACTGGGTGTGTATGCTTATCACTGCTGGCAGGCTGATTCTTCACTTGTTTTCACCTTTTTAATTTGTTCAAGCAGTGGTTTGTTGTGTATTGTCTGATTTTCTGGCCGGTTTTCCTTAGTTTTGGGTAGCTCTTTGACCTCCAAACTCCTCTCACCTCATACTGCACAATGAAGCTACCAAGTGCCTACCAGAAAAGTACATTTAAATTCACATTCATTACGTGATTTCTGGCATAACAAGTACTGTATTCTGTTTTATTGAGGTTACAATGTATGTATTGTATTTAAATTTGAAATTTTCATGTAATGCATTGAAAACATTATCATTAATGAATTCATCATATTATTAATAACTTTTTTCACTAGGTTATAGGAGAGCGTTATCTGAAAGACCCCTTATATCCTGGGGGTGCTTCAGAGCCCATTCCTCATCATCCAATATATTACCATTCATCTATAACCAAGAATTCTTCCATGGCTCACATGAACTTCAGAGCCTCTTATGATGAGAAACCACCAAATTATAGATCTCCAGAGACAGCTATTTGTAATTTAGAAGAAATTAAGCCATTAAATACTGTTGCAAGCCAAGAAGAACCTTGGGATCAGAGGGATGCAGAGTCTCCGCTACCTTCATGAAGACTATGTTAAAAGAATGTACCTTGCAACCACCAAAGAAATCATTTTTTTTGGCTGCAAGTTTATGAATACTGTATAGTAGTGGATACTTCACAAGAGTAGATGGTTATGCTTTGGAAAAAATGCTTGTGAGAGTACTGAAATGAAAGGTACTGTACTGTACAATACAAGCAGATTTTGCACTTATGAACTCGGTTGTTTATCAAGATTCACTTCAGCTGCACATCATATTTCCTCGGCTATATTCCTGATAAATGCTGCTTTGTTCAAAGTGGAATGCAGCCTTTAATCTGGAATTTACCTGTTCATATTTAAATATTCTTTGTGTACTATAAACAGAAATATAAATTAACTGAAAATGTGAAAGTCATTAATAATTAGTTGTTTTTGGAAGTTATTATATGTATTAGCATGTCTACATACATATCAGCAGAGAACTTCCTCAGAGTTTTATATGAAAGACAAGTAATTTTGTATGAGCTTAGGTTCATGAGTGCTAGTGAAAAAAATACATCATTCTGTGATTTGTTGCTCAAAGGGGATTAAAAGGACAATATTTTAGAAATTAAGATAGAGCCAAGTAGCATTTGGTTCATTATACTATACACAATACAGTACATCTCGATTAACTGGCAAACAGTGATCTTGTCGGTGTTCACTTTGACATACCAGACAATTTAACATTATTTTAATACTGTGATTTCTACCCCATTAAAGCAAAAAAGCTTTCGATTGTTGAGTCATTTGTGTATATGCTACTGTACTTCTGTATCCTTGGTGCTCTCTTATGACCTGTAATGTTTAGTCATTTATAATCAAAGTAATACCATATTAGGCCAGAGTGTTGGTGCAATACCCACATGTGTAGTGATGTTAACATAAATTTAAGAAACCGATTATGTTCAGATGTAAAATAAAGAGGAATACTTGATGTTGATGAATATAGCGGATCATCATGCCTTACTTTTCACAAGTGAATCAACCGCTGTATAACCACTGCACTCTTATGTAATGTGAAGGATGTGTGGACTGTACAAAAATTTACATAATTCCATTGAATCGTATGCTATTTGCTGTTTTAAGCAGTATTATTTTCAATCCTAGATGTGCTTTTTAAATGTCAGAAATTAAGTGCTTTGACTGTAATAATTTGAATAATTTTTACCATACAACCAAATTTATTTTTGCTTTGCTGTGAATACATAAAGCAGTATAATTGTACTTATTTTCTGGCTATTACATGTATATATTATAAAGGCATAAAAGCCACATCTAGGAATACCCACAAATTACCTGGAATCATAGTCTGTGATATCTATTATTTGCTTTTTGCCATTATCTTTTATGGTATTCAAATGGTGCTTTGGATGAGAAGCTTTGATGTCTCAATGCCTTCCAGAAAATCTCAGGATTTCTGTTAAAATCTTCCAGAAAGTTAATTTTCATCTATTTAATTAAATCTTATTTTATTTGCATTAGACATCTACATTGCTAATTAGAGGCATTCAATTACAGTACTGTACTGTACATGGTTTGTATTTGTAAACTCAATTTGCCTTAAATTTAGCAGTTTGCAAAATTACTTGTACAGTGTATTCAGAACACAATACAAGATACATAAGCAGCAATATTAGGGTCTGTTTAAAAGCTTTATCAGGGGTTTTAGGTTGTTTAAACTCCTTGTAGATATCTTATTCCTTCCTTCCTGGTGAGGCATCCAGCGCAGTAATATATTGTGATCTTTAGGGCAGTGTTAATTGTTCAGTAATTCAAATGACAGTTTATTTTTCCAAGTAATACTGCATAATCCATCACAAGCTGCTGTTTGCTTTTATGAGTGACACGTGTACATTAGTTCCTAGTTTCTGCATTCCTAAAATTTTTGCACCAGGCTAATAAGAGAAACCCATATGTTTTACAATCTTATTTGCTATCCCTTATCTTAAAATTAACTAGAACACTGGTGCTTCTCCAAAACTCACCTTTTAGCAATATTAAATTCAGGAGCATGTGCAGTCTGCTGTGATGCAAATCTCATTGTGGGTTCAACAAAGATTGTGTAGGCCATAAAACGTACTCATTAAGTAAATGCAGTATATTTTATATGTAAAAAGGTGAGATCAATTAACAAATAATAATAAAATGATCAATTCCAAACCAGTATAATTTTTTACAACTACAAGTGAGTTTGTCAGTTCTCTGGTTCTGAATTTTTGGAGGATATAAGTTGTGGGGGTTAAACCACCTTCTATTCCACTTACTATTTATATCATGATGGCAAGGTATCTTACTTTCCTCAAGTTGCTTCATATTTGTTCATATGAATTAATAATAAACTATTAATGTGCTAGGTATTCAATAATTAATTTTGGAGGAATTTTATAGGCAGAACAAATATGCCTAATGTTATGACTGTGTTGTTTTGTAAAGGAAATCAAGTATTTATTACATATCTTAAGACTTTTATTTCACAAACCTATTTTTGGACGTGGTGCACATGTTCCAAGATTCTTCTCATTATTAAATGTGTATATATTATAATTATTAGCTATTATATTATTATTATTATTATTAGTGCACTGCTGAGAGGGCCAAGACTCAATTCCCATGGCAGGATAGAAGTGTCTGGGTAAATGTTCCTTTCACCTGATGCCTCTGCTCTCCTAGCAATAAAAAGGTACTCAAAAATTAGGCAGCTGTTGTGGATTTGCATCCTGGGGAAGGTAAGTAGTTGGCCTAGGGGGACCTCGATAAACCTAACGGAATTTCTGTCCCTATGGGAAAATACAAGGTGAATCATGGCAACTCTTTCTGAAATATTTTGGTACATATCTGTTCTCTGGCCATTTGTACCGATGGTTTTAAATCTGTAGCTGCTGTCTGATTTTCCATTGCTTTCAAACACAACATACAGTATTAGGGTATGTGTCCCTCTGAAGCTTCTATTTTTACCACTGAACAACAGTGGAACCTTGCTTTGTGGGATGGAGCATATTCATTCCATCAGTGATTTCTTTCAATCTGTCAAGGCCCTTAACCATCCCCAAAGGACCAATATTTTATACAAAATTTTAATTTTAAACTCTTCCACTATTTTGAAAAGGCCTACAACTACTGTACAAAAATGCATAAACAGGTTTGCCTTAAGATAAATCTACACAAAACCATATTTGTATTAAAATACACTATTATTAATTTACATGCTTTTAAACAAATATTAAAATGTTGTAGGACATTAACAAATTCGTAGTTGCCTCTAATACTGTAGTGTACATTTTCATCAATAATCCTAAGTGAAATACAATTTCTGAGTACTGTAGTTTATTGTAGTAATAGTTAATTTTTAACAAGTATAACACTGTACATACTTGTCTAATAGAGTTCACAGATCAGAACAAAACTAAATTTATTAGTAAAAAATGTCACTTTGCACTAATATTTATATTTCTACTATATTACTCAACCTATATTACCTGTATTGCTCCTTATCTAAAACTGCATTATCCTGCTTAGTCGTGCAGCTCCTATGTGAATGTCCAGAATTTCAGGATGACTTAAAAAGTCTTCCTTTCTCAATATCCTTTTGAGTCACTTGTCCCTAAACAGAATTGTGGGTGAAACTGATGCCTTTTATATTACTGGTCTTGTCTTTTTACTCCCGTATTGGTATTCCTCCTGATATTTGGACCTGAATATCCTGCAGTATTCCTGGCCTGATGCCTAGTTTAGATAATTACTTCTACATTTTCTCATAGTTGGAAAGCAGCATGTAAAGGATCTTGGAATAACAATGTCTAATGACCTAATGTTTAGGGAGCATAACCAAGGAAATACTGTATAGCATCAGGCAGAAAAATGATAGGATGGATTACGAGAACCTTCAAATTCAGCATATGAGATCCTGGGAGATGGATTATCGGTGGTGCTGGTCTTGTAATGGCAGTTAAAGCTGAAAGCTTGTACTGTACAGTATGTCAATTAACAGATGGTAGGAGACATCATAATGAGGAGCAGACATCAGTGTAAAAAAGATGGAGCAAAACAGTGCCACCTTGGAGCTGGATGGTTGTGGAGAGAAGAGAATCCTCCCAATATGGATGACAGGATAACCATGAGGAAGTTGACAGTAGAGACATCAAACTAATTCTTTATGCTGTGAGAGTAAAATCTAAGAAGGAATTCAGTGGGTGGGGTGATAGAGTATCTTAACACTTTAGCAGTCCGGCTTCTCTATGTGTTCCCCAATAATAAATGTTTCAGGTCACTCACCTATGCAAAATATGTTGTCAATCATTTTACGTTTTCTAAGTTATTTGTTGGATTAAAACTACAGTATTGTATAAATTTGGTGTCAAAATGTTTGCAAATGAATTGTCTAGAAAATAGATGCAAAAACAAGTGTATTTATAATAGATTTTGTTCCTTTCTGTGCATTCCCAAACTTAAACATAGTGGGCTTAGCAGATCCCATTCATGGATGATGAAAATGTTAACAATTATTTTATATTCTCAGTTATTTACTAGATTATAACTACAAATTCGGTGTCAAAATGTTTGCAAATAAATTCTCTAGAGAACAGAATCAAAAACAAAAATGTATTTAAAATAGATTATGTGCTACAGCAAAGAATATACAAATGTTTATGAATAACAAATGAATGACATGTTCAGCATCACCAGAATATGAAAGTATTAGCAAGGTAGGAAAATCTTGGTTTACTGATGATTCTGATGAGATGTAAACAGGATAGTTTGTTTAAGGAATGCACATACAGTATATCATAAAATGATGGTGCATTTTCTTGGAACTGGGACAGGGAATAGGATGGATACTGTATCGGCTAATGAGAACAAGCATATTTCTTGCCTCTTGGTTGGGTGGGGTTGAAGTAAGGAACTAATAAATTCAAGTTAGCACTTGACAAACATATAAAAAAGGAGGGGTTCCTATTATATGTGGAGTTTTGCCATGGTTCAGTGTACAGTATATGACTGACTTGAAAGGCACTATTTGATAGTGCAATACCATTTATCAACAAGAATTTGAGTGCACATGAAGTAAGGACTGTACATAACAAGTAGGGTACTGACCTGTGGACTCATTGGAAGCAGCAGTTAGTATGACTTTAAACTGCTACAGACTAGAGGTCTTAAGAAGGTAGCAAAGAAATTATGGGGACAGGACATATAAGGGTAGATATGCATACATGGATTGCAAGAAATAAATACCTCCACCAGA
This sequence comes from Procambarus virginalis, assembly GCA_020271785.1. Taxonomy (NCBI): domain Eukaryota; kingdom Metazoa; phylum Arthropoda; class Malacostraca; order Decapoda; family Cambaridae; genus Procambarus; species Procambarus virginalis. The sequence goes on along the minus strand of WNGS01004511.1, from coordinate 27,821,746 downwards.
GTTGGACCTATACTTACAAATGAAGGTTCATTCACAAAGGTACCACATGAAAGACTGGCCAGGAAATTACAGGCCCATGAATAAATTATAAAATATTAGAATGGATAAAGCAAACGGTTGGAAGGAAAGAAAACAAAGGGTTGTGCTAAATGGAAACGAATCTGAATGGAGAAATATTGTTGTTGTTGTTAAAGATTCGCTACCTGAAACAAAAAGTTCCAGCCCGCCAAACACACACCGAAACTACGACGTTGGTACAACGTTCGAACAAGTTTTACCACTTCCTAACCAGTTATAACAACCAATATAGCAAGTTGTAACAGCGTTCTAATACGTCATAAACACATTAAGCCAAGATGTAACAACTTTGTTACAAGTTGTAATAAGCGGAAAATAGAGACAGTTGCGGTTTGTGTTTCCAGGGAGGTAACACGGGCTATGGTGAGCCCGTAGTAATGGAGAAATGTGATAAGTGGGGTGCCACAAGGATCCATTTTGGGACCTAACCTTTTTGTTATATACATCAACGACACAGACGAGAATACTGTATTACAAGCCACATCAAATTTGCAGATGACACAAAGGTGTATGGTAAAGTTGGAAAGGGTAACAATATTGAAGCCCTACAGAGATTTACATGAATTCCACAAATGGTCAGAAGACTGGCAAATGCTTTTTAATATTGACAAATGTAAGACCATGCATGTGGGGCATAACAACCCATGCCACCACTACCAAATAATAGCATTACATTACAACAGATTGAAGAAGGGACCTTGGAGTCAAGATCCACCACTCATTAAAAGTTGCACAACAAGTGGGTGCAGCACTCAGAAAAGCTAACCAATCAAGTGTACTTTTGGTTATAAGGAAAAGAAGGCAATGGTTAAACTGTATAAACCTCTGGTGCACCCCCATTTAGATTACTGTATCCAAGACTCGTCAAGCCTGGCCTCGGGCCGGGCTTGGGGAGTAGAAGAACTCCCAGAACCCCATCAACCAGGTATTAAACCAGGTATCAAGCATGGAGACCTCATTTTTATGACATAGCTGTTCTAGAGAAGGTGCAACACCAGGCAACAAAACTCATTCGACAGCCGAGTTATCTATCATATCAAGAACGCTTGAAGGCAACACTGCAAACCAGGCATGACAGGGCGGATCTCATTGAAAATTCTGAACAAGTTACAGGATGTTGATCTGGATATTTTCTTCAGGTCAGATGTAACACAAACAAGCCAACAATGTAGGACTGAGAACAGATGCTTTTTCACCGACAGTGTTATTAACCCATGGAACCGCCTACCCGCCAAAGCCGTAACTGCTAAAACTGTGCTGAATTTCAAAATATACCTGGAAAAGATCATGAAGGTAAATGGGGAGGACCTTCGACAAGCTGCTGGCTTCCTGTTCTCGTCGAGACCACTAAGGTTAGTGGCCCTCAGGTACATCAGGTAAACAAAGGACAATAAAGAAATTAGTGAAATCCTAAAAGAACATTAAATGGTAATGTTTAACCCTTAAACTGCGCATGGCATACATATACAACAGGATTTGATGGTACCATAAGTTCAATTTCTCAAACTTGCTAAAATGCTTTCCAATTATTTGTGCATAATCTACTAGCAAATCCTGCAACTGTGTCTAAATGATCACAACGTAACTTGAAAAATAAGAAAATAAAAAATAATTATAAAATTGAATATTAAAAACTTCAGATTTTCAAATCAGCTGCAAAAATATAAAATACACTGTATCACTAATTATTCATTTGGTGTTGTTATGCTCTCAGAATAGCATATGATCTTCATTTTCATAGATTTAGAACATAGGTTTTCAGTTTAGAATCCTGTAAAAAAAAAATTGTCAATGTAGCATTTGAAATATGCGCCAAATTTAGACAACAAAATTTATACAGTGTAACAAAATAGAGCATAATAACATACTCACTCATTATTATTGTGTTATTATGTATTACTCAGCAATGCTATAAAGGCACCAGCTGCATATCCACTTTGTGGACACTTCTTACTACTATTCTTCTTCTTTGTGCATAGAACTGGTACTTGCATCTCTTTATTACTGCATTGTCCTCAGTTCCAGTTAATATGAGCTGTTCTCCTTATCAATAAAAAGTTCTTCTTTTTTCAAAAAAATTTGTCTAAAATCCATTTCTGAAAATATTGGGATGAAACTTTCATGGCGCTGAAGCCAATAAGTTGGAGATTTGTTTAACATTAATATTAATTTTCACATAATTCGAATATTTTTTTTGCCCAGCCCCAGCTTATGTAAATCACAAGAACAAATCCACAAGGGCCGTGACGAGGATTCAAACCTGCGTCCAAGAGCATCCCAGACGCCGAGCTCAGTCGATTAAGGCAGCGTCTGGGATGCTCTCGGACACAGGTTCAAATCCTCGTCACGGCCCTTGTGGATTTGTTCATTTGATACATCACGCAATTGTGATTTCTGTGTGTTATGTAAAACACCATTTACAGCCCAGGCTGTAGCAGCTTAAGGGTTAATAATATCAATAAACCATATGAAAGTTGAAGATCTGAACAGCAGCTTTATGAATGCTATCCAACCCTTGACAATATAACTGATATAGCATATGCACAGCAGACTTTGGAAGAGAAATTGACAACATGCCCATGCACTTAGCCCTGGGTTCTGACACCTAGAATTCAATATTATATAGAAATGTAAAATATCAGTAGCATGAGTGGTCAGTGTTTCTAAGGTTCCTTAGTTTGAATCTATGGCCTCTTGTTCTTGAAGTTACAGGTTTCAAGAATCTTTTTTTTTTTGTCAGTACTGTACAGAGTGGCATATGTACCTGCACCATAGGAGAGAATAGTATAGTACTGGTACAGAGAAACAGGAGTCCCAAAGTCAGCCACTTTCCGTCAGCATGGAGGAGCCCTGCAACAGACCATGCAAACAGATAAGACCACCACCCTATACCATAAGAGAAGAGACCCTATGCCAGAAGTCCCCTCCTATACAACTCACCAAAGTCATACTGACACACAAAGAAAGGATGGCCAAGAAGGACTTTACTCTGAACACATGTTTACCACCACTGAAAAAGCAGTACCAGAGGCAGGTGTCTCCAGTACTACAACATTTGGAACCTGCTGGGCCTTATACCTTAGGCTTTAAAAAGCCTGAACCACAGATGGAAGCAGTGAGATAAAACAAGCAGAGGCCGGCTGCACAGATCTGATCTAAGGCAAAAATCTTGAATAACAATAGATATTACATACGGCTGAAAAAAAACTTGAACCAAACAAGTGCATTGATGGAGGCATCATAAATGACCATCAGTGTTCTAAAACACCATTTTGTCCTCTTGAAAACTAAAAACAGAAAAGTTTGGCCATAGGGTTCCATGAACCACTTCTCTGGTTCCAAGAAACCACTTTTCTGGTTCCTTCCAGGAACCAGAGAAGTGAGATTGATGTCCAAACACTGAATTCCATAAATCATGAAGTAGGAGAGGCATACTGTGTCATGAAATGGAACCAAAAGAAACCTTAATCACTGCACAAGCATATTTCAAGAAAACAAATATCTATTTAACTGTCATCAATATGTCTGCTAATGAAAATAAAGTCCCAAGCACCAGCTGGGCATGGACAACTCAAGAGGTAAACCCCCAAAAATGAAGCCACCAGAACTGTAGGAAATATTTATTACTATAACTTCTAATAATAAAATATTAAAATAAATCTTTGAGACTCTCTCTTCAAGTAGAATTAATAAATTACTGTAATACATAATTTGTAAGTGTGTAGTCATGCAGACCGACAGTTATACCACCGCCTGGGGCAGCGTTCTTAAAGAATTAATTTAATTAACATAGTTTATTCAAATTTATAAACAGACATAAACTCTAAATGAATAAATAATATACAATATTTTCTCCTTGACTCAGGAGGTGGAGGGAGGAGGAAGGCGCTGATGCCATTACTCCACAACTCCGAAAGCTATTTGTACCCCACCTCACACTTCAGCTGTAGCTAAATGACACCTGTTCCTTTCTTGTTACACAAATGTTGTGGCCATAATATTTGGGTACAGGGGAAACCCAGGGGTGGTTGAACATGGTTATGAGAAATGATAAAATATCTCACAGTAGAGAAAGGAGTTAATACTGTATACTCATTAGTATTTATGTGATAATTTGAATAAATAAAATATAAATTTGAATCCAATCTAATAGTGACGTTGCCAGCAGGAAGAGTGACTCCACAAATTCTCCTACCAGGGGGATGAGCAGCCATATTGTCAATCACATGTTGAGGCTTGCCCACTCCATCTACCAGCTAAACACTCAAAACATAAATTACTAAATATAATTAGGCAGTCCAGTGATTATTAATAAATTAAAGAAGTTTGACCAGGGTAATCAACTTAATATCTAAATCAAATCCGAGCTTAAGCTCAACAACAAGCTAGATGGTCTAAATATTAATTAATTAATTAAATTAACCCAAGATTTGTGTGGAAGCAAAATCAAATTTTAATGCTTTTATACAGTTCACTCTACCAAACAACAAACAAAATTTTCTCACAAGAACCACTTTGAGAAGGTAACTCTGGTATGGAAACGGGAAACATGACCCGATGCCAAGGAAGAAAACCCTGAAACAGTGTCGAAAGGAACTAGATAAAAGACCAGGGACATGCAAGGTGAGTAGCATCAATTCAATTGGTAAGCTAAATAAAAATAAACACTTATGTTCAACCCCCTGCAAAACAATGTCTGAAGGAATACTACACTACTTATCTAGAAAGTAGATGATTAGCTCCTAGCTCCGGTCAGTGTCATAGATTGAATTGGGCACGCGAGTCAGGGTGACATCCAACTGGACACCCAGGTGAGCCGAGTTGCCACTTTGTGATGCACTGTCCATCAACTTAATGATCATTTTCCACTGGCATACCGCAGTTGGGGCTAGTTTTCTGTTTTGGATTAATCTCTAGTCATCATGTTCTTTTTTGTCTATTCTAGAATCTTTTAGTGATTTTAAGTGCAGAATCACTAGCAAAGGAAGGAAGGAAACTATCAGGAGAAAGCGACAAGCTATTATGACTATAGTACTTGGAAGAAATCAGGATAAGAAATTGGGATGGGGGAAAGCAATGGTGCCCAATCATTTGGTCAGTTGGGGATTTAACCACTAGGAGAATTCTGCTTCTAGTGAATTCAGAATCACTAGGAGATTCTACTCCTAGTGTTCAGTATGCATGAGCATGTCCAGAGGCCTGGTAGTTTTCTCTTGTTTTATTGTACCAGAGCCTAATGCATTGGCAACTACTGAGGAGCCAACTCAGAAAAACTAAATTAAATTTAATTAAGATTTTATACAGTATTTTGTATAAGTTTATTTTATAATGTCATTTGTCTTATACTTTCTCTATTTACTATCCTAAGGGCTTTTTACATATGCTTACTGACATTATTAAATAGGGGAAACCAATAAACAGGGACTGGCAAATCTAAGAACATTCACTAACCCAAGGCAAATTAATTTTTTGTATGCTGCTCATAATTTATGAAACAAAGTGGGCTAATATACAAGTCGGTTGTAGCCAAGGCCTATAAATTAAAATATGGACCAACCAGATTTATCCAGAACTGTGACTTCCAGAGAGCCAAATATGTTTGGTTGGAAAACCATGCTTCTCCTCTCCTAATCACTTAAATTTATGTTTATCTCAACAATTTCCTATTCCCAAAAATACCTTCTATTTACACAGATCTTTTCCTATATTTTTCAGAAAGACTGATGTTAACCGATTTTTAACATTGGGAGTCGCTGATTCCTTCGCATACAACTTTCCAAAGATGCCGGTTCCATTCAAGCGAGCTTTCACTGTTTTGCAAAGCTCCCTAATTTATTGTTTGTTACAGAGAATATTATAATTATTATCATCACAATAATAATATTTCTACACACACTTGTCTTACTATCAGGACAAGTGTGTAGTAATTTGGGGCAACAATTCATATAGTTTTCAAGATATCATTGAAGGTCACCCACACTTGGTGAGAAGGTGAAGGATTCTAAGACCGTCAGTAATTTCAAATTGTTATATGACAAAGAGTGTTGGGAAGATGGGACACCACGAGCGTAGCTCTCATCATGTAACTACACTTAGGTAATTACACCCCAATTGTTAACATGGTTTCAAAATCTGTCACCATGGCTCACCAAGAACTACATGGTCCAATAACAAGACAGATATTTCATGTACCACTATACATGAAAAGAGTGAAAACTATAAGGAATCCTTTTGGAGGATACATAATTATGGCTTTAAAAAGCAGAAAATGCAAGTGTTCTCTTCTTGCAACAGCATTGTAAGTCAAAAATATCAAGCAATCTGACTCAAGGTGCAGAGAGAGCTTCTGCAGTTACAGACACTGTGTCTACAGTACCATGCTTTGTGCAATTTATGCTTGAAGGTTCAGACAGAACTACTGCAACAACCTCTTTCAAGCAATCTATGCTTGATGGTGCACACTTTTCTTCTACAGCACTCTCTTTTGAGTAATCTACCTTACCTTGAGGATACCTTGAGGTGCTTCCGGGGCTTATCGTCCCCGCGGCCCGGTCATCGACCAGGCCTCCTGGTTGCTGGACTGATCAACCAGGCTGTTGGACGCGGCTGCTCGCAGCCTGACGTATGAGTCACAGCCTGGTTGATCAGGTATCCTTTGGAGGTGCTTATCCAGTTCTCTCTTGAACACTGTGAGGGGTTTGCCAGTTATGTTTATCTATGCTTGGAAGTGCACACAAAGCTTCTGCTGTAAACTCCTTAGAACAATTTGTGCTTAAAGGTGTACAATTTCCTTCTGCAGTAAGCATTGAACAATCTTTGCTAGGTGCAAGCAGAGCTTCTGAAGTAACCTCTGGTTTCCCATCAAAAGACTTACACCACTTCTTTAAAGTTTTAGGGTGTGGTAAAGCTGTATTTAAAGTTTTCCTAACAAAGTCATAGGCTCTGCTTGAACAATAGTATAGTGTCAATGCAAAACTCCGAAGTTCAGGTGGATACTCTTCTCGTGATGCTCCTTTTTCTGTTCTCTTTAATAGTTCTGCTGCTGTGCCTGATACAGTCAACTGTAAAAGATAGTTATGTTAACATAATATAAACCAAGATTCACATTAATGCGAGCTTCTTGTAATAATTGAATACTGTAAAAGAATTAAGAATAAAATGACAGTCTTGAACTCCCAATAGTGATTTCATATACAGAGAGGGTGCATGTCAGAATAGAAAATCACTCTTATGATCCTCTAATGCTCCCTATGCCCCCAGCCCGCCCGGCCGGCCAACCCCTATGAAGGAGGCCAGATTCTGGTTCTAGCACCTGGCATGCCAAGAAAGTTACAGGAGCTCAGAATGTTGGGACAGCTCCAGGGAGCAACTGAGGGGCCAGCCCAGAAAATACATACTTTTAATATTTGACTCTTTAAAAAACTAAAAGAATATTACAGTAAAGAATATTAAACTGGTGATTATTATTATCACCAGTTTATTTGTGTTTTTCATTCACATTAAGTTTTTATATAATAAAACGGTAAAATACAGTACAGTACCATGAAAGTTATAAACATTTGCTCTGTTTAATTTACATACCTGCAACATCTCTTCAGGTGCACTCACTGACTTCTTATTTAACAAGACTAATGATCTAAGAGTTTCAACCTTTTCCTTTAAACGACGATTCTTTTGAGTAAGGAATTTTAACTTTTTCTTTTGTTGCTGAACCTTTTTCATTGCAATAGTTAAACATTTTCTTGTTTCTGAATGTGATGACAGAACTTCTTCAGTAAAATCGCCTACATATCTGAAACGTTTACATCGTTTGTTTGGTGGTAATAGTGACACAGCTGTAGTTATTGGTATCGATGGTGATGGCAAGGCTACAGCTACTGGCACTGATGGTGGTGATTGGGGTGCAGCCATTGGAGTAGACTGTGGTGGCAGGGATGCAGTTATCGGTGTTAAAATTATTGACTCAACCTGAGGAGAGGTGTTGAGCATGTTTCTGTAAAATAAAATATATAAACTAATTTTCCATTCAGTACAGAGTGCCACCTCATAAATCTAGATATAGCAGAAACCTTGGAAATTTAGAAAGATATTGCTATTGGAAATACATTAAATTCCGAACATGTTTCCTTTTTCTGTAATGTGTACAGAAAATCCAGACCAATTCAGCACTGTTTATACTCACTGATTACTTGCATATTTTTTTACTAATATTTAGGCATTAAATATTAATTAGAAAATACAGTTTTCCTATATTTTTTTACAGTATTTGAACCAGATTAAAAATTATATAATTAATAATATTAATCATTATATCAGGGGACAGGCAGCCAGAATGTGTCATAGACTTAAGGCTTATATCGAGGTCTCCCCCACCCTAAGGTCGAATTACTGACTATGCCCAGAATGCAACCCCACAACAAGCTGACTAACTCCTGAGTACCTACTTACTGCTAGGTGAACAGGAAAGGGCATTAGGTGATAGGAAATGTGCCCAACCATTTGTCCTGCCCGGGATTCGAACCCAGAATTCTTGATTGTGAGTCGAGAACAAACCAGACTGTGCTACTGGGGCCCTCAAATATATAATACAGAAGAATATGACATTTTACTGGGGCTGACCCAATGCTGCTACACTCTGTAAACCTGTTCTAACCATACATGGGCACCTGTGCACTGGTGAGAAACCTCAGGAAGGGGGGGGGGGGTCCTCCCAGAAAATGCAACAAAATATCAATAAAATATTTTATACATAACTTTTTAAATGATTTTGATATCAAAATATGCACAAAAGTATGTTCTATTCTTTTCCATACTAATAATAATAATAATAATAATACACAAAAACTCAAAACTGTTTATATAAAATTGCTGAAAATAACAAACTGGATACATATATATATATATATATATATATATATATATATATATATATATATATATATATATATATATATATTACAGTATATGAATTTATAAATGCTCTCGATATTTAAGAAATATACAAAGCAATTTTTTTTTTTTTTTTTTTTTTTTTTGATGATACACAATGATGTACCTTCGGTGCATGCTCTTCAGGCAAGTCCTTGACTCCAGAGAGAATGTGTGTGATGCTCCGCCAGGCTTCTTTGACTTTGTTTTTGTCCGTTAATCGGTTGGCAAGTATCCGCAGAGTGACTGCAGCACTAACAGGCTCTTCTTTTTCTAACTGCAGTGTTGCTAATTTTCGAAAAACGTTGTCTACTTTCTCGTCATCACTGTCAAAATAAGTTATATATTTTTGTGAAACAAGATAACAAAAAATCTATAATAAATGTACTACTTAATTCTGTGCATGTCCATATAATATACATCATCATTCTGAGGCAGATTTTACATTCTCCGCCATAAACTCTTGCACACTCAACCCCTTGTATTTTTCTCCATTTGAGGAAATTGAAAGTGGCATCAGCCCAAAGAAAAGGGGCAGTCATCTATTTACAAATCTTACAAATGAAATAAAAACTCATGAAAACCTACTGATAACTACAGTACAGTATACAGACAGACATTTTCTTAGTTATATTTATACACTGTCAATGTCATCATTTCATATTTTATATAAATACTGAGATTATTAATACTGAGTATTTATATAAATACTGAGCCACTGAGATACAGTAGATACTTTATTCTACTAGGGTATTCATAGTAGATCACGATAGGTACAGTATTTCCAAAACAGCATATCTCAAGCTTTCCGCGCTTATACAACTTTAGCAAGATGATCCTGGGAGTCCCTTGCAGACATCTGTCGAAAAGGCCGGTTGTTTGAATCCCCCACCTATCTGAATTCTCACTACTTAATTTAATTCTCATCTTTACTTATTTTGTATTATAACATATTTCATTTACATTTTTATCACTCATTATTCTCTTGTCTGGTCTTTTTGAAATGTCTGGCTTAATTCTATAGCCTATGATCCTCCCCATGCTTCTTCCACAATGTCATAAACCTTTTCAAAGTCAAAATAATGAAGTCTGGTAGAATATATCCTTTTAATCCCCACTGAAATTTTATGAGCAACAGACCTCATAACTCATGGGGCAGGTATTTGATGCAAGTGTATGATCTTTTCCTTGTTTAGGAATAGAAAATTAGGTTGCCAATCACCAACCTGTTAAGAAAACCACCTCCTGCCAAATTCTGTTGTATACCCCTAAAAGGAAAATTAATAGTTCTTCAGACAAGTTGCAAATTATGGCAATGGAATCCTTTCATGCCTAGGAAATGTGTTGCCAAATGCAAAGAGAACTGCTCATAACTAATGTTGTGTACTGTGACAGTAATATCAACTCAGAGCATAGGCCTATAGTAGGAGACAAAGCCCTGTCTTCCAGGAATCCCCCAAAAAAAGAAACGGAAAAACTTCTTATGCGCAGGTCAATTCAAAAGGAGTTGGACTAACTGAGAAGTTCCTGCAGCCTCACAGAAGGGCCACTGGTAGCTGCTTGTCTTTGCAGTCAGTGTGAAGATAATTTTGCTATTGGAAGCATGCTGAAATGGATAGTGGAATACAGACATACAGAAGTAAATAAGGAACAACACATGTGCAAGACAGCCTCAAGGAAGACAAATCTTTAAGTTTATCTGAATATTTCAGTTCTGCAGTGTAGCAGACCTATGTTTACAGGGCCAGCTATGAAAATTGAGGGCTTGTTCTCTCCTCTAACTGTTTTGCACATTGGTACTGCAATTTACTGGTGGCATGTGATGAGATTTTATCATTTTCTAAACAATCCCTGTTGATTTTCTAGTGGTCATGCATTGTTTGGAGTGATTTTAAGAAATTCTGACATAGCATGCTGTTACCTGGAAAGATGTTATGAAATATTTCTGAGGTCGAGAAATTCTTTCTGCGAAGCTTCCTGTACCTTTTAGAAGGGGACAAAGCCATTTTGGGCACCTGCCCTTCTGGAGCATGTGGTCAATCAAAGCCTGGTGCAAACTTCAAGTTCTAAGAAAGGCAAAGCATTGTGGAGCTACCAAGGGGTACTTGCTCAAAAAAGTTACATTAAACAATGATAACTTGCATAATTAACAAAATGCTGTAACATTACTCACTTTTTGACAATGTCAGTAAGTCTGGTATATATTGTAATGCTCTCATCTCGATTTGTGATGCCCGGTTGTTTCTCACAGAGCACAGCGAGTCCCTGCCAGGCCACAGGACTTTCAGGGTCTACCTGTGTTGCCATCTGTAAAAAAAAAAAAGGAAATCTAAGCAACTTTTTTTCACGTACACTACTTTCCTAGGAGAGCAATCAAGTGCTACAGGTTGGAAAGAACCTTATTGTCTGTACTCATAGTACGGCAATTACTTATTCCCTGCAATATATCTTCTTTTGTGATATACCCAATTTCATTAATGTCAATTCATTATTTGTATCGCATTTCTGTACACCTGTATTTTTGTAGTCATAGCAAGGAATGTGATACTGTAATTCCTGTTGTCAGGGACAGGAAGCTTGCACTGAGGCTTATCAAGGGTTCCCCCACCCCTCCTAGGCCAGTTACTGACCTTCCCCTGGATGCCACCCACAACAGTTGTCTTACTCCCAAGTACCTATTTACTGCCAGGTAAACAAACACATCAGGTGAAAGTACATATGCCTAACCATTTCTAGCCTGCCCAGGGATTGAACCCAAGTCCCCTCAATTGTGAACAAAGGATACAGACCACTGTGCTACAGCAGCTTTTTCTCTTAATATCAAATACAGTACTGTATGCATATTTTTACCCTCTTCAAACAATGTATTTATTATACAGAGGATGAGTTACAATAACGTGGCTGAAAATTGTTGACCAAACCACACACTAGAAATTGAAGAGACAACGACGTTTCGGTCCGTCCTGGACCATCGACTTGATAATTGGTCCAGGGCGGACCGAAACGTCGTCGTCATTGTTTCTTCAATGTCTAGTGTGTGGTTTGGTCAACATATTTATTATACTTTAGACTGATATACAAAAATAATAACCCATGAAGACCTTGAAAAAAAACGGAAAATTACCATGAGTGCTTTTTTAGAGTCCTCCAGTTTGCCCAACTTTTTTTTTTTTTTGAGATATATACAAGAGTTGTTACATTCTTGTACAGCCACTAGTACGCGTAGCGTTTCGGGCAGGTCCCTGGAATACGATCCCCTGCCGCGAAGAATCGTTTTGTCATCCAAGTACACATTTTCATATTAATTACTTTGTAAGTAATTTATATAATAATTAATTTTGTAATTTGTAATTATTATGTTAAGTAATTAATTTATATAATTAATAATAAATTAAGCCCCCACGTGGTGCGTTTTCTTCCAACCCACAGAAAATAGTCGCTGTATGCAAAGCAAACGGCGAAATTTCTGGGGGCTGAAGAAAACGTAATACCATATCTGTGACTAACCGTCCTTGGTTGCGTGCGCATCACGCTGGGGCATTTAAGCGCGTCCAGGGGACTCGGCCACTCTTGCTGGCCGTCTCCCGACGTTACACTACAAAACGCCCACCCGCCTCCCAGGTTCCTCTGCTTCCCCTGGCTTTACAGGGGAAGGCGCTTTTGCAGCTTGCAGAGGACACTTGTCCCAATTTGCAATGAATTTGTGTTACCTTTGGGGGGTGCTCCGACGGAACCCCCAAAGTGATAAGCCAAGAATACCAAGAACTGGAATTACCGCAGTCTAATTACAGATTTCACGGCAATTGAATTACATTAGCATGATAACAGCTATCCATTATTTGCTGTATAATTTTGTATGCCCATTCACTATTCATTATGAGGCAGTATTTATTTATCCATTTAGTCGTTATAATTAGCCTATGCTTCTTCATGCAAGAACTTCTTTAATAATCATTTATGATTATTTTAATTTGTGATAAATTTCATATTAATTACTTTGTAAGTAATTTATATAATAATTAATTTTGTAATTTGTAATTATTATGTTAAGTAATTAATTTATATAATTAATAATAAATTAAGCCCCCACGTGGTGCGTTTTCTTCCAACCCACAGAAATCAACCTTTACTGTCTAAAACTTCAAGAGAATGAACCTGTAGCAAACTCCAAATGGAAAATAATAAAATTCTGACTTTTGCCTCAGCCTAAATTTGTTAAACTCCGACATAAGAACAGAATTAACACTAAGAATGTTTAAGCTGACCATTCTAACAAAACTTAGCCAGCTTGCCTTAATTAATGTTCCGAACCATAATGGAAACTGACCCAAGTATAGGATGGGTTAACCCAAGTATCGTGTTTTCAAAAGGGTCGCCCGTCTTGGAAAAGATGAACGCTGAATGAATATTGTTGAAAACATCTTGATTACTTATTAAACCAAAATTATTTATTAGTCAGAAGAATGACAGAAACGCGATCTATATGTAAAACTTCTACCAGACAAATATTTTAAGTAAAACCGAAGATATTTGTAGTTGTATAAAAGTGGCAGTTTTCATCTCTCGTCGAGCTCGAAAACCGCAGCATTCATCTCAGATCCATGCCTATTTCACGCAGATTCCCTAATAAACGTAAGAGTTTTATATGTCACAAGAAAGATAGAAATATAAGCTTTATTCTAAATACCTTACCATGGGCATATTTAAATTTAAAGCGAAGATACGTGTACTTTTATAATAGCCGAGCTCCGACCCCGGACAGATCGATCGACGGAGCAACTCTCTCTCAGAACAATGCTTATTTCACGTAAATTCGTTAATAAACATATATGTTTTATATGTCTCAAGAAAAGCAGACATATAAGCTTCACTTTAAGCACTTTACCATAGATATATTTAAAGTTCTAATGAAGATACATGTATTTTAAAAATTACGGAGCTCCAACCCCGTACAGACTGAACGACAGAGCAACTCTCTCTCAGATCAATGTTTATTTCACGTAAACTCGTTAATAAACACAAATGTTTTATATGTCATAAGCAAGATAGAAATATGAGCTTCATTTTAATTACATTACAATAGACATATTTATAGCTCAAGTGAAGATACATATGTTTTTATAGTGGCGTTCAGTAGCTTTTCGGTCATGGAGTGTAACGCCTACGCACTTGCCGATATATTGTATAATTAACAAAGATACGCTAATAAAGCCTAAAATCTTATATGCCTCCAGAAAGACCGAGATATGAACATTATTATGATTGCACCAAATGAAATATATTATGTTGGAGGACAAAGATATATCAATTTTAAATTAAGTTTCGACTCTTGCTCCGGCGAGAGAGATGAGGCGACTCTCGCCCCATCTATTGGAGATTCTGTCAACTAAAGACCCAAAGCTACTCAAACCCTCCTAACATTACTTAGGTAATGAAGTAATATGGTATATTTACTCACTATAATGTGGGTGCTGAATGCAGAACATGAGAAAACATACATTTACTCCAAACTAATATCATTTCATTATAAAATAAGCAAATAAGTGGCATCAAAGGAAGTCGACGGTCCAAGCGGTTTATTAAGTTATCAAGATGTTTTCAACAATATTCTTTCAGCGTTCGTCTTTTCTAACATGGGCGACCCTTTTAGAAGCGCGATACTTGGGTTAACCCATCCTATAGTTGGGTCTGTTTCCAACTGGGGTTCGAATATAAACACAGGGTGCTGAGTGTGCTACGTTCTCTACAACCAACAAAATAAAACTCGAATCACATCTAAATATCTTTGATGGCTCTAAAATAAAATATATATATGTATATAAATTCCTAACGGCTTTCTGGAAATTTAGCATAGGACTAAATACGTTGTTTTGCAATCTGCTTTCTTTCTTTATTATGCACCCCATACCCAACCCGTGGGTACCTTGGTACCTTGAGGGTACCTTGAGGTGCTTCCGGGGCTTATCGTCCCCGCGGCCCGGTCATCGACCAGGCCTCCTGGTTGCTGGACTGATCAACCAGGCTGTTGGACGCGGCTGCTCGCAGCCTGACGTATGAGTCACAGCCTGGTTGATCAGGTATCCTTTGGAGGTGCTTATCCAGTTCTCTCTTGAACACTGTGAGGGGTTTGCCAGTTATGTCCCTTATGTGTAGTGGAAGCGTGTTGAACAGTCTCGGGCCTCTGATGTTGATAGAGTTCTCTCTCAGAGTACCAGTTGCACCTCTGCTTTTCAACGGGGGTATTCTGCACATCCTGCCATGTCTTCTGGTCTCATGTGATGTTATTTCTGTGTGCAGGTTTGGGACCAGCCCCTCTAATATTTTCCACGTGTAAATTATTATGTATCTCTCCCGCCTGCGCTCAAGGGAATACAGATTTAGGCTCTTTAGTCGGTCCCAATAGTTTAGATGTTTTACCGAGTGGATTCTAGCAGTAAAGGATCTCTGCACGCTCTCCAGGTCAGCAATTTCACCAGCAGTGAAAGGGGCTGTCATTGTGCAGCAGTACTCCACTCTAGAGAGCACAAGCGTTTTGAAAAGTGTCATCATCGGTATAGCATCTCTAGTGTGAAAAGTTCTTGTTATCCAACCTGTCATTTTTCTTGCAGTTGTGACGGCTACTTTATTGTGTTCTTTAAAGGTAAGGTCTTCCGACATGAGTACACCCAGATCCTTTACATTGCCTTTTCGTTCTATGTTATGATTTGCCTGAGTTTTGTACGTGGTTTCCGTTTTTATATTTTCATTTTTTCCATAGCGCATGAGCTGGAACTTGTCTTCGTTAAACACCATATTATTTTCTGTAGCCCATAGAAAGACCTGATCTACATCTGACTGGAGGTTCGCCGTGTCCTCTATGTTGCCTACTCTCATGAAGATCCTAGTGTCATCTGCAAAGGATGATACAGTGCTATAGGTTGTGTTCTTGTCTATGTCCGATATGAGGATGAGAAAAAGTACTGGAGCAAGCACAGTACCCTGGGGGACTGAGCTCTTAACGGTTGACGGGTTGGATTTTATTTTGTTGACTATTACACATTGGGTTCTGTTGGTCAGGAAATTGTAGATCCATCTGCCTACTTTTCCGGTAATTCCTTTTGAGCGCATTTTATGGGCAATAACACCATGGTCACATTTATCAAAAGCTTTTGCGAAATCTGTGTAAATTACATCAGCGTTTTGTTTGTCTTCCATAGCATCTAATGCCATATCATAGTGGTCCAGCAACTGCGACAGGCAAGAGCGCCCTGTTCTGAAACCATGTTGTCCGGGGTTATGGAGATGCTGTGATTCCATGTATTTTGTGATCTTACTTCTTAGCACTCTCTCAAAAATTTTTATGATGTGCGATGTTAGTGCTATCGGTCTGTAATTTTTTGCCTCTGCCTTATTTCCTCCTTTATGAAGTGGTGCTATCTCTGCTGTTTTTAGTATATCAGGAATAACGCCAGTATCTAGGCTTTGTCTCCACAGAATGTGAAGGGCCTGCGATAGTGGTTTTTTACAGTTCTTGATGAATATGGAGTTCCAAGAATCCGGGCCTGGTGCGGAGTGCATAGGCATACTGTTTATGGCTTCTTCAAAATCCAGTGGGGATAGGGTGACGTCTGATATATGATTTGATGTTGGTATCATATCCATGAAAAATTCATTTGGGTTATCGATCTTTAGTGCGTTTAATGGCTCGCTGAAGACAGAGTCGTATTGCTTCCTCAGTAGCTCGCTCATTTCTTTGTTGTCATCGGTGAAAGTTCCATCTTCCTTTCGCAGGGGCCCGATACTAGATGTGGTTTTTGATCTTGATTTTGCATAGGAGAAAAAATATTTCGGGTTTCTCTCTATTTCACTGATGGCCTTTTGCTCTCTTTCCCTCTCCTGCGTTTTGTATGATTCTTGTAGCTTGAGTTCAATTTTTCCTATTTCGCTACCTAAACTTCTTCGCCGTTCCTGAGATAGGNTATATATATATATATATATGATAGGGTGTCTCAAGATCACAAGGTCTTCTCTGAGTACCCTTTATTTTCTTCTCCGAGGCTAGGGGTCCCTACACTTGCACCAGAGGTGGTAACCCGTCTATATACATACATTATTATATATATATATATATTACATTTATATATAGTATATATTATTTTATTATAATATATATATATAATATATATATATATAATATATATATATATTCATGAAGCTACGTAGAAGGTTTCAAGATTTCAAGAGACCTGTACAAGTTCCTAGGAGATTAGCCTAGGTGTGAGGAGGATGGGGGGTCTTCAGCCGCGAAGACAGCCTGGCAGACCACCTCCTCCCCGTCCCCCCCCCCCTGGGGCGGCGGTGAAGGAGCAGAACAACTCTCAGTATCGTCAACGGGTCCATAGGTATTAATTCTTTTAGTAATTGTTTCTTCAGCATAGTGAAGCATACTTGTGCCCGAGCCTAGCAGCTACACCGGTGAAGGTGCGGTCGTGGGCGTGTACCAGTGAGTGTTGTGGGCGGCTGCGTGAAGATACAAGATATTGTTTATACGAGACATTGAATAAATATACAATAAATATGGTTTACTGGGATGAGTGAACAAATAAACAAGTGAACATAGTTTACACGTGTGGCCGAGGCGCGACTGGAAGGTCATATTTAAGTCTCGGTGGAGGATAACTGGGGGTATAAGCTGAGCGGTCTGTGAGGAGTTTGGCAGCCAGTGTGGTGGTGTTATGACTGGCGGCGGGGGCGGTCTGCCAGCAGTGTGGGGGGAGGGGCCTGGTGCCCAGCCCGGGTCTGCCAGCATGGTGGTGGGGGGGGGGGGGGGCCTGGTGCCCAGCCCGGGTCTGCCAGTATGGTGGGGGGGGGGGCCTGGTGCCCAGCCCTGGTCTGCCAGCATGGTGGTGGGGGGGGCCCTGGTGCCCAGCCGGGTCTGCCAGCATGGTGGGGGAGGGGGCCTGGTGCCAGCCGGGTCTGCTAGCATGGTGGGGGGGGGGGCCTGGTGCCCAGCCCTGGTCTGCCAGCATGGTGGGGGGGGGGGCCTGGTGCCAGCCCGGGTCTGCCAGCATGGTGGGGGGGGGGGGGCCCTGGTGCCCAGCCCGGGTCTGCCAGCATGGTGGTGGGGGGGGGGGGGCCCTGGTGCCCAGCCCGGGTCTGCCAGCATGGTGGGGGGGGGGCCCTGGTGCCCAGCCCGGGTCTGCCAGCATGGTGGGGGCCCTGGTGCCCAGCCGGGTCTGCCAGCCATGGTGGGGGGGGGCCATGGTGCCCAGCCTGGTCTGCCAGCATGGTTGGGGGATCCCCCCCCCCCCCCCGGGTTTTCCCAAGCAAGGTGACGGAGAAGATTGTGAGGAAAAACTAGAAGAACATCTGGTGATAAATAATTTTGTAACATCACCAGCAAGGGTTCAGGGATGGCAAATAGAGGCTTAATAGAATTCTATGACCAGGCTACTAAAATTCAGCAAGAAAGAGAAGGGTGGGCAGACTGCATATTTTTTGGTTTGCCAGAAAGCCTATGACACAGTACCCGACGAGACACTAGTGAAGGTAGGAATACAAGGGAAGGTACTCCAGAGGATGAGGGAGTACCTAAGCAACAGAAGACAGCGAATCACTGAGGGCTGAGGTGTGAGAGTGGCGAGACGACGGTGTCACCTCACAAGGTTCAGTCCTTGGACCTATCCTGTTACTGATATATGTAAATGATCTCCCAGAAGGAATAGACTTGTTCCTGTCAATGTTTGCTGCTAATGTGAAAATTATGAGGCGGCTTAAGACAGTGGAGAATGGCAAGAGGCTACGAGATGACCTACACAAAATGAAGGAATGGTCCAACAAATGGGCACTAGATATTAACTATGGTAAATGTCAAGTAATGAAGCTAGGTGGAGGGAGCAGGAGGCCAGAGACAAGGTACCAAAGTTCTCCGTGAAACTGACAGAAAGAAGGACCTATGAGTTACTCTCACCGAACCTGTCTCACATAAAAAGGATATTATCAGCGGCGTATGCAAGGCTGGCTAACATCAGAACTGCCTTTGGAAACCTTTTTAAGGAATCATTTTGAAGCCTGTATACCACTTATGTCAGACCAATCCTAGAAAATGTGGCTAGAACATGGAGCACATACATTGTCAAGCACAAGAGGAAGTTGAAGGTTCAAAGGTATGCAACTAGACTGGTTGCAGAACTACGAGGCACGAGGTATGGTGACCAAACCACACATCACAAGATGGAGAAACGACGTCGTTTCAGTCCGTCTTGGACCGTTATCAAGTAGTGTGATGGTCCACGACGGACCAAATGATCGAACTTTCTCCATTTTCTGATGTGTAGTTTGGTCATCATATTTTCAGCCACGTTATTTTCACTCGTCATCTGCATGAGTTACGAATAAAGGCGGCGTGAATTGCACCTCACGCCGCTGGAAAACAGAAGAGTTAGAGGGAGACATGATTACCAACCAATCATGCTGGTTGATCAGTCCAGCAACCAGGAGGCCTGGTCGATGACCGGGCCGCGGGGACGCTAAGCCCCGGAAGCACCTCAAGGTAACCACGTTCAAAATTCAAAGGGAAATTGACAGGAGAGATAGATATTATTTTACTTGGATGGTATGCGCATAAGGGGACACAGGTGGTAACTAAGTACCCAAATGACCCACAGAGACAGAAGCATTTTTTTTCGATGTCGGTAGTTAACTAATGGAATGCATTACGTGCGGTGGACTCCATATACATATTCAAATGTAGATGTGATAGAGCCCTATATTCTAAGGAACCTGTGCACCAGTTGATTGACTATTGAGAGGCGGGACCAAAGAGCTGAAGCTCATTCCTCACAAGCACAATTAGGTGAGTACTTTGGCCATTGCTAAGTGTGTTGGCGTCCTCTAGAGAGGGGTGCTGCCCTCTAGAGAGGGGTGCTGTCCTCTAGAGAGGGGTGCTGTCCTCTAGAGAGGGGTGCTGTCCTCTAGAGAGGGGTGCTGCCCTCTAGAGAGGGGTGCTGTCCTCTAGAGAGGGGTGCTGCCCTCTAGAGAGGGGTGCTGCCCTCCCCGTCTCCAATTTACTCTGGAAGATCAACGGGAACATCTGTGATTAACAAATTGATTAGATGGAATTATTTTTATTTGGCGCTAATTTCACCGCTGTTGTGTACTACATAAATGAATTGTAAGCTGGTAAGCCTTTGTTGTTCTTTGTTGTATCTGTCTCCCACTTGTTCTTTACTACGCCACTGAAGGAACACTGTCTAATGTTCCTCTTATGTTACCTGTTTTCACTCCTGTCTTGTCCTTCCTTTCTCATTCTCATTCATATTAAATATTCTGCCATGTCGCTTTACCTGTATCTTAGAGTATCTTAAGTTGTGACTGTGTCCTGGTGTCTCTCTCTCTCTCTCTCTCTCTCTCTCTCTCTCTCTCTCTCTCTCTCTCTCTCTCTCTCTCTCTCTCTCTCTCTCTTCTCTCTCTCTCTCTCTCTCTCCTCTCTCCTTAGAGAGAAGAGGGGGAGAGGGAGAGGCGGAGAATTGATATTAAGGATCAGTTGCCTTAACCAGTCGTCATAGGGTAATATATACATGCTAGTGTATGTATTACAGTGTATAGTGCTAATGTGTGTGGGGGGGGTCATTTCGGGTGTGGAGGGTCATTTGGGGTGTAGCAGATATAAACACATGGAAATTATAAAATGTAAAAGACTGTTACTCACATATTAATAAATAAATAAATTATGCTTCGAAAAAAATCAACAAAAAGAGTCTAAAAAATCATTGAAACAGTCCATGACGCTAGGTCGATCCTTCCTGCTCCAAACATTTTCTCAGTGTAACTATCTCCGTCTTGGCAAATATGACACTAAAAAACCCTAACGAAGACTAGTGTCCCTCATATATGACCTCGTACAAGTACAGTCTGCAGAAACCCATTCTAGAAATTTCATAAATAGTGAAGTTTGGATTCCAGATTATCTACATGTATTAAACAGATGGAGGACGCACCGAGAAGCAGGTCTGTATGTTACTCTCTTACTTGTTATAAAGAAATGTTAAGGTACTCATATGATGTGGTTGAGATATTAGTGATCAAAGTAGAGAACAAAAGTTTAGTAATTATCCTCTTATAGCGACCCCTCAGATGCAGGAGTCGCAGAGTGAGATCAGGAATTATCCTCTTATAGCGACCCCTCAGATGCAGCAGTCGCAGAGTGAGATCAGGAATTATCCTCCTATAGCGACCCCTCAGATGCAGCAGTCGCAGAGTGAGATCAGGAATTATCCTCCTATAGCGACCCCTCAGATGCAGCAGTCGCAGAGTGAGATCAGGAATTATCCTCCTATAGCGACCCCTCAGATGCAGCAGTCGCAGAGTGAGATCTAAATATAAAGTATCGAGACTGAAGACAACAAACCCGGCACAATGATTGTCCTTACAGGAGACTTCAACCTCTCAGAATTGAGGTGTAAGATTATAAATAATAATATTAATAATATACTTGACAGAATGACAGGAAGTAGTGTAGATGGCAGACATAAAGCTGAACTAACGAGAGACTGTGACAAGATAAGGGAATGCGCTAAGCCCAGTGTATATAGCCACTGTGTGACAAGTTCGCCTTAAACCAAATAAAAACCAACTAGATAATAGACTTAACACGCTCGACCTGATCTTCATGAACATTGAACGAATCGGTGACATATAATCTCAAATACAACTTACTCGGATCACACCTCAGAGTTGTAAAAATAAAATATATGATGTCCAAAAGACATATACAGTATAGTAATGTTTCCTCCGTCCTGTTCACATTTAAGCACTAAGATAGCGATTCGACAGTTAAGTCACCAATATAACAGTACAGATGGGCGGTTAAACTAGGCAGTGGAAACAGGAGGCCAGACCCAGGATACAGAATAGGAGATGAAGTACTTCATGAAACGGACAGAGAGAAAGATCTAGGGGTTGACATCACACAAAACCTGTCTCCTGAAGCCCACATAAAGATAATTACATCTGCGGCATATACGAAGCTGGCTAACATCAGAACAGCCTTCAGGAACCTGTGAAAGGAATCATTCAGAACTTTGTGTACCACATATGTAAGACCAATGCTGGAGTATGCGGCCCCAGCATGGAGCCCGTACCTTGTCAAGCACAAGACGAAACTGGAAAAAGTTCAGAGGTATGCCACTAGGCTAGTCCCAGAACTAAGAGGCATAAGTTACGAGGAAAGGCTGCGGGAAATGCACCTCACAACACTGGAAGACGGAAGAGTAAAAGGAGACATGATCACTACCTACAAAATTCTCTGAGGAATTGCCAGGGGTAGATAAGGATAAACTGTTTAACACTGGTGGTACGCGAACAAGGGGACACAGGTGGAAACCGAGTACCAAATGAGCCACAGGGATGATAGAAAGAACTTTTTCAGTGTCAGAGTAGTTAACAGGTGGAATGCATTAGACAGTGATGTGGTGAAGGCTGACTCCATACACAGTTTCAAATATAGATATAATAGAGCCCAATAGGCTCAGGAATCTGTACACCAGTTGATTGACAGTTGAGAGACGGGACAAAGAGCCAGAGCTCAACCCCCGCAAGCACAACTAGGTGAGTACACACACACACACACACACACACACACACACACACACACACACACACACACACACACACACACACACACACACACACACACACACACATACATATGGGGGTTGACATCGCGCCAGACCTGTCCCCTGCCGCTCATATCAAGAGGATAACATCAGCGGCATATGCCAGGCTGGCCGACATAAGAACGGCATTCAGAAACTTGTGTAAGGAATCATTCAGAGCTTTGTATACCACATATGTCAGGCCAATCTTGGCGTATGCAGCCCCAGCATGGAGTCCATATCTAGTCAAGGATAAGATCAAATTGGAAAAGGTTCAAAGGTTTGCCACCAGACTAGTACCCGAGCTGAGAGGTATGAGCTACGAGGAGAGACTACGGGAATTAAACCTCACTTCGCTGGAAGACAGAAGAGTTAGGGGGGACATGACCACCACATTCAAGATTCTAAAGGGAATTGATAGGGTAGATAAAGACAGGCTATTTAACACAAGGGGCACACGCACTAGGGGACACAGGTGGAAACTGAATGCCCAAATGAGCCACAGAGATATTAGAAAAAACTTTTTTAGTGTCAGAGTGGTTGACAAATGGAATGCATAAGGAAGTGATGTGGTGGAGGCTGACTCCACACACAATTTCAAGTGTAGATATGATAGAGCCCAATAGGCTCAGGAACCTGTACACCTGTTGATTGACAGTTGAGAGGCGGAACCAAAGAGCCAGAGCTCAACCCCCGCAAGCACAATTAGGTGAGTACATACACCTCTTTTATATACATATAGATTGATACCGTGTGTTAGGTATCAATCATAATCTCATAATAATCTCTATAATCTCTCGAGTTATGGTCCAGCCGATGCTGCAGTTACTGCAACTCCGCTGTCGGTTCCATCTCGAATATCCGCGAGTACTTGTATCCAAGATGAGTTTTAGCTGTAGCACATTCTGTTCCTCGACCACTGCCATGATTCGTCCACAGTGACTGAGATTGTTGGCTGCAACCGGCTTGTACCCCAACATAAAGATTGTGGCGTGTTCTTATACATCTTTCGTTCCTCAATTCCCTCTTCCCGGTGCTGTTGCAGGATAACGGGCTACCTCAAATTTGCTGAAAGATCTTACAGATGAACGTATTCAAAATTGTCTCTTTTCGGCACCCTTGGCATCCAGTAATACAAATTGTTATATTCTCAGATTCTAAAATGAGAGAATTTGCAGGACCTTGATGACCCATCCTCAATTGGTTAGCATTTTCACAGCTATTTTGATTTTAGCGACTGTCCATCTGCCTGTCTTTTTCTAAAATGTTGTAGTGCAGGTTTTGAGTCTGTAACATTCACTGTTACCCTTCTGTTCTGGGTAGCTTAATGTTTGCGTTAAGGAGGCGTGGGTCACATTCCCTGCTTTTTCTTTCTTGTCGTTTTGAAAGGTATTATCTCTAGTTACATGCTGCTCCAGCCCTGCCGGAACAACCGTGGACATCTTCAAGAAAAAACTGGACTGTTTTCTAAGAGAAGTTCCGGACCAGCCGGGCTGTGGTGGGTATGTGGGCCTGCGGGTCGCTCCAAGCAACAGCCTGGTGGACCAAACTCTCACAAGTCGAGCCTGGCCTCGGGCCGGGCTTGGGGAGTAGAAGAACTCCCAGAACCCCATCAAGCAGGTACCATTTGTGGTATTAGCAGATCCTTCAGTCAATGGGTGATGTAACCGCTGGTTTTCTCCTGAATGTTGTCTAAAACGTTGCTTGGTACGTTGTTACTACCAGCACTTAATCACAATTCAAATATTTACCACATTCTGTGTAACGCTTTTGTCCCTTTCCTGGACATGTGTGACGTAGTGGTTGGCGCAGTCTGCTCCCAATTGAATGGTGGTCCAGGGTTCAGTTTCAAGACAAGGTGAGACGTTTGGGCACATTTCCTGTTGTGGGTTGCATACTGGGTCAGTCGATAGCCTAACAGGCTCGCAGCCATCGATGATGGGAGACCAGGTCATGCATTCACGAGTGCTGATGTGTGAGGAAGCCGCCTTGCCTGAAAGTACAATTATTACATTGAAGACCACATATCACGGAAGGTTTGTTCGTGACAAACTTACACACAAAATTTACAGTATTATCTGGCCTTGGCGTATACAGTCCACTTCTGTAACGTCCAGCCACAGTTGCTGTAAGCACTTATCATTTATGGGCGGCGGGTTGAAATAAACACAATTACTGGTCAATGTAAAGTCAGTAAGGTTAAATCATCGTGAAATTTGAGCCGGTCTTCGTGTTTATGTAGTACTTACAGTAACGACGAGAGCCATTATACGTATATTGATCTGAAAGCAATTAGAAAGTACAAATCAGTACTACTGAATTTGGACAACCCGGAAAAGTTTTTGTACCGATGTTGCTAAGAAAACTTTACCTAACCTTCTTAGGCCTAATACACGCTGAGGCCTAATATAATACATATATGTACTATACTAGGCCTAGGAATACTTAAGTTTGGGGTTTAGCTTTATTTTTTCTGATTATAAAGTGAATAGTACCAAATTGTTCTATCTAGTTGACCATTACGTGTATATATGTATAATGGTACACATAGTTGCAAAAAACTACTGTCTAAGCAGGAGGAAGAGTTGTGAAATTTAGTTGCAAGTCAAACGGCTGGAGACGTTGTTGTTGTTATTTTAGATGTAGCTACTCAGAACGAAATGTCCATGTAGCACGGGCTATGGCGAGCCCGTAATTGAGTTCGGTTATTCATGATAACCGTGTTATTCTGGTATTTGAGCCAAAGTATTAAATGGAGGTGGGGTTTCCTCCCTTTTCCCTATTTCTTTTTCGCTTCTGTTTTAGTCTTGTTTTAATAACATTATCTTGGTGGCGGATGTTGGTGCAGAATGTTCACTAGTGTGATCCATTCTTTAACGGCTTTTCTAATTATTGTAGTGGCTGTGGAATGTGCTTCTAATGCAGCTGCTGTCATTGGATTAATGTTGAGTTTGATGCACAGGGCTTCGCCTGGTAAGGAAGGGAGAGTATACATGAGGTGCGAGTGTGCTGAGGTATAAGGGATGTGTGAGGAGTGAGGGGCGAGTGGGTGAGGTGGGGCGAGTGCGTGAGGTGGGGTGTGTGCGAGGTGTGGGCAGCCAGGCGGGGCAGGTGGGACAGCCAGCCTGGCGCCAGGTATTGATTACACTACCACACCTTCCCCACTACCTGGACCGCCCTCTCCTTCAACCACTCTCTCAACACCCATCCTATATGTTAAATACAAGTCATTGTTCAGCAATTTAGGTTTAGGTTAACAGTTAACAGGTTAACGCAGTTGTGAATGACGTATTCCAACAAGCAACGTTGTGGCTGTTGCTTGTTTGTTGGGATATTATTTCTCACACTTGAGATTGTTGACACGTTGAGAGAGCTTTATTGCATTAGTGTAGCCGAGGTCACCAACTTCACCGAGGGTGGTATATTACCTGCAGTTGTCATTGGCTCTCAGAGGTCACGACCTCCATAGGGTGCAGTCGCACCTCCACAGGTCTCCAGTATCAGCTAATGATACTGGTAATGGCTCCAAAAGGCCACCACTTACGGGCTATTCATGCCCGTGCCACCTTTTGGGTGGCTTAATCTTCATCAATCAATCAATCATTGGCTCTTGTTGAAGAGCAAGCTGGGCCACTCATCACCACACAGGTGTCGCTCCGCTCGCTTGTGTTCCCCACTTCTAAACTACGGCAGTATTTTTATTTTCACACTTTGTTTATCCGTGGATTGTACCTGGATGGTGGGTCTGGGAGTTCTTCTACTCCCCAAGCCCGGCCCGAGACCAGGCTTGACTTGTGAACATGGTCCTGTTCCTTGACGCGGCCCGCATGCCCACATACCCACTAAAGCCCGGTTGGTCCGGCACTTCTTGCAGAAAACTGTCTAGTGTTTTCGTGGAGACTTCCAATTTTGTTCAGGTAATATTTTTTATACTTGCTGAGAGAACATTGAACAACCGTGGACCTCTGATGTTCACGTAGTGTTCTCTGATTGTGCCTATGGCACCTCTGCTCTTCACTGGTTGTATTCTGCATTTCTTTCCATATCGTTCACTCCAGTATGCTATTATTTTACTGTACAAATTTGGGACCTGGCCTTCTAGTATTTTCCATGTATATATTATTAGGCATCTTTCTCGTCTCCTTTCTAGAAACTAGAAGAAAGCATTTTGAGAGCTTTGAGACGATCCCAATAGTCCGGGTGCTGTATCGTGTCTATGCGTGCCACATATGTTCTTTATATTCCCTCTGTTTCAGCAATCTCTCCCGCTTTGAAGGGAAAAGTGAGTATTGAGCAGTACTAAAGACAGGACAGTGCGATTTGTATAGTAAGAGCACTGTGATGGGATCCCTGGATTTGCAGGTTCTCATAATCCATCCTATCATTTTACTAGCAGACTATATTTTCTTGGTTATGCTCTCTTAACGTTATGTCGTCAGACATCATTATTCCCAGATCCTTTACATGTTGCTTTCCTATTATGAGCAAATTTGATTGTGTTTTGGTCCCTGTATTTTGTTCAAGATCTTCATTTTTACCATACCTGGAATTTATCACTGCTAAACATTTATTTTCTGCTGCTCAATTAAAAACTTTATTAATAATAGTTTTTAATAATAATAGTGATTAATGTAGTTTTTAAATGTCTTCTACACAGGCAATAGTGTAGAAGACTTCACAAACTACACAAGTGTAACCTCCATTGTCATATTTATCAAATGCCTTTGTAAAGTCCGTGTTTACCACATCTGCATTCTGTTTTTCTTCTAATGCGTCAGTGATTTTGTCATAGTGGTAGAGTAGCTGCGATAGGCATGGCCTTCCTGCTCTAAATCTATGTTGACCTCGGTTGTGGAGGTCATTTGTCTTCATAAAACTGGAAATCTGATACCTGATCACACTCTCAACATCTTTTTATTATATGGGACGTTAATGCGACTGATCTATAATACTTAGCCAATGCTTTGCCCCCTCTCTTGTTTATGGAAGGTATATCTGCTTAAAATGATATCAATCGACTTAAGAATGGTCCAGGACGGACCGAAACGTCGTCGTCCCTTCGCTTTCTAGTGTGTGGTCTGGTCATCAATATATCTGCTGATTTAAGTGCTTCTGGTATCTCCCCAGTGTTCAAGCTTTTTGTCCACACTTACTGCTTGTGCTACTGGCACTGCATTTCTTTATAAATATTAAATTGCAGGGCTGAGTGCATGGGCTGGCAAATACGGACACTCACAGGGATTAGTGCTCTTAGGGGTGTACAGTACTGTACTCTCCTTTTGTAAATAGGGTTTTGGGTAGATCTGCCAGTGGTAGTCTTATTTTGTAGTTCATTGCCTGCTGGAATTTGTTCCGGTTGACTGGTTGAGGGAATGCTCATTTCGTTGAGCATAATATTTTAATTTGTCCTCCTCAAGATGTGTTGATCTCGGTCTCCCACAAACGTCTTCCTCCCACCAAGAGCGCCTGGTGGCTGATTGGACAGCACTCAGTTCTCGTAATCCTGGGGACCGGGGTTTGATCCCCGGCGATGGCGGAAAACAAATGGGCAGTTTTCTTTCACCAGGATGCCAATGTTACCCCTTGCCCCCCGTTACCTAGCAGTAAATAGGTACCTGGGAGTTAGACAGCTGTTACGGGCTGCTTCCTGTGTGTGTGTGTGTGTGTGTGTGTGTGTGTGTGTGTGTGTGTGTGTGTGTGTGTGTGTGTGTGTGTGTGTGTGTGTGTGTGTGTGTGTACTCACCTATTTGTACTCACCTATTTGTGCTTGCGGGGGTTGAGCTTTGGCTCTTTGGTCCCGCCTCTCAACTGTCCAATCAACTGGTGTACAGATTCCCGAGCCTACTGGGCTCTATCATATCTACACTTGAAACTGTGTATGGAGTCAGCCTCCACCACATCACTGCCTAAAGCATTCCATCCGTTAACTACTCTGACACTGAAAAAGTTCCTTCTAACGTCTCTGTGGCTCATGTGGGTACTCAGTTGCAACCTGTGTCCCCTTGTTCGCGTCCCCCCAGTGTTGAATAGTTTGTCCTGGTCTACCCGGTCGATTCCTCTGAGGATTTTGTAGGTTGTGATCATATCTCCCCTTACTCTTCTGTCTTCCAGCGTGTGGTGTGTGTGTGTGTGTGTGTGTGTGTGTGTGTGTGTGTGTGTGTGTGTGTGTGTGTGTGTGGGTGTGTGTGTGTGTGTGTGAGGAAGGGGGAAGATCGTTGATTGACAGTTGAGAGGCGAGCCGAAAGAGCAGAGCTCTACCCCCACAAGCACAACTAGGTGAACATACCTAGGTGAATACATGATCAGCATAATCTTCATCGGTTATTCGCTCTCCAACACCCCCCGTTCCCTGGTGGTGGTGGCGGTGAGTGTACTGAAGGTGGCAGGTGGTGGATGGCCTCTACGAGGCAGCTGGTGGGGGGCCTCTACCAGGCAGCTGGTGGGGGCCTCTACCAGGCAGCTGGTGGGGATCATACAGAGTACTGTGTTCCTGCAGTCATTGTTGTTTTACGGGAACACGCACACCTCGCATCACACTAGGAGTTGTGTGGCATACAACTGGCCGGGGAGGTGTGTAAAGCGACCTACACTGGCCAGGGAGGTGTGTAGTGCGACCTACACCGACCAGGGAAGTATGCAGTGTGACGTAGAACAGGCGAGGAAGGTATGCAGTGTGACACAAACCGGGCGAGGGCAACCTTGCAAAAATCACCAACACATACTGGGAATACACACAAGTGCAGATGGCTAATGTTGACCTTGACAGGAACTTTTGTTGGGAAGGCAAACCCTCGTTGTTCCTGGTGGTGTCGTGCTCGTTGGTGGCCGCTCGCTTGTAATGCATGTGGTGAGTGATAGGGGGAAGTAAGGGGAGAGATGAAAACTTTAAACGTAGAAGAACTGTGCTGGAGGAGTTGGAGAAGAAAGCGGGAAGAAGTGAGGAGGCAAACTAAAAGTAGACGGGAAAGAAATTAAGAAAGATAATTAATACGGGAAAGGAATGATGCTAATAATAGAAGAAAAAGAATTGCTGTCATCAGCCATTTAACAATTTATAGACAAAAATCTTTCCAACTTGTTATCTGCGAGAACATTGAAACTTCAATTGGTGAAATTCAATAGGTAGAACGTCGGTTGTAGGGGAGGGGGGGGGGTGTCATGTTCCTAGGCCTCGTTCCCAACCACACCAGGGCCAGAGTCCTGCCTGACAAGCCGAACTCAGCGTCAGGTGGATTCTCCCTATCTCTCTAAACTTGCGCGATTATTTATCTGGGGCTAAGGAGCTAGGCCCCGCCTACATGAGAGAGCACAATCTTTCTACAGAACAATGGACAGGCGGCGTACAGGCGTCTCGCTGCAATTATCCGCTTATAACATCTTTCGCGGAGTAACTGGTCACCATAAGACCTGACCTCTGGGTCATAGTGCGACTTTAGCACTCTGAGGTGCGAGTTTCCATTGTCTAGTGGCAGACAGTCTGCGTCGCCGTTTCCTGTCGAGCTACACTCCATTGCTGTAGTGCTCTCAGTAAATATATAAATAAAACCATTTACGGTGATACACGCCCCGTTGTTTCCCATACCCATCTTGTGGGCGGTAGTGGAAAGGGTTACAGATGCTCATTTATGTGCCTCTGTAACCCTTTCCACTACCGCCTACAAAATGGCTATGGGGTTATCTTGGTTATCTTGAGATGATTTCGGGGCTTTTAGTGTCCCCGCGGCCCGTCCTCGACCAGGCCTCCACCCCCAGGAAGCAGCCCGTGACAGCTGACTAACCCCAGGTACCTATTTTACTGCTAGGTAACAGGGGCATAGGGTGAAAGAAACTCTGTCCATTGTTTCTCGCCGGCGCCCGGGATCGAACTGGGTGGCGGCGGCATGCTCGTTGGTGGCCGCACGCCTTGTTCCTGGTGGCTGCGTGCTGTTAAAGACGTGTTGGGTTTACGTGTATTGTAGGCTGTATGGCCAAATGCTTTCCTTGGAGAAGTTAATCTTTGACTTATTGTTGTTCATACTTGTAGTATTGTAAATACTTCTAGTAATACTATAATACTTATTGTAAATGCGCCAAAACTTGTGAAAGAATCACCATCAGTACCCAATGTAATTCTTGCATGTGTAAGTTTTTATTAGGCATTCATCGTTTTCAGATTTGTAAAGACACTGGGTTTGCGAGAATGTACCTTTTTATACACCAACATTGGTGTGGAGCCCATTGTGCATTCATGTAGATATTAATTTAAAATAAAAATTAAATATATTCTCATTCCTCCTGTTGTTAAAATTTACTACTTCACAGTCATAGTTCGCTGAAACAACTTATAATTTTATCATACTACTTGTGAAGGAGGAAATGTATATGTTTATCTCTCAGAATGTTTGGTAATATGATTATTGTTTGTGATGTGTGTCTATGTATGTATTAACACGATGTACTGAACGGGGTGAGAATAGCTTGAGCTACCTCATCCCTTTGTGTGTATTTTACATCAATAAACTTATTTCAATTTCAATTTCAACTTATAATTTAACATTTTTGCGGAAAGAAAGTAGACACAATAAACATTTGATTATTTACCTCTGATTCTTGCTGAATAGGCCACGACTGTCTGCCACTAGTTAGCTACGTTGTCCGAGCAGTGACCTATGACAATGACCAAACTGATTATGTGTGGCATTGTTAGTAATACATGTTTGTGTCGCTCAGGTGGCGAGGTGCGGTGCCACTGTAACCTGCCGAGGTGTGTCACTATGGGCTACATGTGCAAGAGCCTCCTGGGCGCCTGCTTCACGAGGAACACGCCCACACCCACTCACGCCTACACTCAGGCCCGTAAGGTCTACCACCGCTGGGCACCCATGCACGGCTGTGTCGAGTTCCTACCCATGTAAGTGTCACCTGTCTGTACCCCTTCCCCCCTGTCAGTCTGTCTGTGTCTGTCTGTCTGTACTCACCTAGTTGTGCTTACGGGGGTTAAGCTCTGGCTCTTTAGTCCCGCCTCTCAACTGTCAATCAACTGGTGTACAGATTCCTGAGCCTATTGGGCTCTGTCATATCTACATATGAAATTGTGTATGGAGTCAGCCTCCACCACATCACTGCCTAATGCATTCCATCTGTTAACTACTCTTGACACTGAAAAAGTTCTTTCTAACGTCCCTGTGGCTCATTTGAGTACTCTGTTTCCACTTGTGTCCCCCTTGTTCGCGTACCACCTGTGTTAAACAGTTTATCTACCCTGTCAATTCATCTGAGAATTTTTAGGTAGTGATCATGTCTCCCCTTACTCTTCTGTCGTCCAGTGACGTGAGGTGCATTTCTCGCAGTCTCTTTCTTTCTATTTCGTGCTCTCTCTCTCTCTCTCTCTTTCTTTCTTTCGTTCTTTCTTTTCTTTCTTTCTTTTCATTCTTTTCTTTCTTTCTTTCTTTCTTTCTTTCCCCTCCTCCCTCCCAACGTATATTAGATCGTAAGTTTACTGAATGAATGTAAATTTTACATGTGAACAGTAAGTATAATACTGGTGGTTGTGTTGGCTCAGGGGTCGACATGTGGAGTGCGCCAGGAAGGGAGGAATAAAGAGTGAGAAGTCGCCTGGTTCTCCTACCCCCAGCACCGCTCCCCAGCCGGACCCCGACCTCACCTGCTGCAGCCAGGACATGTGCAACTACCGCGATATTGACGTTTACATCCAGGTGGATGGCAACTACGACAGCCAGACAGGTGAGAGACAGCAGACAGATCCCTCAGCCCACCTCCCGTCTAGGGAAGTTGAGTGGCGATACTCACCTGCGGAGATACATGCTGTATATGCTATGCAACGAGTGATCATATTTGTCTTTTAGGAAATTGACTGGTGTTGATTCCCCATTCAATCACTATGGGCATGATCATTACACTTATTACGCCATCCTGCACTCAGATCGAACCATTTAAATTTGTTCTTTTCATTCTAAATACAAATATTGAATCTGAACCTTGGCAGTTTGAAAAATTATTTTTGTATTGTAAATTATCTTGGAATTGATAAGTGTTTAAAATACGGTATTGTCTTATTTGCCTGAGTTGTATATTAATGTTGCAGATATGAAGAGACGGGACTCTGAGATGATGGAGACACTATTGGTTCAGAGCTGCAACTATAGCAGTTCCCATAGCAGGAGGATTTATCCTGATTGTTTTAGTTCTCCTTGCTAGTAGAATGCTGGGCTAAAGAAAATAAAAGACAAAAGAATGGCACCGGTAATATCAATTTAGTAATAAGATATGGTAATTATTTTTAGTGATTTATTATATTTGTATCTGCCATGAAACATACCACAGTAACATAAGTTTCTGACCTCAATTTAAGGGATGCTATAATACATCTCTGTTGATGCTGGGTGACGGGACACCACGAGCGTAGCTCTCATCCTGTAATTACAATTAGTAATTACAGTATAATCACAGAATTCATGTTGTGGCAGGCATCTTTTCATATGGGTATGTCATAACACTGTGTAAGACACTAAACATTGTTCCAGTCTAGAATGGCCATCAGAAGAAACATTTTGACCTTGATCTTAACCCCCAACCGCTGCCCGTTCTCCCCCTCCCAAATGATACTGGCCCTCACAGTGATCCACTAAGCATTGCTCTGCTAACTTAATAGGCTCATCTGGCCATTACCCTCGACCTCCAAGGTCGAGGGTAATACATGTAATACATGTCAACAGAATCACAGGGAGTAGCTAACCTTGCATTTATTCTTGAAACTTTTGTTTCTGTGCAGTGGGCTTATGCTTAGTAAATATTTCCACACAGCTATGGTCCACTCATTTTTTTGTCAGGATCTTTTACTTTTATTAGCACATTAGAATTACCTCACTCCTCCGGGCAAAATGAGGTACAGACTGTTTAGTTGTTGTCATTCTCGTCCCAAGTTTTATCAACATACTTTTGCATTTTTTTAACTACCTTGGTTAATAGTCAACCTGTTGCCTGACTGGGTGTGTATGCTTATCACTGCTGGCAGGGCCTGATTCTTCACTCCTGTTCTACACCTTTTACTTTGTTCAAGCAGTGGTTTGTTGTTTGTATTGTCTGATTTTCTGGCCGGT
This sequence comes from Procambarus virginalis, assembly GCA_020271785.1. NCBI lineage: Eukaryota > Metazoa > Arthropoda > Malacostraca > Decapoda > Cambaridae > Procambarus > Procambarus virginalis. Next base: position 27,788,007 of record WNGS01004511.1, on the reverse strand, counting down.
TTTCCTTAGTGTTGGGTAGCTCTTTGACCTCCAAACTCCTCTCACCTCATACTGCCACAATGAAAGCTACCAAGTGCCCCATACCAGAAAAGTACTTTAAATTCACATGCATTACTGTGATTTCTGGCTAAACAAGTACTGTATTCTGTTTTATTGAGGTTACAATGTTAGTATTGTATTAAATTTAAATTGTTTCATGTAATGCATTGAAAACATTATCATTAATGAATTCACATATTATTAATACCTTTGTTCACTAGGTTATAGGAAGAGCGTTATCTGAAAGGACCCCTTTATATCCTGGGGGTGCTCAGAGCCCATTCCTCATCATCCAATATATTACCATTCATCTATAACCAAGAATTCTTCCATGGGCTCACCATGAACCTTCAGAGCCTCTATGATAAGGAGAAACCACCAATTATAGATCTCCAGAGACAGCTATTTGTAATTTAGAAGAAATTAAGCCATAAATACTGTTGCAAGCCAAGAAGAACCTTGGGATCAGAGGGTGCAGAGTCTCCGCTACCTTCATGAAGACCTATGTTAAAGAATACTACCTTGCAACCACCAAGAAATCATTTTTTTTGGCTGCAAGTTTATGAATACTGTATAGTAGTGGATACTTCACAAGAGTAGATCCGGTTTATGCTTGGAAAAAATGCTTGTGAGAGTACTGAAATGAAAGGTACTGTACTGTACAATACAAGCAGATTTTGCACTTATGAACTCGGTTGTTTATCAAGATTCACTTCAGCTGCACATCATAATTTTCGCCTCGG
>WNGS01004511.1:27744299-27754687 GCA_020271785.1 Procambarus virginalis | reverse complement strand
CTCGCGCGTCGTCACAGGTAGACTGTTCCCCTTCATTGTGTACTGACCCTTTGGTCTCCTATCTCCTAGTCCCATTTCCATAACTTTACATTTGCTCGTGTTGAATTCCAATAGCCATTTCTCTGACCATCTCTGCAACCTGTTCAGGTCTTCTTGGAGGATCCTGCAATCCTCATCTGTCACAACTCTTCTCATCAACTTTGCGTCATCCGCAAACATCGACATGTAGGACTCTACACCCGTAAACATATCGTTAACATATACAAGAAATAGAATTGGTCCCAGTACCGATCCTTGTGTGTGTGTGTGTGTGTGTGTGTACTTACCTATCTGTGCTTGCAGGATCGAGCAATGACTCTTGGATCCCGCCTGTGTGTGTGTGTGTGTGTGTGTGTGTGGTGTGTGTGTGTGTGTGTGTGTGGTGTGTGTGTGTGTGTGTGTGTGTGTGTGTGTGTGTACTCACCTAGTTGTACTCACCTAGTTGTGCTTGCGGGGGTTGAGCTCTGGCTCTTTGGTCCCGCCTCTCAACCGTCAATCAACAGGTGTACAGTTTCCTGAGCCTAGTGTGTGTGTGTGTGTGTGTGTGTGTGTATATATATATATTATTCCGAGATGTACCATTGCCACAGAATTTGAATTGTTTTCAAATAAAGGACGGTGGGGGATGGGGGAGGGAGGTTGTAAGGTGCACTTATTGATGAACGGAAAGTGTGTGGTGTACATAGTGTGGCGTGGTTACCAGAGCCAGCGCTGGTACACCACCACACACAACCTGGCTGGTCAATAATCACCGCCCCACCCTCTTCCTCTTCCCCGTACCACCTTTCCCAGACGCGGGGGGGATTAAACAAGTTGAAGCACCATGCTCATTACAAGTCCACCTGTTGTAGGTACACTAATCCTAGAGCGCCATAACCCCCCCGTCCCATCCTATGGGTAGTGCTCTATCCCTTAGGTTTGAGTCCTGATTGGGGGGGAAGAGGGGAGGGGGGGTCTAGTCCTCAACTGTTTCAGCTGGGTTATATTTAGTTGCGATTTTAGGATGCACGGAGGCTGCTTAGGCTAATGCCTTCGCCATGTTTTTCCAGTGTGTTTATTCTCCGCTGTTGATTATCCAGTGAAGACGTCAATGGTATTTTCGTCAGTCTAATAACAATCAAAGTCACGTGTGGCGTCACGGTCTGGTGTGGTGGCCACGTGTGGCGCCACAGCCTGGAGCGGCGGCCACATGTGGTGCCACAGCCTAGTGTGGCGGCCACGTGTGGCGCCACAGCCTAGTGTGGCGGCCACGTGTGGCGCCACAGCCTAGTGTGGCGGCCACGTGTGGCGCCACAGCCTAGTGTGGCGCCAGGGGGCGTGTTGGCGCCACTTCCAGCCACCAGGCTCCGAGGTAAACACGACTAGTGGGGCCGGCAGCTGTACGGGAGGGCGGCAGACACTTTATCTACACTAAGCCAAGGTGGCTTGATATCAAGACTCTTCCACTTAGAATGGTTTTATACTGTAAGCATTTCTTAGTGTGCCTGCTACAGGGGGGGGGGTGGCTGAAAGCTGAGTTGACAGCGCTCGGGGTTCGTAGTCCTAAGGTTCCGGGTTTGATCCCTTCTTCTTCTGGAGAATAGGTGCAGTTTGCATGAAGGGGTAACCCTCCCGATGACTGCACCAGGACAGACGTAAGGAGATGCGTTGACGGTTAGGGTGAGAAGAAAGTCAAAAGCGGTAGACGTGATGGGCCGTAGAGAGAGGAGAGGCGGCGAAAACAGAGTCGAATGTCAGAGGGAGACACCCCGCACCGGGGGGGGCGGGGCGTCGTGGTCACGGTGGCAGCTGACCCACGCACGGCGTAGCAGTGTGCGCAAGACGGGAACTAATATTTCTCCGGAAACTTGTATATCGGAAAGCGCAAGCAGTACGCTTCCCAAAACACCCACTCGTCATCGGGCAGCCGGCCATCAGGCGACGCCCTCGGCTGAGACATCCTATCCGGCACCCGATACACAAACTCCTTCACCCGCGACATCCAGAGAGTGGACGAGCACCACGGGATCGGAAGCACCCGGGCATCTCGATAAGGGCCCAACTCCGGACCCTCACAGGGCACGACCCCAGCAGACGGGGCCAGACAATCCCCAGACCGGAGCAAGGAAGGAGGGGATACAGCAGGGGAAGCAGGTGCGTCACCGACCCCACCACCGAGGTCCCAAATCTACACAGTAAAATAACAACGTACTGGAGTGAACGATATGGAAGAAAATGCAGAATAGAACCAGTGAAGAGCAGGGGTGCCATAGGCACAATCAGAGAACACTGTATAAACATCAGAGGTCCACGGTTGTTCAACGTCCTCCCAGCAAGCATAAGAAATATTGCCGGAACAACCGTGGACATCTTCAAGAGGAAACTAGATTTATTCCTCCAAGGAGTTCCGGACCAGCCGGGCTGTGGTGGGTATGTGTGCCTGCGGGCCGCTCCAAGCAACAGCCTAGTGGACCAAACTCTCACAAGTCAAGCCTGGCCTCGGGCCGGGCTTGGGGAGTAGAAGAACTCCCAGAACCCCATCAACCAGGTAACCGGGCACAGGACCCGAGGCCCCCCGGCGCACATCTTTCCGCAACATCACGACGAGGTCCCGATCATCAGTGACAACCCCCCACTGGGTTGGGCTGGGTCGTGGGGTTAGGGTGTGGATGGTTGTGGGGGAGTTTGGGTGGTAGGGGATTATTGGTGTGGGGGGGGGGGGAATGTAAAAACGTGATATTATGTCAATTTCGCGAGCCGCTACCATTTTCTCGTATGACAGTTTTTCTTGGTTAAATTATACGTCAAAATTCGACCTGCTATACAGCGTACAGGTTGGCCGAGCGAGGCAGGGGGTGCTGGGGAGGTTTAGTTTAGTTCATTTATTATTCACCCCATACCCATCTTGTGGGCGGTAGTGGAAAGGTTACAGAGGCACATAATGGGCTCAGGGACTGAACCCCACAATTCATTTAGCTAAGCAAGTTACAATCTTGATGAGCTAGTTACAAATTCAATATAATTCGTCACATCAACAATGGGTTCGAGATCGACCTCAAGTACAGGTTCTAAATTAAGCAACTGACATATGTGGAGAGCTAGTGTCAAAATTTATATGTTTGTCCTGCACACCGCCTCCCATCCAGTGGACAGCGGTGGATAGGTTACAATCACTCAGTTACTACCTACAGTTAGCAAACTGGGGATATTTGGCTAAAATTTCTGGTAGCAGATCATTTTGAATGAAATATTTACACATCGCTGGAACATTGGTTATAGAATTGTCTCTAAATTCACGTATCTTTTCGCACTCCATCACATAGTGACGGAGGGTGTGCGAATAATTTTGTTGACACAGTTTACATTTTGTCAGGTCTGACAAATTTTTTGACAAATTTGACCTAACCTAACCTAGTCTGACAAATTTTACATTTTTGTCAGGTGCTGGGGAGGGGGTAGATTATAGAGATGTCTCCTCTCCCCCCCCCCTTCCCCCATCTTGCACATTGTTGAGGTTAGTGGGGTTGAGGGTGTTGCAAAGCTTGATGAGTGTAAGGCAGTGGGGGAGCTCTTGATGAACCTTATGCCAGTGCTCAGGCATTTCCCCTTGTGTGTAGTGTGGTGGCGTCAGTGTCCCTCCCCCTCCTCCTGTTGTGTTCTCTACCCTTGTGTGTTCATGACATGTGTCAGCCCCCTGCTGGCGGTACTGGCTCGCCTTACTCTACCACAGCCGCCACCCACTCCTTGCTCTCCCACTAATCTTGTTGCAAACCTGTGACTTTTTGAGTTTTGGCTTAGCTGTGTAAATTGCCTTGAAATAGCCCTGATTTAGGTTCATGAACGACGTTGTAATGTGTGCCAGCGTCCCATACGCTGCTGATGTTACCATGCTTGTGTGTGGCTCTGGAGAGATCCATGTATTTCCGCTTCCTAATACTTCACTCTTTCCGACTCCTGTTGCTTTCCTCGTGTGAGGGGTTCAGGCGGGTAAGGGTAGATGTGGTTGTCAAGAGGCGTGGGGGGTGGTGGTAGTGGTAGAGAAGGCGTGGGGGTGGTGGTAGTGGTTGAGAGGGCGTGGGGGTGGTGGGTAGTGGTTGAGGGGGGGTGGTGGTATTAGTTGAGAGGGCGTGGGGGTGGTGGTAGTGGTTGAGAGGGCGTGGGGGGTGGTGGTAGTGGTAGAGAGGGCGTGGGGATGATGGTAGTGGTAGAGAGGGCGGGTGTGGTAAGGAGTGTTCACTACCACAGCTGAGGAAGGGAGCCTAAGCGTGGCAGATCATCTTACTGGGTGTTAAGGAGAAGGGCGGCGACCATCAGTATACAGAACAGGTGGGCCACATTTCCCGCTGTCGGTGGTGGTGGTGGCGCCGCTCATCCGCCTGTCACCGGCACTTTGGCGCCAGGCCTCGCGCCTCCACCACTTTTGTCTTGTTTTTTCTTTACCAGCCACTTTGCATTGTTTCCATGGGCTTAGTTCAGAAGCGTCAGCATTGATGTGACACAAGAAGGAATACTGGTGAAGGTTGAAAATGTCGCCTTGTGATGGTAATGGCTGTGTGTGTGTGTGTGTTGTGTGTGTGTGTGTGTGTGTGGTGTGTGTGTGTGTGTGTGTGTGTGTGTGTGTGTGAGAGAGAGAGAGGTGTCCCTACACATTACCATGTCCAGCACCCTGGCGGGTCACGCATGTCACTACCGTTATTGACTACTACACCGCCACTGGTGTCTGCCCTCCCCCCTCTATGGTCTTGTATACCTGCTGCAGGTTTACCTCTAGTGGGTTTAAAGTGTTGGTCTAGGTTTACACGCACACTTGTTCTTCTTGCACTGTATCCTCCCTCAAGATTGAGCTGTACAAATACCTCGTTTGGAATCGGGAGAAGTGATGAGGCAGTCTGTATATATATATATATATATATATATATATATATATATATATATATATATATTGTATGTGCGTGTAAAGAGCATTCTTTGTACTCATTACACTGCCTGTAATCTTGCACTCTGTCGCTACTAACGGAAATAGGGAGGGATATGAAAGACAAGGACAGGGGGGGGGGAGATTGGGAGAGGGAGGGAGAGATAATGATTGATCGATCGAACCCCCGTCTCGTTAATAGGTGCTGTAACAGTGATAATTCGCTCCCTCCTATTGGCGCCACCCATTTACATCAGCGCCCCCTTGTACAACGATCTGAGAGAGTTTAGAATTATCACATGATGAACTGATCCAGTGACTGTAGACACCAGACTGTAGTAGGGAGCCGGTCGGCCGAGCGGACAGCACGCTGGACTTGTGATCCTGGGTTCGATCCCAGGCGCCGGCGAAAAACAATGGGCAGAGTTTCTTTCACCCTATGGACTGTTACCTAGCAGTAAAATAGGTACCTTGGTGTTAGTCAGCTGTCACGGGCTGCTTCCTGGGGGTGGAGGCCTGGTCGAAGACCGGGCCGCGGGGACACTTAAAAAGCCCCGAAATCATCTCAAGATAACCTTCACAGTATAGACCAGACTTCCCAAAATATAACCATTGCCTGTATAATACTGCTGCTACTCTTGTATTCACGATTAACCTAAGCTCTGAATAACGGAAGGCGAGATGACAGATATTTCAGGCTATTAGGAAACGAGATTCTTTCTGCAAGGCAGCCAGCACAGGCGAGGCTTCTCTCGATGCTTTCTGAAACTGTTAAGTGCCACCCTTTGCTACTTACACAATTCAAACCATACAGTCCTTATCTGTTAGCTTGAGTCTCAACCCCTCCCCACCAAAAACGCAATTTAATTCGATGTGAAATAGGACAACGAGGCGAAGGGTCACTGAATACAGGAACTGTCGGTTGAGCCGTACTGCCTATTGTAGACATAGGGTGTCGCTGAAGGAGAGTCCCCTGCATGGGGAGCACTCAAGACTGTGGTATTTCAACTTGAGACAAAGTTGTATGGGCTGTGTGCACGCTATCGCTGTTTTAGCTGCATGTTTGTGCACATTAAATAGGGCAGGTGTGGGTGTTGAGGCTGCGAGTGGACCTGTTCGTGGGGCAGAGTTTGTAGGTAGGATCCTCCTTACCTTGCCGAGATATTTGTATATTCTAGTACACTAGAAATTCACAGTTGCGTTATACATCTTCGTGACAGTTCATAGGAGCAGGACGGGAGATCGAACCAGCGTTCTGGGTCACCCATTGTTGTTTTAGACTCAACTACTCGGAACAAACAAAATTCCAAGCAGCACGGGCTATGGTGAGCCCGTCGTACTTACCTGGCACAGGAGTTGTGCGCGGGTCACCCGTTCGGTGGGAGTGCTTGGTGGAAAACTCCAATTCCCCCCCCCCCCCCTCCACCCCCTCCCCCGTCGCCCCCCCCCCGTTCCCCTCCCCAACCCACTCCTGCCAACATGCGCCCTCTACCCCCCCCCCACGCCGCACCCTTCTGCTCGACACGTGCCAATTGTGCTTGCTTGAACTGAACTTCAGTTCTTTGGTCTTGCCTCTTCAAGAAGGTATCCAATCCTTTTAAAGAACACTTATGGTTCCATTCAGTTGTTTAAACATCGACATAAGTGGTAATTTAAGGTATCTTGTCCCCTAACCACTTATTCAGGACTGGGTATGTAGCCTATGTAAAATAGCTATAGTTTTATTTATTAGAGTTAATATTGAGTAATCACTGCTGGGAAGTTCATTAAAGTATCATTTCTAGATTCTGCAGAATTAGTTGTGCTCTGAGTACTATTATGCGTATAATTATTGGGTTGCTAATTTACTATGTCGTCCTTTACAACGCCAGAGATGACAAGCACCATCGTTATGTCTTGATAACGTCTAACATCTAAACAAAGTATTATTAAGTATCAGTATAGAGTAATAAGCCAGTATCGGATCCTGTCAGAATATTAGTAAAGCTTACAGCTTCACAATGACAGTGGCGGAAGCAGCTGGCGACTTTCTAAACGTCTTGTATATTAGGTAGACAACCACCCTCCCCCCCCCCCCACAGCAAAACATAGACTTATAGCTTCCATTAATGAAGATGGATTCTTTACCCCCCCAAAAGTTCCCATTTTGTACAATTGTTTCGTAGAGTCCAAGAAAGAAGGCAGCAACCAGACATCGTTTGTAGGTGTATAGTATGTGTGTGTATTAGACTCGTGTATGTGTGTGTCACTATAACTTCTATGGCCCGACCAGGATTCGAACCCCCGCCGCCCGAGATCACCCCATGGCGTACATTGGTGTAGCCACTACACCAATGACGCCTGGATACAGTATCCTGTACGCCAGTGGGGGGGGGGTGATTCCGGACGGCGGGGGTTCGAATCCTGGTCGAGTCATGAGAGTTCTTAGTGATAATGGCTCGCGCATTCATGCAGCCTTTGTCACATGTGCATGTGCATATTAAAAAAAGTTACTTCACAAGATTACTTGCTTAGCTAAATGAACTATGAGGTCTAGTTCCTGAAACTCCTTATGTGCCTCTGTAACCCTTTTTCCTTACGGGCTATTCATGCCCGTGCCACCTTTTGGGGGCTTAATTTTCATCAATCAATCAATAATCTTTTCTCCACCGCCCATGGGATGGGTATTGGGTGCATAATAAATGACTAAACTATAAAGGAAAACATGGACACTCCTTTGCAAAGTGGGCCCGGGCCGGGTTTGGGGAGGAGAAAGAACTCCCAGAACCCCATCCAGGTACAAAGGGCTACAACAGACCGACAAGTCTGTTGGCAGGGGCCCAGCGGGCCGGGGCAGAGAAGCAGCGGGCCGGGCAGAGAAGCGGATCGGGCAGAGAAGCAGCGGGCCGGGCAGGGGCACAGCAGGCCGGGCAGGGGGCCGCAGCGGGCCGGGCAGAGGCGCGGAGATCACGTCAGCCGGGTTAGGGGAGGGGCAGGAGACGCCAGCGGTGACGCTGCCATCCCAACACCAGACCCTGAGCAAAAAAATACAAAGTGAAAGCTATAAGGCTAGGAAGTTATGGTAGCCAAGTCTCCAGGGGCGGGAGCTAATGGGCATTGAAGGAGAGGGGGAGGGAGGGAGGGAGGAGGAGAGAGGAGAGAGAGAAGATGAGGAGGAGGAGAGAGAGAGAGAAGAGAGAGAAGAGCGGAGAGGAGAGAGGAGAGAGAGATGGAGAGAGGGAGCAGACAGAAACAGAAAGACAGACAGAGAAGAGAAGAGAAGAAGATAGAGGAAGAGAGAGAGAGAAAGAGAGAGAGAGAGAGAGAGAGAGAGAGAGAGAGCACAGACATCTCAGGCTCCATCTTTTAGTTAATAAAAGACTACCTTCAAAACGGACTCTAAGGGTTGTCCTCAATGGAGCAAAATCCGATAGCCACTAATTGGTGGCAGCGTTCCACAGGGGTAGTGTGCTTGGCCCTCAGCTGTGGAATGTTTATTTCAACGATCTACTTCATCTCATTCCTGGCTCAAGCCTATGCTGATGACTGCACTCTAACCGTCACATACAGAAAGGAAGAAATGCCAACTGGTACAAGAATCGTCATCCAAGACTTTCAGCGACTTCTACCTGGCGTAGGAGATGGCAGGTCACATTTGCGGCTGAGAAGACCAAGCGATGATGATAACTAGACTGCACATGGCAAATCGGAAAGCCTGCAAGTGAGTGGCAAAACCCTAGAATTCTAAGAAGAATTGACATCGTGGGAATGAAGTTCACTCTTCAATGACAATGAAGAGCCAAGCGCGTGGTTTGTGCCAAGGCCGACTCTGCCAGTCCCGAAGGATCACATGACTCTGAGCATACTGGGTCATGATCTCTCACGCTGCATTATTTAGTCATCAGACTCTTCAAACCTGCGGGTTTAAAGCACCTGAGCTTTGGGATGACTATCTTGAGTTCTTGGAGATATTCACACGATGCATCTAAAGCCTTGCCAGTGCAGACTACTGTATCACATGCCCATGTATGGCTGACCATTCTGTGAGATAGGGCTATAGCTAGCTCTTGAAGCAATATATATAACCCTTCATATAGTCTAGGGTAGCTGTATCAATGCGGATGTAAACATGTTAATAAAAAGAAATGTGTCTAGTGTGCGCGGGCGACACTTGCCTATGCAGCTTCCTAAGATAAAGATTAAACATCCAGGTCAAACTCGATAAGCAATCGAACCAGAGGCTAAATAATATCCTGACAAGAAGGTAGGGGCTGAGGTGATATAAATCACGGACACACACCATTTAATGTATCGTACCCCTAACGATTCTTTCGTTAGAAAGCGGTGCACTGGATAGGTGAACGCTAGCAGTGACAGGGCCTCGCCCTTGGTGGCTAGGGGACCTCGACAAGTCACGAGCATACACGCTATGCCTTGCGGTTACCTTGCCATGATTTCAGGGGCTCAACGTCCCGCGGCCCGGTCCTCGACCAGGCCTCCTCCTTGCTATGGTCACGTTCTCCAGACAGTTCGTCTACCACTGGCGCCACGATTACCATTGGCCTCGTAGGATTTTCAAGAATTACTTCCTTTGTAAATTCTTAATTTCTATCTAATTGTAACCAATCTTTATTGTTGACATAGAACAGAGACACACACCCAGCAAGCACAGGGCCAACTGACAACTACACCCACAAGCACAGGGCCAACTGACATACACCCCACAAGAACAGGGCCAACTGACACACACACCCACAAGCACAGGGCCCACTGACCAACACACCACACAAAACAGGCCACCTGACACCACACCACAAGCACAGGGCCAACTGACCCACACCCCACAAGCACAGGGCCAACTGATACACACCCACAAAGGGCAAAAAAGGGGCCAACTGACACACCCAGCAAGCACAGGGCCAACTGAACACACACCCCAGCAAGCACAGGGCCAACTGACACACACCCCAGCAAGCACTGGACCAACTGACACACACCCAGCAAGCACAGGGCCAACTGACAACACCCCAAGCAAGCACGAGGGCCAACTGACCACACCCCAGCAAGCACAGGCCACTGGACACACACCCAAGCAAGCACAGGCCAACTGACACCACCCAGCAAGCACAGGGCCAACTGACACACCACCACAGCAAGCACAGAGGCCAACTGACACACACACACAGCAAGCACAGGGCCAACTGATACACACCCAGCAAGTACAGGTCCAACTGACACACACCCAGCAAGCACAGGGCCAACTGACACACCACCCAGCAAGCACAGGGGCCAACTAGACACACACCCACAAGCACAGGGCCACCACACAGGCCAGCTAGAACACACCCAGCAAGCACAGGGCCAACTGACACATACACCCCACAAGCAGCAGGGCCAACTGGACCACACACCCAGCAATACCAGGTGCCAACTGACACCACCCAGCAAGCACAGGGCCAACTGACATACACCCCAG
>WNGS01004511.1:27716826-27734396 GCA_020271785.1 Procambarus virginalis | reverse complement strand
AATTAACATACCCGGCGTCACAGCCTGGGGCGTCTGGCTTCCATCCTGGTCTCTCATACATTCTCTTGTATTGATACTGAATTAGTAAATCATCACTAGAGTAGTTAATGATTGCCGTGTATGGAATGGATGAATCGCCTGTCGTATGATATAAATGTTCTTGCAAAAACAAAACGGAGGCCTGGTCGAGGACCAGGCCGCGGGGACGCTAAGTCCCGAAATCATCTCAAGATATCCATCTCTCATGATATCCTGCATTGTAGGCTAACTTCCTCATGTAGGGTGACTCGCTAGTTGTTGTTCTTGCATTTTAAGTCTGTTATTCTTTACTGTGTTTTCCTTGCTAATTAATATTTAAATGAAAGTAAATTTATTAAAAAAAAATCTTGCTCTGACTTGGAGCTCCCCTACCTCTATGGTGGAGGGACTGGCCAGGGTGTCCCTGGGGTGGGTGGTGGAGGGACTGGCCAGGGTGTCCCTGGGGTGGGTGGTGGAGGGACTGGCCAGGGTGTCCCTGGGGTGGGAAGTAGAGGGACTGGCCAGGGTGTCCCAGGGGTGTATGGTGGAGGGACTGGCCAGGGTGTCCCTGGGGTGGGTGGTGGAGGGACTGGCCAGGGTGTCCCTGGGGTGGGTGGTGGAGGGACTGGCCAGGGTGTCCCTGGGGTGGGAAGTAGAGGGACTGGCCAGGGTGTCCCTGGGGTGGGAAGTAGAGGGACTGGCCAGGGTGTCCCTGGGGTGGGAAGTAGAGGGACTGGCCAGGGTGTCCCTGAGGTGGGAAGTAGAGGGACTGGCCAGGGTGTCCCTGGGGTGGGAAGTAGAGGGACTGGCCAGGGTGTCCCTGGGGTGGGAAGTAGAGGGACTGGCCAGGGTGTCCCTGGGGTGGGAAGTAGAGGGACTGGCCAGGGTGTCCCTGGGGTGGGAAGTAGAGGGACTGGCCAGGGTGTCCCTGGGGTGGGTGGTGGAGGGACTGGCCAGGGTGTCCCTGGGGTGGGTGGTGGAGGGACTGGCCAGGGTGTCCCTGGGGTGGGAAGTAGAGGGACTAGCCAGGGTGTCCCTGGGGTGGGAAGTAGAGGGACTGGCCAGGGTGTCCCTGGGGTGGGAAGTAGAGGGACTAGCCAGGGTGTCCCTGGGGTGGGAAGTAGAGGGACTGGCCAGGGTGTCCCTGGAGGAGACGTCGTCAAGATCCGAGACGGTGATGCACGTGTCATGACTAAACTTGCAGCATGATAATGAGAAGTGGAGCCACCCTCGGTGACACTTGACTAATGTTTATAAGTGTTCGTTCACATCTAGCTGGGTCTTAATGGTCTCCTTGTTGAGCTGACTCACATGAGAGGTCCTTCGCGGGAAAACCCACAAGAGCCTCTGCTGATTCATGTGAATTTTGTCGCGCCTTAGAACGGAATGCGCCTTCTAGAGGTAAAATGCATCTTAAATCTGATCAAATAATGATTTTAAACCAATGTAATATGCTTCAATATAATCTAATTATAGTTTAAGAGCTACACCAAACACCAGTAGGGCTACTGGTGGAAGGCCTATTTTACTTTGTTTTATGGTGTACTATTCATTAAAATGGTTTGACTATGATGAACCCTGAGTGAATGACATCCTTACAGATGTACACGCGTGTGTGCGAACGTCCGCATGTATAAATCATCGATACATTTATTATTAAACATAACTTTATATAAAAGTAAGGTTAAACAATTAGCATTTCCATTTAAAAACATCGAGTTAAAGCGGGCAGCGTACCATAAAGGCACTGTAGTAGGCTTGGCGGGATCACTGTGGTCAGGGTGACTACATAAGCCAGGAGCGAAGGTTGGCTACGACCTTTACGGGCTCACCATAGCCCGTGCTACATGGACACTTCGTTCTGAGTAGCTAAATCTAAAACAACAACAGATTGGCTAAGGTATGAACTAGGCCTATCGCACCGTCATTTCGTGTCCTCTTCGAATTTAAATTGACTAGGCTATCAAACTGAATCACCAATCCTAATCTCTAGTATTCTACCTTTTCGGAGCTTCATCTAGGAGATTAGCTCCCCATATGTAGGTGTGATTTGTGACAATCCATAGTGTATCGTTTGTCACTCCTAATGGGAACATACCATTCTACAACTCCATAGTTGGAAGGTTTGATTGAACACAAATCCACATGTTCGTTGTCGCAGTGTTTTTTTTTGTGTGTGTATTCACATATTTGTGCTTGCGGGGGTTGAGCTCTGGTACTTTGGTACCGCCTCTAAACCGTCAATCAACTGGTGTTCAGGTTCCTGAGCCTACACTGGGCTCTATCATATCTACACTTGAGTCTACCTCCACCACATCACTTCCTAATGCATTCCATTTGTTAACCACTCAGACACTGAAAAAGTTCTTTCTAATATCTCTGTATGGTGTGTGTGTGTGTGTGTATGTGTTTTATTATTTAAGATGATTTAAGATTAAGATTAAGATTTAAGATGGGGAGCCGGTCGGCCGAGCGGACAGCACGCTGGACTTGTGATCCTGTGGTCCTGGGTTCGATCCCAGGCGCCGGCGAGAAACAATGGGCAGTTTCTTTTATCCTATGCCCCTGTTACCTAGCAGTAAAATAGGTACCTGGGTGTTAGTCAGCTGTCACGGGCTGCTTCCTGGGGGTGGAAGCCTGGTCGAGGACCTGGCCGCGGGGACACTAAAAAAAAGCCCCGAAATCATCTCAAGATATGTACGAGAGTGAGGGTGTATAGCAGCTTTAGTAGTAATGTGGATCTCTGACTAACCTTAGTACACAACTCCCTGGCCATGTTAAACAATGATGTATTAAATGATTATGCAGAAAGCTACAGTATCTCTTCATCTGGAAGAGATACTGTAGCTAACTATGTATATACCTAACTATACAGTTGTGTGTGTGTACGGGGGATGAGGTCTGACGCTTGAGCCACCATCTTAGTTATCAGGTACCTATTGTAATTCTAGGTTTTAATGTTCGTTGTTATACTTGCTCGTAGAGCTGTAAATTGAGGTGGTTTCCAGCTCAATGGCTTCCTAAATATTTCACATACCATCTTTCCCGTATATGTAATTTTTAGTTCTTTAACTCGTGTTTCCATCTTCCTTTGTTCTACTCCCCCCTCATGTGGAATGGACTGCCCCTGATCACTGTATTTCATTCAGTATCATGAATGTGCATTTGCTGGTACAGTATATCATCTGGTCTGTCACCCGCCTCGCGGTGGTACATTATGTTGACTTAACCCCATAGCTTACCTGCACCTGCAACTCTGGCACCAGCCTTGTGGCAAATATCTGAGCTTTAATATTGTGCTGTGGCGCAGAAATAAGATCAGTCGGTTTACAGAAGAAAGATCCTGCGTTAGATTCCCGTGGCAAGACAGAGTGCAGGCAAGGTTTTTTTTTCACGAGGCTCTGTTCACCCTGCAGTAAATGCTTACCTGGTTGTTAATCAGTTGGTAGGTCGTGTTTCAGGTAAAACTAGTGGGTAAGTACCATGGGGAGGGAAAGATCTTAACCTGCACGAACATCATAAAAAGTTAACGCCCTTGTTAAGATTGCAGCAAATAAAGACAATGTTGAACGGAAGCTTGTAACATAAGCTACTAGTAACCTATATGTTACTAATGACACTAGTAACATATAGGTTACTAGTGTCATTGGACGAGAACTCTTATATGAATTTGAAGAAAGTAGAACAGTGCAAACTGGAACTAGCCGGTCCATTGTTCATTCCAATGAAATGCGTCAAGTAAAACATGTGTATGGGGCAAGTAACATAATAGTAGACTAACAGACGTTATCACAGCTCGAATAAGACTTGGCTACAAGTATCTGGCAGTTCGGCTTGTATAGGGACCTAGATGAAGTAAAGTACAAAGCGTGTGGACAAAGACAGGGATACACACTACAGCATTACATCTTAGACCGTGATAAAATTGAACCATTTAGAGAGAATTCTAAATTCACGATGTATGAAATGGCAAGCCATCTTATTATCAAGGATCAAATAAAATACACTGTATCTAAAATCCTTGCACTGTATCCACGTTTCGCTTCCAGTAGATAAATCACACACACGAGGTTTAAGAAGCAAGTAGTGCAGCGTTCGACCAATAACAACATACAGCAGCTCCCCTATGACCCTGTAATATCTCCATAGCTAAAACAATTATGTATTGACAAAAAGACCTACCATTAATGTATAATGCTTAACTGTAAGTATATAGCTAATGAAATGGAACAATCTATGTAACTTGCCGACAGAATAATTATAATGTGTGCAGGATAGATGTAATTGTTAATATAATAATCTCCGTTGAGGAATGATAAAGCCCTTTTGTGTCCTCTGTAATCTTTTTTTCGCAACCGCTCACAGAATGGATGTTGTTGAGTGCACAATAAAGGAGTCGCCTCCGGCGGCAACAGTTATCAATCCGTTAACAGAACTCTGTAGTAGTCTGCCCCCTGTACTCACCTGTGTAAATGAAAAAAGAGGTTGTGGGATAAGAACGAACGCTGCAGACAATTTCCTTTGTGTTATCAGCCCCCGGCTGAAAAATTTTACCTGGCGCCTCCATGCTGATATCTCGTACATCCCGTATTGTGTACCGTCTCTGTGGCATCCATAATACATCGCAAATACAAAAATATATTGAACACATGAGGCATAACTTGTAATTGCATAACTCTTCATGCAATATAAGATAACACTACACATCCAAGTTATTTTACAGAATTTTATCATAACTACAGGTCTCGATTTTTTTTATCGTGGAAAACAGTATAGGCCTAATTAATTAAATATTTTTAAGGTGAAAGTGATAGCAGACTTGTAGTAATATGTGATTGCTTGACACGCTCCCGCTGCCCCGCCCCATTGTGAAGGTCTCAGCTGACCACAAAAGGTGCACTAGCCTAATGGAAAACGATACAATGATTTCATCTTATCCCAAAGCCTTATAAACCGCAGTTGGAAGGTAGAGATGGTTCTCTGATCACGGGCTGAGACCATCTTGTCACAAGTGACGCATCAACACGTCCACCCTACTAGGGACCACTCACCATATCCTGGAGATAATTATCTTGTTCATGTTAAATTAACCTTCAGACATGGTCACATTCGTAACCGGTGCAAAACACATCTCGGAAGATGAATAATCGACGACGTTTCTGTCCGTCCTGGACCATTCGTGTGTTATCAACACACGATAATGGTCCATTACGGACCGAAACGTCGTCGTTTCATCTTCAGATGTGTGGTTTGTTCATAATATCTTCAGTCACGCTATTGTAACTCATCGTCTGCAACAGGTGCAGTGTTTTATACTGCAATTTTGTAATTATTAAAATCCATTTTGTGGCTAAGCCTCAAAGGCCTACATGATCGAAAACAGCGCTTTGGTAACCCCCAATTCTAATGTTGTTTCAGATTTAACTACTCTGAACCAAAAGTTCGAATCTGCACGGGCTATAGTGAGCCTTCGTACTCACCTGGCACAGGAGATGTGTCAGTTCTAAGGTCTCGTTTATGTTAATATGCATTTCTTTAGACTTATGCATGTTTCACCTCCAATATATGACTTTTCTATGTATTATTTAGATCTTTGCAAGAAAAATATTCAGACACTCAAATCATCCTTTGTTTTACTCTAAACCTTTATTTGTTAGTGTACCTTGATGGGGTCCTGGAGTTCTTTTACCTACTCCCCAAGCCCTGCCTGGGGCCAGTGTGCTCACTTAGTTGTGCTTGCAGGCGTCGAGCTTCGGCTCTTTGACTCCGCCTCTCAACTGTCAGTTAACCGGTGTACAAATTCCTGAGTATTAGGCTCTTATCATATCTACACTTGAAACTGTATGGAGTCTACATCCACCACATCACTTCCTAATGCATTCCATTTGTTAACTACTCTGACACTAAAAAAAGTTCTTTCTAATGTCTCTATGGCTTAGGTGGAAATTGTGTACCCAAATGTACAACATTTGTGTACACAACACTTGTTGTGTACTTACATCTCTTAACTCTTGTCTTCCAGTGACGTGAGGTTTAGTTCCGGTAGTATCTCCTCGTAGCTAATACCCCTCAGCTCGGGTACTAGTCTGGTGGCATATCTATGAACCTTCTCCAATTTAGTATTGTGCTTGACAAGATTCGAACTATGCTGGAGCTGCATACTCCAGGATTGGTCTGACGTATGTGATATACAAGGCTCTGAATAATTATTTACACAAGTTTCTAAAGGGCGTTCTTATGTTGACCGACCTGGAAGATGCCGCTGATGACATCCTCTTGGTGTGGTCTTCATGGGACAGGTCTGGCGTGACACCCCCCCATAGTGTATTCATGTACTTAGAGAATAAGCTACAATTAGTATAATAGTAATTTGCACATACATTAATTATTCTTGGATTCCGAGTGTCGTAATGATCCCAAATGTTTATCATCGGTGGTTGTAGTATGACAAGAGAACATTCACAAGTGTAGATTAAACCCTATTAAATTAAGTTTACCATCTAGTTGTGGAGTACAGTAGTTGAAATTTGCTTGTTGAACCTGCTCGTTGTTCTCTTGTACTCATAACCAGTGAATCTTTGGCCTAAGTAACGCCAGACTCCGTTTATTTAAATGTAAGTTGATAACGTAAATATACGTATTATTTACGGTAGCATCGAGTCTTACATCCAACTTTAAATTATCCTCTGTACAATTACTTGTAGCAATTGCTGATGCCAACTGTTACATGGACTAAACTTTGCACCCAAATCCCTCCGGGTTGATCGGAAGGCAAGACCCAGTGACAATCGAGAGAGGATTTATCAGTGTGGCTGTTGGGTATGTGTGTGTGTGTATTATCGGGGGTAAGCGCCAAGCCATTACGACTATATAGTACTGGGAAGGGATCAGGATAAGGATGTAGGATGGGACGGGAGGTAAAGGAATGGTGCCTAACCACTTGGACGGTCGGGGATTCAGAGGACCACTGTTACCCAACAGTGGCTGTTGGGTAACATGCCATCAGTTTCTGATAATTTTGTATTTATTATTATTATCGACTATATGTGAGAGAATTATCACAACAGTATATAGACAGTGGATATTGAACACGCGGAAAGGCTAAAGGAGCTGAACCTCACATCCCTGGAAAACAGAAGAGTAAGGGGAGACATGATAACCACCTACAAAATTCTCAGGGAATTGACAGGGCGGACAAAGACAAACTCTTCACCACGGGTGGGACACGAACAAGGGGACACAGGTGGAAACTTAGTACCCAGATGAGCCACAGAGACGTTAGAAAGAATTTTTTCAGTGTCAGAGTAGTTAATAAATGGAATGCATTAGGCAGTGATGTGGTGGAGGCTGACTCCATACACAGTTTCAAGTGTAGATATGATAGAGCCCAGTAGGCTCAGGAATCTGTACACCTGTTGATTGACAGTTGAGAGGCGGGACCAAAGAGCCAAAGCTCAACCCCCGCAAGCACAATTAGGTGAGTACAATTAGGTGAGTACGCGCTTCCCATGCTGTCATCAGACTACTCATGGCAGCTATCAAGATAACAAGTGCACCCAGAGTAAGTGCCACAATATTAGGCAAACAGCTTTGTATCTGTGTCAACGATTTCTTGACGGAATGTTATACAAGATACAATGAACAATACCATTCGATTGAAGATTTTAGGTGTCGCTGTTCGTAATCAATCCCAAAAGTGTTATTGCAATGGCTGTAGGTTTGGTATCAATATATTTTTATCGACAGACTTGATTGCAGTAGTGACTTCATGACCTACATCATCAGAACGTTCCTGTCACCAGCATTAAGCATGGAAGCTGATACCAAAAAACGGGAACAACGTGTTGTTCACCGTTGTGTTGCTTAAGGTTTTTGTGTTACCCACCAACGAGACAAGCTACCTACCTGTAAGCATGTGTGAAACGCTGACGAGCGGCGTTTAATCACCAAGGGCTACGTGTACTCTCCAACACTACAGTGTTACCAACCACCAGTTCATCACCAATCTGCCACGTGTCATCAAGGGAGTGTTGCCTTGTCGTCCCAAGAAGACTGCCGCGTGCTGCTGTACCAAGGAGACTATCCATGATTGAGTAGTTGAGTGGTAACAAGGGCCGGCCACTGTACAGTACTCTGCTTCAAGATTATCTTTCTGCGTACAGTTATGAGTGAACACCAAAGGTTTTTCGCCTACCCAGCACCTCTTCCTGGACAGGTGTATGTTACATTGGTCATTGAGTGATTACATACACATTAACCACTGATTATTGTGTAATAATTTTGCGCAACTTATTTGTCCGATTGACTAGGAATTTGGATGATTAAGTATGTATTGTGACTGCCCGAGCGTCAGTAGGTTCCTTTGTCCCAGTTGAGTACAGGCGGTGATTAACGTTGGCTTCCCCTCAAGTGTTAATTAAGTGTGGTCGTTCCGGCAGACAGCGGTTATCGGTAAGACGCGCCCCATGTCTCTAACGCGGTTTATCTTTGACTCCAATCGCGATTAAATACAACCTCCTGTTTATTGATTAAACTAAGTTAATTGTTCTTTCGTGAAGCCACTCCAAAGATACTTGCTGCTCGCAGTGTCATAACACTATAATTGCTCCTTCAGGCTTTAAGCATTGTACCAGCTATTAGTCACTTTTTTATGAATTTGATGAGGACCCCGAGAGAGTCTGTAAGTACTTCAACAGCACCATTAGTCTCTCTATGACCAATCATCACTATGAGAACACCACAAGACAAGGACTACCCACAGAGAAGCCAAACTTGAATAGTGTATTAAGAGAATATACCCAATGCTCTGGTAGTTGCTTAAGGTTTTGATTAGCTTAAACAAGACGTCAGTCATAACTGATTTGAAGACGTAGCTTGCAACAGCAGTCAAGAAGAGTAATATAGTCACGCTGTTTAGTCCAGTCATTGTTGTAATGATTTGTATAAGTTATGAATAAAGTTTCTGTTTTTGATAATGACTACACATTAATACAATAATGTGACACACTTATGTGCTGTAATTTTATAAACAAACATTCCCAATTATATATGCACAACCATTTATGAATAAAGTTTTTGATTTTATTCATTGGTCCTAGGCTTAAGTAAGGATTTTTCCTAAATAATACGATACTGTACTGCTTTGCCCGTTAAGTAAAATACGTTTTATGTAATGGAGATAGCACTTAAAGGTAGACGTCCTGCTTGTCTTGAGAAATGAAATGGTGGTACGTCAACACACACACCGGCCTCAGCGATCGACCAATAAGAAGCGTGCAAGACCAATCGCCCCTCCCGGCTCCACCAATCACTTGCGGACCGATTAAGATGGTGATGGGGAGGTGGGGGATATACACACCAGGTTGTCGTCCCGTTACTTTTACGTGGTGGGTCACCAGGCGGTAGGCCTGACGCCTCGGAAAAGAGGGCCCCGAGTAGTATTGTTGTTATAAATATTGTCTCACCATTGATTGTTCTTGATATTAAACGTTTGTTTGTGTTCGTTGATAACATGGATGCTTGTTGCAGTGGAGACAAGGCAGTGTAGTGTGAGGGTTCGCTGTTGGTAGTGTGTGTGTGTGTGTAGACTGAGGGGTGAGGGGTGAGTGCTGGTGGTGAGGCAGCGTGAGGGGTGAGTGCTGGAGGTGGGACAGGTTGGGGGACAGCGTGTGGTGGCCCCAGGAACACTGCAACACAGTAGCTGCCGTGGGCGCGGCGCTACCCTGCCAGTGTTACCATGTGACGCCACCAAACACTTCCTGCTGATGCTCCCTGACCTGTGTCGGTGCTTCCATCCCTCACAAGCCTCGCCCCTCGAGTGGATTACACCCACGCTCCGCTCGCCATGCAAGCCTGAACTCACCGGGTTCGATCCATGTGCACGGGAGAGACGAATGGGCACCGATACTTAACTGTTCCGGGGTGAACTAGAGCTTGATAAGGCTTAAGGCGAGATGTTAGCATGTTAACACGTGATAAAGCAGCAGTCTGCTTTTGTATCCTCTCGGTCATCCCCCCGTCTCCCACCCTCTCTAATCCCACAGGGCGCATTCCTGAGCATCGCAGGCCGTACCCCTCCACCTCCCTGTCCTCCCTCCCATCCCTCCGGCATTTTTCCCCACCCTCACCCAGTTACAACCTACTTGCCGAGCTTCTCTTAATATTCGCTCCACTTCCCGGTAATCCGGTTCACTCTGCCAAGATGTCCACCGACACCTAGCTTCCGGTGGTGCCCCACACAAAAGACCCGCCTCCCAGCTGTGCTGCCGGCCATGTGTGCCCCTTACCCCTTGCCTCTCCGTCACAGCTATCCTCCCCTGCCCTGGCTCTCTCTTCCCCTTCCCTGCCCTGGCTCCCTCTCCCACTTCCCTGCCCTGGCTCTCTCTCCCACTTCCCTGCCCTGGCTCTCTCTCCAACTTCCCTGCCCTGGCTCTCTCTCCCACTTCCCTGCCCTGGCTCTCTCTCCCACTTCCCTGCCCTGGCTCTCTCTCCCACTTCCCTGCCCTGGCTCTCTCTCCCACTTCCCTGCCCCTGGCTCTCTCTCCCACTTCCCTGCCCTGGCTCTCTCTCCCACTTCCCTGCCCTGGCTCTCTCTCCCACTTCCCTGCCCTGGCTCTCTCTCCCACTTCCCTGCCCTGGCTCTCTCTCCCACTTCCCTGCCCTGGCTCTCTCTCCCACTTCCCTGCCCTGGCTCTCTCTCCCACTTCCCTGCCCCTGGCTCTCTCTCCCACTTCCCTGCCCTGGCTCTCTCTCCCACTTCCCTGCCCTGGCTCTCTCTCCCACTTCCCTGCCCTGGCTCCCTCTCCCCCTTCCCTGCCCTGGCGCTCTCGCTCCCTGCCCAGCTTTTCCTCCTTCCCTCCCCCTCCCTCCTTCGCCCTCCCCCTGTGTTTTCGTTTTCCCCCGTTGCTTCCCTCCCTTGGAGTGAAGGGAGAGGAGAGGTGGAGCTGCCAGCGACTTAATGCTCTCAATGTAAACACTTCCTTAACACGCTAAATGTGCATCCCTCCCTCACTCCACCCAACTTTGTTTCGCGTCACCCGTATCCATCTCTCCCCTCAATCCTTACTCCCACCACCCACTGTCCTCGGCTGCGCAAACCCTCGCTAATCTTCTTCCCTCGCCTTGCCTGTTAAGAGGGTGTCTGGTGTCTTCTCTATCCAACACTGCTTGGTCTACTACGTAAAGCACAAGCCGACACAGCTGCTGTTTAGACTCGTGCAGCGTCCAGGTACCGTGATAGGGAGTCGGGGACGCTGCCCTACCGTCCACCTAAAGGTAGGTGGACCTTTAGGGTAGAGTAGGTACCTGACAGCTGAGTGGACAGCGGATTCGTAGTCCTGAGGTTCCGGGTTCGATCCCCGGTGGAGGCTGAAACAAATTGGCAGAGTTTCTTTCACCCTGATGCGTCTGTTCACCTAGCAATAAATAGGTACCTGGGAGTTAGACAGCTGCTACAGGCTGCTTCATGGGGATGTGTAACAAAAAGGAGACCTGGTCGAGGACCGGGCCGTGGGGACGCTAAGCCCCGAAATCATCTCAAGATAACCTCAAGAAGATAACCTATCCTCACATCCACATAGAACCATACAGTACCCCAGGATGTTACACTCCCTCCCTGTATCAGTGTTCATGGTGTTTAATATAAACCCGTCCTCCGGGTAAGGTTTTATATGAGTGGGATTGGGTGGTTATAAATAGGAGCTGCCTCGTATGGGCCAATAGGCCTTCTGCAGTTACCTTTGTTCTTATGTTATGTTAAGGTGAGACACCAAACCCACTCACACACC
Source organism: Procambarus virginalis (assembly GCA_020271785.1). Classification (NCBI taxonomy): domain Eukaryota; kingdom Metazoa; phylum Arthropoda; class Malacostraca; order Decapoda; family Cambaridae; genus Procambarus; species Procambarus virginalis. Next base: position 27,722,592 of record WNGS01004511.1, on the reverse strand, counting down.
ACCTGGATAGTTATCCAGATGTTTGTGATAGTCTCAAAGCATATTACGGTTCCAGTAATGGTCTATTTGTAAACTGGCAAGTGAACCTTTGTCCTAAATTGAGAATATTCTCAAGTTAAAATTTTATTTTATGATAAATTGATGGTTTAAAATATACAAAATCTGAGGATAACTCGTTTTCTTTGAAACCTGCAGTGAGAAACTGCTCTAGGGAGGTTACATATTGGCCATACACGTTTAACTCGCAGGCATTTAATGGAGCGCCGCCCTGCTCCTTATTGTCCAAACTGCATTGTCCCTCTTACAGACGTGCATATCCTTGTTGAATGTCCTGACTTACAAGACGTGCACGTGTCTTGCTTCCCGACCGTTCCTCGCGGTAATTTGTACCTCGATAGAATCCTTGGAGAATTAGATATCTTTGATATCGCTCGCCTTATTTATTTTTGTTCTAGTATTGGCATTCTTAGTGATATTTAGCGCCTTTTGAATATTCTGCACATTTGATGGTGCTACATAGTCTCCCCGGCTTGGCGCCTTTTTTGTATCATTATTTACTTTGAAACTGTCTGGAGTCTAGGTTTTATTTCATATCAAATTCTAGGGGAAACTCGAATAATTACCTCAAGGGTAAAAAAAAAAACAGGAAAGGTTGCAATTTATATAGACCTAGCGAGAGGGGGAGAATTTTTCATTTTAAGTATATCTTTAAATAATTTGCATGATATGATACACCGGCGCACAGATTGTATGCCTTATGGATTAAATATCCAAAGGAAAGGGGGGGAGGGGCACTTGTATTTCGGAGTTAATGCATTCCCGTTGTCGGACAGGAGCCCTATGTTCATCGAAGTCCCCCCCCGAAAAGTGGAACAGTTGATATTCCCCACAACATACACGGATAAAATATTTCGTCATTTCAAATCCCGGGTACCTGTTTACTGCTCAATGAACAAAGGCATTAGTTGAAAGGAAACGTGCCCAACCATTTATATCCCAACTGGGAATTGAACTCTGGGTCTCTGAGAGTCGAGGAGGAAGCCAATTGTTAACTAATCACTGATCGCTCACCACCAATTAGTTGATACCAGTTGATTGGTATCAGCTAATCAACTTTTATCAGTTGATTGACAGTTAAGAGGCGGGCCCAAAGAGCTGAAACTCAATCCGCGCAAGCACTTCTGGACTGTTTTCTAAGAGAAGTTCCGGACCAGCCGGCTGTGGTGGGTATGTGGGCCTGCGGGCCGCTCCAAGCAACAGCCTGGTGGACCAAACTCTCACAAGTCAAGCCTGGCCTCAGGCCGGGCTTGGGGAGTAGAAGGACTCCCAGAACCCCATCAACCAGGTATCAAGCAGATAACTAAGCGAGTACCAACAATTCTTTTGGGCCTAATAGTGCACGTTAGATTCGGTTCGATTAGGTTATTGTGCTTTGCGGATGGCAACGTTGCAGTAAATATCCAGTAAGTGTATCATATACCCTATTTTTGCCACGTCCAAGTATTTTGAGTGTTGCTGGACCTAATGCACAACTTATAACCCAATGTTTTTCTTGTGTCCAAACAGAGCAGTGTTTCACGAATCGATAAAAACCTGTGCAGCGTTGAGCCTATACATAGAAAACGGGCATATTTCATCGATCTGTGGCGGTAACCAGTATATCTAACAGGGGGCCAGATTCACGAAGCAGTTACGCAAGCACTTACGAACATGTCCATCTTTTCTCACTCTTTGGCGGCTTTGTTTACAATTATTAAACAGTTAATGAGCTCCGAAGCACCAAGAGGCTGTTTATAACAATAACAACAGTTGATTGGGAAGTTTTCATGCTTGTAAACTGTTTAATAAATGTAACCAAAGCCGTCAAAGATTGAGGAAAGATGTACACGTTTGTAGGTACTTGAGTAACTGCTTCGTGAATATGGCCCTGCGTACTCTCGAATAGATCCTCCCGCTTCCTCTCTCCCTCCCCCCGGAGGTCAAAAAAATCATAGGAGGTCGCAAAATTGACGTGATGTCCCAATTTCTATTCGTGAGTCCTCGGATAGGTTACGTTACGTTACGATTTCTATTTTTGGGACCTCGGGTAGGTTAGGTTAGGTCCCACCAAGTTAGTACATCAGTTTAGTGAGGACGCCTGAGAGGACGGGCTTAATATTTACTGTATTGCGAGGTGCGCCTACCACAGGGTCACAGAGTCCTTCCTCTTGACACTGAAATATATCTACTTCTCTCTAATGTAAATTGTATAGTGCATTTGGGGGCCATATCTCAATGATGTTTAATAATACATCGATGAAAATTTTGCCAGTGTATGTCTATGGGCGTAATGTTATGTCACTCTTTAGCCTTGTTAGTTGTTTAAATTGCTGTATATTTATATTTTTGTAAAGGGTGTCTTTTTTTCGCGAGGCGTCACGTTGTCAAACAAAATATTGCTAAAGCTATTTCTTAAACGAGAAATAATATTAAAAATGCAACTATTTGGTGGTGTGACACTTGGCAGTCGCGTTTACACCCCAATTTCATCTTTTATATTTTAATATAGAGTAACTTGCTAATGTTCCTACTCATTGTCATAAAGCTTGCAACATTTAGCCTAGGTATCTAGGATTATCTCTTTTCCGGACAATTGTTTAGTTTGTGGGGATAACTTGAATGCAACTTTATATTATTTGAATGTTTCATTATCATTTGTTTAAAAATTAAACTTTTAATTTAGATATGTTTTAAATTAATATTAACTTAGTGACTTTTAGTCTGTTGGTTCTGTGTCAGTTGGCTCTGTGCTTGCTGGGTGTGTGTCAGTTGGCCCTGTGCTTGCTGGGTGTGTGTCAGTTGGCCCTGTGCTTGCTGGGTGTGTGTCAGTTGGCCCTGTGCTTGCTGGGTGTGTGTCAGTTGGCCCTGTGCTTGCTGGGTGTGTGTGTCAGTTGGCCCTGTGCTTGCTGGGTGTGTGTCAGTTGGCCCTGTGCTTGCTGGGTGTGTGGTCAGTTGGCCCCGTGCTTGCTGGGTGTGTGTCAGTTGGCCCTGTGCTTGCTGGGTGTGTGTCAGTTGGCCCTGTGCTTACTGGGTGTGTGTCAGTTGGCTCTGTGCTTGCTGGGTGTGTGTCAGTTGGCCCTGTGCTTGCTGGGTGTGTCAGTTGGCTCTGTGCTTGCTGGGTGTGTGTCAGTTGGCCTGTGCTTGCTGGGTGTGTCAGTTGGCTCTGTGCTTGCTGGGTGTGTGTCAGTTGGCTCTGTGCTTGCTGGGTGTGTCAGTTGGCCCTGTGCTTGCTGGGGTGTGTGTCAGTTGGCTCTGTGCTTGCTGGTGTGTGTCAGTTGGCCCTGTGATTGTGGGGTGTGTGTCAGTTGGCCCTGTGCTTGCTGGGGTGTGTGTCAGTTGGCCCCTGTGCTTGCTGGGTGTGTGTCAGTTGGCCCTGTGTTTGCTGGGGTGTGTGTCAGTTGGCTCTGTGCTTGCTGGGTGTGTGTCAGTTGGCCCTGTGATTGTGGGGTGTGTGTCAGTTGGCCCTGTGCTTGCTGGGGTGTGTGTCAGTTGGCCCAGTGCTTGTGGGGTGTGTGTCAGTTGGCCCTGTGCTTGCTGGGGTGTGTGTCAGTTGGCCCTGTGCTTGTGGGGTGTGTGTCAGTTGGCTCTGTGCGTCAGTTGGCTCTGTGCTTGCTGGGGTGTGTGTCAGTTGGCCCTGTGCTTGCTGGGTGTGTCAGTTGGCCCTGTGCTTGCTGGGTGTGTCAGTTGGCCCTGTGCTTGCTGGGTGTGTGTCAGTTGGCCCTGTGCTTGTGGGGTGTGTGTCAGTTGGCCCTGTGCTTGTGGGTGTGTGTCAATTGGCCCTGTGCTTGTGGGGTGTGTGTCAGTTGGCCCTGTGCTTGTGGGATGTGTGTCAGTTGGCCCTGTGCTTGCTGGGTGTGTCAGTTGGCCCTGTGCTTGCTGGGTGTGTGTGTCAGTTGGCCCTGTGCTTGTGGGGTGTATGTCAGTTGGCCCTGTGCTTGCTGGGTGTGTGTCAGTTGGCCCTGTGCTTGCTGGGTGTGTGTCAGTTGGCCCTGTGCTTGCTGGGTGTGTGTCAGTTGGCCCTGTGCTTGTGGGGTGTGTGTCAGTTGGCCCTGTGCTTGCTGGGTGTGTGTCAGTTGTCCCCTGTGCTTGTGGGGTGTGTGTCAGTTGGCCCTGTGCTTGCTGGGGTGTGTGTCAGTTGGCCCTGTGCTTGCTGGGTGTGTGTCAGTTGGCCCTGTGCTTGCTGGGTGTGTGTCAGTTGGCCCTGTGTTTGCTGGGTGTGTGTCAGTTGGCCCTCTGCTTGTGGGGTTTGTGTCAGTTGGCCCTGTGCTTGCTGGGTGTGTGTCAGTTGGCCCTGTGCTTGCTGAGTGTGTGTCAGTTGGCCCTGTGCTTGCTGGGTGTGTGTCAGTTGGCCCTGTGCTTGCTGGGTGTGTGTCAGTTGGCCCTGTGCTTGCTGGGTGTGTGTCAGTTGGCCCTGTGCTTGCTGGGTGTGTGTGTCAGTTGGCCCTGTGCTTGCTGGGTGTGTGTCAGTTGGCCCTGTGCTTGCTGGGTGTGTGTCAGTTGGCCCTGTGCTTGCTGGGTGTGTGTCAGTTGGCCCTGTGCTTGCTGGGTGTGTGTCAGTTGGCCCTGTGCTTGCTGGGTGTGTGTCAGTTGGCCCTGTGCTTGCTGGGTGTGTGTCAGTTAGCCCTGTGCTTGCTGGGTGTGTCAGTTGGCCCCTGTGCTTGTGGGGTGTGTGTCAGTTGGCCCTGTGCTTGCTGGGTGTGTGTCAGTTGGCCCTGTGCTTGCTGGGTGTGTGTCAGTTGGCCCTGTGCTTGCTGGGTGTGTATCAGTTGGCCCTGTGCTTGCTGGGTGTGTGTCAGTTGGCCCTGTGCTTGCTGGGTGTGTGTCAGTTGGCCCTGTGCTTGCTGGGTGTGTGTCAGTTGGCCCTGTGCTTGCTGGGTGTGTGTCAGTTGGCCCTGTTCTTGCTGGGTGTGTGTCAGTTGGCCCTGTGCTTGCTGGGTGTGTGTCAGTTGGCCCTGTGCTTGCTGGGTGTGTGTCTTCTGTTCTATGTCAACAATAAAGATTGGTTACAATTAGATAGAAATTAAGAATTTACAAAGGAAGTAATTCTTGAAAATCCTACGAGCCAATGGTAATCGTGGCGCCAGTGGTAGACGAACTGTCTGGAGAACGTGACCATAGCAACGAGGAGGCCTGGTCGAGGACCGGGCCGCGGGGACGTTGAGCCCTGAAATCATGGCAAGGTAACCGCAAGGCATAGCGTGTATGCTCGTGACTTGTCGAGGTCCCCTAGCCACCAAGGGCGAGGCCCTGTCACTGCGGTCACCTATCCAGTGCACCGCTTTTCTAACGAAAGAATCGTAGGGGTACGATACATTAAATGGTGTGTGTCCGTGATTTATATCACCTCAGCCCCTACCTTCTTGTCAGGAATATTATTTGCCTCTGGTTTGATTAGCTTATCGAGTTTGACCTGGATGTTTAATCTTTATCTTAGGAAGCTGCATAGGCAAGTGTCGCCCGCGCACACTAGACACATTTCTTTTTATTAACATGTTTACATCCGCATTGATACAGCTACCCTAGACTATATGAAGGGTTACATATATTGCTTCAAGAGCTAGCTATAGCCCTATCTCACAGAATGGTCAGCCATACATGGGCATGTGATCAGTAGTCTGCACTGGCAAGCTTTAGATGCATCGTGTGAATATCTCCAAGAACTCAAGATAGTCATCCCAAAGCTCAGGATGCTTTAAAACCCGCAGGTTTGAAGAGTCTGATGACTAA
>WNGS01004511.1:27692704-27716801 GCA_020271785.1 Procambarus virginalis | reverse complement strand
ATTTCTCTGTGCTGTGTTCGTGATACTACTATGGTCTTGGCTGTAAGGATGCAGAAGAAGTTGTTCAATTGCGTTGAAGAGCAGACATTATCAGACATCACACAAATATCTATTTCTCACGTCCTAGGATAATTTTGTATGTTCTAGAGCTGCTAGCCTATTTTAGTGCCGCATATTATCTGTTTGGGTAGATGTCAAACGGTCTGTCCCGTTTGGTGGCTGGTCAAGGTTGACCATGTAAATGAGGTGAAGCATTTGAAAGACAGACTATAGTCTTTGAAGCTCACTGAGTGTGAGATAAGTCTATAGATTAAGACTAAAATGTTACTGATTCAGTCATTGGTGACCTAGATCAAATATTTAGTTAACTTACATGATTTTGTTACATTTGAGAGGTGTTATATACATTGGAATATGAGAAAACCTAACCACGCTATGGATCAAATTTGCATATTTAGGAACATTTGCTATATTATTATCTCGTGTTTGTTGTGATAAGTACAAACGCCTCTGGTGTTGTGATTAAAGTGACATTTGATACAATTAGCGTGTCACTGTGGGTGAGGCGGCGGAGAGGCGAGGCTGCAGCAGCCTGCGGCACCCTAAACTCAGTTGTCCATAAATTGACCACGTCTCTGCTATTCTATTATTCTATACTGTTTATCTTTTATTTGTTTATCAACGGAGGATATATGTGAATACTCTAGTGAAGATTGTATACATAATATGTACACATTCAGACAATAAATTTAAAACCAGTTTTATTATTGTTGGAAACTATAAGGATGCCGATATAAATTCCCAGTTAAAATATTTGACTCAAAATTGCCTGCACCTCTAACAGTAAACACCAGGAAAGAGTTGGATACACTGTGTTGGATAGACTGCTAAAATAAGTTCGATTCTACCCCGCATATGTAAACTGAGTCATTTTAGTGGATAGTAACTAGCCCTAAGGTTTATAATACTGAAACTTTGGCTGTCAAATAGCAGGTCTTGTGGCCGAACAAGAAGACAAATCGTTATTAACTATTTAATATTATTTTTTACTTATTCCCAACTAACAATGGGAATCCGTTTTTGTTTGTGTTATTGTACGGACTAGTGTTATTTTTGTGTTGCTAGGGTTATTCTTGGGACCAGTGTTATTTTCGGGACCTAGTGTTATTCTTGTGTTATTATAAGGACGTGTTATTTTTTATGTGTCAATTTAAACAAATGACTGAACTCCACACAAACAGAACTAGTTGCACTGGTAACTAGCTACCAGTACACTTAAAAAAACACAAAAGAGGAATAACTGTTATTCAAAGTCTGTTCCTCAAGTACTTGAAATAAGAACTCTCTTAAATACACACAGAAATCACAAACACGTGATGTATCATGGACCAGAAGGTGAAGGTGAGGGAGGAGCGGAACATCCCTCGCGTAGGTTCCAACCCTCATCAAGGAAGGCCCTTATAGATTTGTTCCACTCTCTTAAACCTCAGCTCACTCACCAACAGCATGTGTAGCAGCATAATTTGATCTAACCGTCGGGTAGTTACTGTTCTAGGGCGGATAATCTATCTTAATCGTTGCTGACACCTTGCGATTCTATTTTTCACTGGGCCGGGAACACTACCAATTAATATGTCAAGTGTACAATGCCATTTTAATGGTTGCACTCGAGCAATACTTGATTAATATAGTAAGTTGACATATTGTATATCACTGAGGCAGTTTAGTTAAGGAATGCCCAATATATGAGAAAAAGGCGTTCATTCAAATTTTGCGGAGGTAATTCTCCATCATCACCAAGTCCTATTAACAGTTAACTTCGCAAAAAAATGGCTAAAAAATCAATATCAGTAAAATTTCAGAGATTAATATTTATCAATATAAATTAAAATTATTAAAAATTATGAGCATTCATAATAATTGAATGTTATACCAAATATATATCATACAACCCTAACAACGTATACTTACATAATACCAATGAGTAAACAGGCTCATTGTAAACATGAACATGAGTAAGCCTCGCCTTACCTAAGGCCTATTGGCCCATATTTTCTTGATGCTTCTATATTGGAGCGGAGTCTTGAAGTGAAGTCTTGAACACTTCAAGACTCCGCTCCAATATAGAAGCATCAAATAATATGAAAATGATGAATGAAAATGAAATATGAAATTGAAAATGTAATAAGTTTTACGAAACGCGCTCCAAGTGTCACGTCAGACTAGAAATAAAAATGAATTTTGGAGAATTGATTTTTCATTTACCATCAACAGTAAAAGAAACATAAGGAAGATCGAGAAAATTCGTGTTAGAATTAGTAATCTTACTTTTCGGTCATATTTAATAACATATGTCTACAGGAAAGGACTGCTACCAAATATACTAATATATATTATATATAATATATAATATATATATATATCTATATATATATATATATATAGATATATATATAATATATATATATATATATATATATATGAGGACTTTTACAGGACTTATCGTGTATTAAGGCAGGAAGAGGTTAGGCTCGGTTATTGTTAGATCTTATGTTGCGCTTAAAGAAGTGTCCAGTTTGTTCAAATTCAATAACAAAAGTCAACTTTCTGGTGGCATATCACTACAATATTGGTACTTTCCACCAAATAGTTGATATAAGAATTTTAATTTTAGGAAGATGGGTGGATGAGTAGGGAATACAAACTAGTTAATTATCTATGGAAAGTTATTGCTCAAAATGTTTATAAGTTCTTTATGAATATGATAGCTTATAGGACCTAAATAATATAAATTTGTTGTATTCTATTTCGGAACTGCACAAATTTTAATATCTGGTGAAAATTTCACGAATATACATTTCCTCAAAATCTTATAAACTATTTTTGTGTGTAATATTCCAATTAGAAATCTCACACACAAAAAATTATCAAATAACTTAGTAAATAATTAAAGTTTTTATGGTATTCTTCTTTTGTAGTACAAAAGCCTAAATAATGTAACCCAAGTGTAGTGAAAGATGGTTTCTGATAAACTAAAGCAATTGGCAAACTAAAGCAATTCAAACTGATAAACTAAAGCAACCACCACTAATAGTAATTAATGTATTCACATTAATGAATCTGTATGACTAACCATCCTGTGTGATGCGGATTTTTAGCATCACGTAGCTAGTCTTGACAATTATATGCGTACCCTTCAATAGTCTAGAGATAGCTGCACACATGCAGATGTAAAAATGTTAATAAAAAGAATATTAAGTTTGTCGACAAGAAGTCTCAAGGTTTATGCCATCGTTAAGTTCAGGAAGAAAGAGTTGGATTAATAGGCCAACTTAGTTGTTATCAGGCTCACTCATTTCTATTTGAACTTGAAACTGCACTCAAAAAGATCAGAGTAACCTCTGGACGATGGCATAAAATCTCCCAGCTACTTCTTACCGACATGCCTAATATTGTTTTTGTTAACACATTTAGGTATACAGGTATCAGCTTGTATGCGTCTAGCTTTAGACTGTATGACGGGGCGTTCAGAGTGTTTCAAGAACTAGCTACGTGATGCTAAAATCCCCATCACCCAGGATGGCTAGTCATAGAGATTTATTAATGTGAAATATTAATTACTATTAGTGGTGGTCATTCCCAATGGCTTTAGTTTATCAGAAACCATCTTTCACTACACTATGGTAATGGATATGAATAAATTAGGCTCTCAACGTGGATAAGTTTTTCTTTAGTTTTGAAACACGAAGATAAATTACAGAAGCTCATAACAGTTTTTAATTCAAATATGAGATAAGATATATGACAATGTAGCTGGTTCCAAGCCAGGTTGGCTATATGGTTATCCTAAGGTTTCGCAACAATGTTTTTCAGATAAGACCATTCTCTCTCTCTCTCTCTCTCTCCTCTCTCTCTCTCTCCTCTCTCTCCTCCTCTTCTCTCCCGGCTCCTCTCATCCTCTCTCTCTCTCTCTCATCTACTCCTCTCTCGCTCTCTCTCTCTCCTCTCTCCCTCTCTCTCTCTCTCTACCTCTCTCCTCTCTCTCTCTCTCCTCTCTCTCTCTCTCTCTCTCTCTCTCTCTCTCTCACACTTAGCAACGTACAGAGCAAATACACACTCTTAATAACATGTTATCTTTAAATTAAAGCGAACAGAAAGACGATTCCGTGCTGTTGAAATGTAAAATATTAATATTATAAAATGATAGCAAATCACAACACTTTTATGGAGCTCTTGTCACTCACTGCAGACATCACAACGAGCTCACTCACATCCTAGTTACCAACACCTTAGTTGCCCAGCATCCTTCCCAACAACCCTAGTTTACCTAGGACCCTTATCAACACCCTAGTTACCTAGGACCCTCACCAACACCCTAGTTACCTAGGACCCTCACCAACACCCTAGTTACCTAGGACCCATCACCAACACCCTAGGTACCTAGGACCCTTATCAACGCCCTAGTTACCTAGGACCCTCACCAACACCCTAGTTACCTAGGACCCTTATCAACGCCCTAGTTACCTAGGACCCTCACCAACACCCTAGTTACCTAGGGACCCTTATACACACCCTAGTTACCTAGGACCCTCACCAACACCCTAGTTACCTAGGACCCTTATCAACACCCTAGTTACCTAGGACCCTTACCAACACCCTAGTTACCTAGGACCCTCACCAACACCCTAGTTACCTAGGACCCTTATCAACACCCTAGTTACCTAGGACCCTCACCAACACCCTAGTTACCTAGGACCCTTATCACGCCCTAGTTACCTAGGACCCTCACCAACACACTAGTTACCCAGCACCCTCACCAACACCCTAGTTACCTAGGACCCTCACCAACACCCTAGTTACCTAGGACCCTTACCAACACGAAGTTGCTCCGCAAACGCATGTGCGTTGCTGATCCATTACAACCTTTCCATGTCCCCGTAGCTCCTCCCCACCCCGCTCCCGTCTTCTTCCCCACCATTCCCCCTCCCCCATTCCCCTTGTCCTCCCCACCATCACCCTCATCCTCCCCCATCCCCCACTCTGTTCCCTCGTCCACCCCAAATATGGCCAATAGGCCCTCTGCAGCTACTTCCATTCTTCCCTTTGATTTACCCAATTTATACCCATTGTTCGTGTTCTGTCTTGTGTTGAAAGTTTGTTCACCTCATCCAAAACTGTTGTAACATATCACCTCACCCAAAAATGCGGGTTATAAAATAAAAGAAAGCTGTTTAACATCATAGCATTAAGTAAGAACTCTGTTTAGTGTTTGACGGTTATAGTTGTGTGTGTGTAAATTAAAGTCTTTGAAAATGTAATAAGTTATTACGAAACGCGTTCAAGCGTCGCAGTCAGACTAGAAATAAAAATGATTTTGGAGAATTGATTTTTCAATTACCATCAACAGTGAAAAGAAACATAAGATATATTGAGAAAATTCGTGTTAGAATTATTAATTTTTTTTTCGGTCATATTTAATAATATATTGTCTACAGGAAAGACTGCTACCAAATATACTAATATACTATATATATATATATATATATATATATATATATATATATATATATATATATATATATATATATAAACCTATGTCTCTAATGCAGAATAGCGCCAGGAAAGAACAGAGGTGTCAAAGGCTGAATCAGGGAACACTGCATGAACACCAGAGGTCCACGCTTCTTCAATTACTCCCAGCGAGTATAAGGGACTATCAGGAGAAAGCACCAAACCACCACGACTCAAAATGAACAAATCCACAAGGGCCGTGACGAGGATTCGAACTGCGTCCGGGAGCATCCCAGACACTGCCTTAATCGACTAAGCTACGACAGGTTTAAAAAGGGTTGAAACCGAAGTTTCTACTGAACTTACTGGATCCCGTAGCCTCTCCGAGGCACAAACCAGGCTTATACACAACCCCCCACCCCTGTAAAAGCTGGTTTGTGCCTCGGAGAGGCTACGGATCCAGTAAGTTCAGTAGAACTTCGGTTTCAACCCTTTTTAAACCCTGTCGTAGCTCAGTCGATTAAGGCAGTGTCTGGGATGCTCCCGGACGCAGGTTCGAACCTCGTCACGGCCCTTGTGATTTGTTCATTTGATGCATCACAAGTTCAAGTTCAAGTATGTTTATTGAGATAAGCAAGAAATACATCTCAAGGGATAGAGTAGCTTAGGCTATCCCGACCACCCTCTACTTGAGATGCATCACGTTAGTGTGATCTGCGTGTGTGTGTGTGTCACCACGACTCCTATAGCACTTGGAAGGGATCAGGAAAAGATTAGGGATGGGCGGGGGGGGGAGGAATGGTGCCAACCACTTGGACGGTCGGGGACTGAACTCCGACCTACAGGAAACAAGACCATCGCTCTACCGTCCAGCCAAGCGATTATAAAACATATTGCCGGAACAAAAGTGAACGTCTTCAGAGAAACTGGATAGTTTTCTGCAACAAGTACCTGACAAACTGCGTTGTAGTGTATATGTGGCATGCGGGCCGCTCCAAAGCACAGCCTGTTGGACCAAGCTCTCACAAGTCAAACCTGGCCCCGGGCCGAACTTTGGAGTAGAACTCAGTCAGTACTCGATCAACGTTCAATGATGGTAAAGCTCCGGCCTGCTAACATAACAACCCGTTCTCGCACTTGCCAATTTCCCTACTAGCTGCATTTGCAAAACATTCGAGAGAATGGTCCTATAAACCGTCCCTCCATAGAATAAGAACCATGCTATCCCCCAGATATATGGCTTCATGCATGGAAGGAGTGGCATCATTGCATCACCCACCTTTCTTACCCTGCACACTGAAAAGTCATATACCACCTCCTAGATCTTAAGTCTGCCTTTGATATTGCAAATAGACATGTTATCTTGAGTGAGCTTGCAAGAATGAATGTTGGTGGTCGGCTTCTTTGTTGGATCAGGGGTTACTTATCCAACAGGAAGTCATCTGTATTTTTCCAGGGGCATAGGAGTGTAACAAGAGACTTTGAACTAGGTACCCCGCAGGGTGGTGTCCTCAGTCCTACCTATTTAATATCTTAATAAACACGCTGTTAAACTCTATACCGAGCAAACCCAACGTCCACATCATTAGCTATGCTGATGATATAATGATACACACCACTGGGTATGCTAACACACAGAACACTCTTAACTCTGTATTAGATTCATGTCAGAACCTAGGTTTAATTATCTCAGCAGAGAAAACAAAGATACTAAATCGGCGCCCACCCAGGCAGGGAGGAGCTGTTCGCAAGATGCAACTATCTGATGGCTCCCAGCTTGACTATGTAAACAGATTCAAATACCTTGGCCTTGAGGTGCCACTGTATGGTCCTGTTGTATTCAGACTCTGTCGTCAGTATAAAGAGAGGCTCCGAGCTCTCAAGGCTGTTGCAGGTTATCACTCAGGCTATGGTGCCAATGTCAGAATTGTCAAAATGATGTACCTTGCATACATCAGATCTTTAGTGGATTATGCTGCACCTCTGCTTGTTTTGATGCCTGAAAGAAAGCTTGGAGGGCTTGAAAAATTGCAGAACGAAGCCCTGAGGATAATCCTTGGGTGCCCTCGTACCACAAAGATACTTAATATGAGAAAGGAACTTAATATTCTGAGCGTTGTTGATCGTGTTACTGAAATTAACTGTCAAATTGGTATAAAAATGCTTAGGCTAACTCATCCTAATCCTTGCACAGAAGCCCTCCAGACTTACTTTATTGAAGATCAGCATTGTTCCAAATGGATAACAAAAACTGGAACTCAACTCAGAATGTATGGGGTTCATGATTTGTACCAAGAGAAACAACAACGGCACTTTCCTGCACCGTGGGAGGTTACACCCTTTCCAGTTTTAATCCCTCCCTTTCCACCCAAGAAGCAAATTAGAGATAAGCCCAAGCTTCGTCTTGAGGCAAAGCTCAACGCCTTAAGCCATATTGATGCTCTGTCCACAGAGCATTCTCTCTCTCAAATCATATACACTGATGGTTCCCTACACCGCACCACGGGTGCAGCTGGAAGTGCAGTTGTTCTGACAATGGGCGATGGCTTGTACTTTGAGTGGGGAGTCCGTATAAACAATTGGGCCTCTACCCTTCAGACCGAACTATTTGCCTTGATCCTTGCACTGAAATGTGTACAAGTCTCCAAACTTGATACATTAATTGTAAGTGACTCCTTATCATCCTTAAATGCTCTCAACTCTTTAAGACATAACTGTAACATGCTCGTGTCCGAAGCTAGACACAAATACAACAAAATATTAAGGATGGTAACAGAGTCCATTTCATGTGGTCTCCATCTCATGTTGGCCTCCGAATGCATGATAGAGCTGATAAGTTAGCCAAAGAATCTGCCTTTAAAGGAGCCGTTGAGTGTAACCTTGGATTGTCAATGAGCAATCTGAGAGCAGCAGTACACCGAGAACTTCAACAAGATCTTGTAGATCTGAGGCAAAGTGAAATTGACACCAGTAATTCCATCTATCATCATACTATCATGCAAGAGGAGCCACACATCTATGGATCATCCAATAAAATCAGCAGACTTCTAGATGTTACTGCTGCTCGGCTTAGACTCGGTTACAAGTATCTCTGGGAATTCTCATTATCTGCCGATGTAGACCTGACCAAATGTAAACTGTGTCAACAAAATTATTCGCACACCCTCCGTCACTATGTGATGGAGTGCGAAAAGATACGTGAATTTAGAGACAATTCTATAACCAATGTTCCAGCAATGTGTAAATATTTCATTCAAAATGATCTGCTACCAGAAATTTTAGCCAAATATCCCCAGTTTGCTAACTGTAGGTAGTAACTGAGTGATTGTAACCTATCCACCGCTGCCCACTGGGGGAGGCGGTGTGCAGGACAAACATATAAATTTTGACACTAGCTCTCCACATATGTCAGTTGCTTAATTTAGAACCTGTACTTGAGGTCGATCTCGAACCCATTGTTGATGTGACGACTTATATTGAATTTTGTAACTAGCTCATCAAGATTGTAACTTGCGTAGCTAAATGAATTGTGGGGTTCAGTCCCTGAGCCCATTATGTGCCTCTGTAACCCTTTCCACTACCGCCCACAAGATGGGTATGGGGTGCATAATAAATGAACTAAACTAACTCTCGCACTTGCTTATAGTCGCCGGTCGGCCGAGTGGACAGAACGCTGGACTTGTGGTCCTGGGTTCGATCCCAGGCGCCGGCGAGAAACAATGGGCAGAGTTTCTTTCACCCTATGCCCCTGTTACCTAGCAGTAAAATAGGTACCTGGGTGTTAGTCAGCTGTCACGGGCTGCTTCCTGGGGGTGGAGGCCTGGTCGAGGACCGGGCCGCGGGGACACCAAAAAGCCCCGAAATCATCTCAAGATAACCTCAAGATAGTCAATATTGGCTTATTAATAAGTGCATATGTGACATACTAATTTATTGTGAATATTTTAGTTTACCTTGAAAAGCTTAATAGAAAACACCGATCTAACCTAACCTTCTTAGTATGTTAAGATAAGCATCTTATTGCTTCTTAATTACAATTATTACTTAACCTAGACCTATATTGATATTACAGTTTTATAAAAATAATAAAACAAAACAAAAATATGTAAATAAATTGTAAAGTAACTCAGGATATTGTCAAATATTGTATAAAATCTCTATTGTTTAATAAAACTGAAAAAGAAATTCCTAATATGAAAACTGGTGTTTAGCGAATCTATAGGAAGAGTTTATACTTTAAAAACAAAATATAACTTGGCATATACCACATATGTACTTATTAATCAGCCAAATATTGACTACAAACAATAAGTCATATATGTACTGTCTTGTGCGAAAGCGGGTTGAACAGAACTCAGATGTCGTCTGCTCACTCCAATCTCCACCCTTCCTGCTTTGACTATGATCTCTGTTATCCTAAACCAGTGTCAACCTCTTCCCTGTATAGACATTAACCCTGTTATCCTGTACATCACAGTGTCAACTTCGTCTCTTTCTGACCTGTTATCCCACGTCAATACCTTCTCTCTGGCCTGGCGCTGACCTGTTATCTGTTATCCTCCACATCAACCTTCTCATTGGATTTGGCACCGACCTGTGTTCTTTGTTATACAACTTGTCAACCACCTCCCGGGACTGGCGCCAACCTTTATCTCTGTTATCCTAGACGCCACAGCGTCAACCTCCTCCCCCTCCCTGGACTGGCGCCGACCTGTTATCTCTGTTGTCCCACGTCACAACATGTCCAGCCAGGCTGGTGTCGTAAACGTCACACACACACACACACAGCACCCAGTAACTGTGCCACAAACCCCCCGACACAAAGCCTCCTCCTCCGACTCCCCACCGTCTCTCTCCATCTATAAATTTTCGCACTCGCCCTAAGTGTGTGTGTGTGTGTATTATATCATATGTTGACAACCCTTTGCCACTCACAAGTAGGTAAGGTTTTAATCGTTGTTATGTACATATAAACAGAAGGAAGGAATTGTTCGTTTAATATCAAAATAATATGTGTACTGTATTGATGGAGCGAGTGTTTGTGTCCTGTTGTTGTCTACTGCAGTCTCCCCTCCCTTGACACACACCGATGTCAAGTGAGGATATTTATATCATTTTCAGACCTAGCACCTCTAATACGTTTTAATTATAGATGGACGAAGGTTTGTATTTATATATGAATCTATTTTAAGTCACTTTATAAAGAAATTCTGAAGTTTATGTAAAGTTTTTGCTAATAAAAGTAACCGAGACATTAGCGGACAGTCTTGTCCGTACAGAGCTGTCATCTGGCTACACGATCATCCCAACCAATAGGAACCTCGCCTCTCCGGCCATCTACCAATGAAAACCAGGAACTCCTATCGGCGGCCAATCAGCGTCGTGCTATAATTAGGCTAATAGCAGCGAGACGTTTCAGTGTGCGTGTAGCAGTGGTGGTGTGAGGGTGTCGACGGTCTCGCTGCCGTCATGCCCGTCTGTGCTTAAGAGAGAGAGTCTTGGAGATTTTCTAGCAAGATACAATGGATTACTCGGTGCGCGAGGCGTGGCGCAGGACTATGCCGCTGTGTGTCATGTGGGTGCTGGTGCTGCAGGTCTTGGGAGACATTGTCGTTGCTAGGGGAGAATTTGTACACAAAAACTTCACTGAAAGCGTCGTGGACACGAGTGTGACGCCCGCCCTGAGGGGAGTCGACGCCAGCGACGACGCCACTGAAGGTGAGCCCAGACGCCAGGGGTTTTGAGGCTGGGAACATGACGTGTAGTACTGAGGGTGAGGCTGGGAACATGTACAGTACTGAGGATGAGGCTGGGAACATGTACAGTACTGAGGATGAGGCTGGGAACATGTACAGTGCTGAGGGTGAGGCTGGGAACATGTACAGTACTGAGGGTGAGGCTGGGAACATGTACAGTGCTGAGGGTGAGGCTGGGAACATGTAGTGCTGAAGGTGAGGCTGGGAACATGTACAATGCTGAGGGTGAGGCTGGGAACATGTAGTACTGAGGGTGAGGCTGGGAACATGTACAGTGCTGAGATTGAGGCTGGGAACATGTAGTACTGAGGGTGAGGCTGGGAACATGTACAGTGCTGAGGGTGAGGCTGGGAACATGTACAGTGCTGAGGGTGAGGCTGGGAACATGTATAGTGCTGAGGGTGAGGCTGGGAACATGTACAGTGCTGAGGGTGAGGCTGGGAACATGTACAGTGCTGAGGGTGAGGCTGGGAACATGTACAGTGCTGAGGGTGAGGCTGGGAACATGTATAGTGCTGAGGGTGAGGCTGGGAACATGTACAGTGCTGAGGGTGAGGCTGGGAACATGTACAGTGCTGAGGGTGAGGCTGGGAACATGTAGTACTGAGGGTGAGGCTGGGAACATGTACAGTGCTGAGGGTGAGGCTGGGAACATGTACAGTGCTGAGGGTGAGGCTGGGAACATGTACAGTACTGAGGGTGAGGCTGGGGACATGTACAGTGCTGAGGGTGAGGCTGGGAACATGTACAGTGCTGAGGATGAGGCTGGGAACATGTACAGTACTGAGGGTGAGGCTGGGAACATGTACAGTGCTGAGGGTGAGGCTGGGAACATGTACAGTGCTGAGGGTGAGGCTGGGAACATGTACAGTGCTGAGGTGAGGCTGGGAACATGTAGTGCTGAAGGTGAGGCTGGGAACATGTATAGTGCTGAGGGTGAGGCTGGGAACATGTACAGTGCTGAGGGTGAGGCGGGGAACATGTACAGTGCTGAGGGTGAGGCTGGGAACATGTAGTGCTGAAGGTGAGGCTGGGAACATGTATAGTGCTGAGGGTGAGGCTGGGAACATGTATAGTGCTGAAGGTGAGGCTGGGAACATGACGTGTACTGCTGAGGGTGAGGCTGGGAACATGTACAGTACTGAGGATGAGGCTGGGAACATGACGTGTAGTACTGAGGGTGAGGCTGGGAACATGACGTGTAGTACTGAGGGTGAGGCTGGGAACATGACGTGTAGTACTGAGGGTGAGGCTGGGAACATGACGTGTAGTACTGAAGGTGAAGCTAGGAACATGACGTGTAGTACTGAAGGTGAAGCTAGGAACATGACGTGTAGTACTGAAGGTGAAGCTAGGAACATGACGTGTAGTACTGAGGGTGAGGCTGGGAACATGTAGTACTGAAGATGAGGCTGGGAACATGACGTCTGGTACTGAGGGTGAGGCTGGGAACATGACGTGTGGTACTGAGGGTGAGGCTGGGAACATGTATAGTGCTGAAGGTGAGGCTGGGAACATGTAGTGCTGAAGGTGAGGCTGGGAACATGTATAGTGCTGAGGGTGAGGCTGGGAACATGACGTGTAGTACTGAGGGTGAGGCTGGGAACATGTAGTACTGAAGATGAGGCTGGGAACATGATGTGTAGTACTGAGGGTGAGGCTGGGAACATGACGTGTGGTACTGAGGGTGAGGCTGGGAACATGTAGTACTGAGGGTGAGGCTGGGAACATGACGTGTGGTACTGAGGGTGAGGCTGGGAACATGACGTGTAGTACTGAGGGTGAGGCTCGGAACATGTAGTACTGAAGGTGAGGCTGGGAACATGTAGTACTGAAGGTGAGGCTCGGAACATGTAGTACTGAAGGTGAGGCTGGGAACATGTAGTACTGAAGGTGAGGCTGGGAACATGTAGTACTGAAGGTGAGGCTGGGAACATGTAGTACTGAAGGTGAGGCTAGGAACATGTACTGAAGGTGAGGCTGGGAACATGTAGTACTGAAGGTGAGGCTGGGAACATATACTGAAGGTGAGGCTAGGAACATGTACTGAAGGTGAGGCTGGGAACATGTAGTACTGAAGGTGAGGCTGGGAACATGTACTGAAGGTGAGGCTGGGAACATGTAGTACTGAGGGTGAGGCTGGGAACATGTAGTACTGAAGGTGAGCCTGGGAATACGACGAAGTGCTGAGGGCGAAGCTCGGAACATGTGTAGTGCTGAGAGTGAGGCTGTGAACATGACGTGTAGCATGTTGACCAAACCACACTAGAAAGTGAAGGGACGACGACGTTTCGGTCCGTCCTGGACCATTCTCATGTCGATTTTAGAATGGTCCAGGACGGACCGAAACGTTGTTGTCCCTTCACTTTCTTATGTGTGGTTTGGTCAACATATTTCAGCCATGTTATTGTGACTCCTCGTCTGCGCATGACGTGTAAGTACTGAACGAGGCTGGGAACATAATGCGTAGTACTGAAGATGAGGCTGGGAACATGGCATGTAGGGCTGAAACCAGAACATGCGGCATGTAGCGCTGAGACCAGAACGTGCCTCGTATCACCGAAGGTGAGCTAGACACCAATGAGACAGGGAACGTAACCTGTTTTCCCTGCACGTTTACGAACTTTGTGAATAAAAAGTAAAAATACGTACTTAGGATACATTTGTTTATCGATGTGCACATATTGTACATGCAGTACGCCATATCTGTACTGACAGCTCTGCATGGAGGTTTCTTAACTTCCATAATCTTCGATTTAGGTTCGCATCACCGCTTTCCTTGCTAGTCTACAATACTGTGCTCGTGGATTTCCAGCTGCTTTAATAGACACTCAGACAGATAACCATATGAAGGCTCTGGCACGCAGTTGGTTCCTGGCTCCTCATGTCTCTTATAAGATAATTACTTAACGTTATAGTTTATTCTTAATGAATACAATCAAAATGAAAAGGTTTATTGAGGTATAAATACACATAAAGGGATGAGCTAGCTCAAGGCTTGGGTAGTAGAACATCTTCCAGAGCCCCATCAAGCAGGTACAGTATATTATCACCTTGTTCAGCACAACGTGTTATTTATATATATATATATATATATATATATATATATATATATATATATATATATATATATATATATATATATATATAGGAAGGGAGTACCACCGTGATTACCACCGGGAGTATATATATATATATAGATATATATATATATATATATATATATATATATATATATATATATATATATATATATATATACACACACACTGTATCCTCTTTCAACTAAGCCCTGATGCTAAGAAAATAGTTAGAGGGATAGAAGCCCTAAATCACAAGATAGTAAATACAGAATATGCGGTCATATTCAATGAGACATGTTTAAAAGAAACCGGCTGCCAGTATACACCAATATATATATATATATATATATATATATATATATATATATAATATATATATTATATATATATATATATATATATTCACTTTCTTATGTGTGGTTTGGTCAACATATTTCAGCCATGTTATTGTGACTCCTCGTCTGCGCATGACGTGTAAGTACTGAACGAGGCTGGGAACATGATGCGTAGTACTGAAGATGAGGCTGGGAACATGGCATGTAGGGCTGAAACCAGAACATGCGGCATGTAGCGCTGAGACCAGAACGTGCCTGATATGAGGAACACATACCAGTTGCGTTGCTCCTGGGAGTATGGGTTCGAGTCACTTCTGGGGTGTGAGTTTTCAGTTGTATCTAGTCCTGGGGACCATTCAGGCTTGTTTGCATATATATACATATATATATATATACATATATATATACATATATATATATATATATACATATATATATATGTCGTACCTAGTAGCCAGATCGCACTTCTCGGCCTACTATGCAAGACTCGATTTGCCTAATAGGCCGAGAGATTTTCTTTATTTTCACAATTTTGTTTCCAATTGGTATATTTGAAATATTATTATTATATTATATTCAGAACATAAATTATTGACTTAGTTATGTTAGTTTAGGTTAAGATAGGTTTGGTTGGATTGGTTAGATTCGGTCATAAATCTAAGTCAATTTTAACTCAAATTAAAAAGAACTCATGCATAATGAAATGAATAGCTTTATCATTTCATAAGAAAAAACACGAAAAATATATAAATTCGGGAAAACTTGGCTTATTAGGCAAATCGGGCCTTGCATAGTAGGCCACATACTGTATTCTGGCTACTAGGTACAACATATTATATATGCAGCAATGATCACAAAAACACTGATCCAAGTATACAGAATAACCACATGTGAAAAATAGATGAAAATAGATAAAAATGTTCATTCTACTTTGCTCTGATGGAGGCGAATTAGCCGAAAACGCGTTAAGCATTCTCTATTTTTCACATGTGGTTATTCTGCACATATATATATATATATATATATATATATATATATATATATATATATATATAACTGAAAACTCACACCCCAGAAGTGACTCGAACCCATACTCCCAGGAGCAACGCAACTGGTATGTACAGGGATGCCTTAAACCACTTGACCATCACGACCGGACATAAGAAAGTGATAGCCGAGGCTATATGAACCACTTCCCCGCCGGCACTCGGATGGTAATCTTGGGCATAGCATTTTATCAAATCACCTCATTTTTTGGGGCAACACGTGAGGAACACAAATGCATTGTGTTTGCATTTGCAAAAAATGCAAATGGTATGAGGAACACATACCAGTTGCGTTGCTCCTGGGAGTATGGGTTCGAGTCACTTCAGGGGTGTGAGTTTTCAGTTGTATCTAGTCCTGGGGACCATTCAAGCTTGTTTGCATATATATATATATATATATATATATATATATATATATATATATATATATATATATATATAATCACCCTAACAAAAGAAATGCTGAATAAAAACA
This sequence comes from Procambarus virginalis, assembly GCA_020271785.1. Classification (NCBI taxonomy): domain Eukaryota; kingdom Metazoa; phylum Arthropoda; class Malacostraca; order Decapoda; family Cambaridae; genus Procambarus; species Procambarus virginalis. The sequence goes on along the minus strand of WNGS01004511.1, from coordinate 27,700,595 downwards.
CTTGTATAATAGACAAAAGCTAAGATGTAAGAGGATTACAAATTCTTGAAGCAATCCACATAAAAATAGAACAACCCACCATGAATACCCAAATTACGAAACTATTCACTCTACCCATCATGAGAGTAAGAGCAAGCCCAGACGTGAAGATGCCAACATAGAAGTCACCGCTCAACATGCCACGCCCACTACACCTGATTAATCTTTGTGTTTCATACCCTATTTTGCTTTATTCTACTCTTTTTCTCCTTTATGCCTTATTCTTAATCCATCTGTATACCCCCTATATAATCCATTGTTCGATCCATTTGTCTACACCTGACCCCATTGTTCGTTCCATTTGTCCTCATCTGACCTTTTAATGGTATAAATACAATATGCCCTGTACTGTCACATCACTTGAGAATGAACCACGTAGATTCGAAATGTTATGTAAATTTATAATAAGTGTAATACATTCTACAGTTATTTTTTTTCTTTTCCTTCACCTCGAACGAACATGACTTTTTAAGAACTCCTCTTCCAATTAAACCTAAATACAAGAGCACTAGTCAGAGGGATAGAAGCCCCTAAATAAGAAAACAATTAATACAGAATATGCAGCCATATTCAATGAAAGATAAATAAAAACTTACTGCCAGTCGAAAAACTGAGATAAGGATATATAGAAACGCTGAGATAAGGACTGTTCTTAAACAAATAGTAACATCCTGCTTGTGAAAAGGAAGAAATGTACATTTCACTCTACCCATCTATACACACACACACACGGAGTCGGCCGGCCGAGAGGACAGCACGCTGCTCATGTGATCCTGTGGTCCGGGTTCAAACCCGGGTGCCGGCGAGAAACAATGGGCAGAGTTTCTTTCTCCCTATTCCCCTGTTACCTAGCACTAAATAGGTACCTGGGAGTTAGCTGTCACGGGCTGCTTCCTGGTGTGTGTGTGTGTGTGTAATTACTTAAGTGTAGTTACAGGATGAGAGCTACGCTCGTGGTGTCCCGTCTTCCCAGCACTCTTTGTCATATAACGCTTTGAAACTACTGACGGTCTTGGCCTCCACCACCTTCTCACTTAACTTGTTCCAACCGTCTACCACGTGTCTGTGTGTGTGTGTGTGTGTGGTGTGTGTGTGTGTGTGTGGTGTGTGTGTGTGTGTGTGTGTGTGTGTGTGTGTGTGTGTGTGGAAAAAAATAGTAGTAGTAGTTAGAAACGGTTGATTGACAGTTGAGAGGCGGGCCGAAAGAGCAGAGCTCAACCCCCGCAAGCACAACTAGGTGAATACACACACACGCATCACAAACAATAAGCATATTACCGAACATTCTGAGTGATAAACATATTCATTTCTTCCAAAACACATGCAGGATGTTACCAGACGTAAACCCACAAACTTTTATGACTAGGCATACAAACAATTTGCAATAGACATTCAGACAATTCAACAAAGTTACAATCTTGGTGCAAATTTCTTATATATCTCCAGAATATCATCAACCTTTCCGTTGTGACACATTCAGGCTATTTGTTTAGCAACAATCCTTATCTCAGTGTTTCTATATAAATTAATCAACCAATCAAAACTTATCAATAACATAATGGGTGAGAATGCAGTGTCCCTCACAGTGTTCAAGAGAGAACTGGATAAGACCCTCCAAAAGATACCTGATCAACCAGGCTGTGATTCGTACGTCAGGCTGCGAGCAGCCGCGTCCAACAGCCTGGTTGATCAGTCCAGCAACCAGGAGGCCTGGTCGACGACCGGGCCGTGGGGACGCTAAGCCCCAGAAGCACCTCAAGGTAACTTCAAGGTAAGGGTGTGAGACATAGGTTTACATTTCGTTTTATTGTCATTAACATCTCCGCAAGCACAACTAGGTTATCTTGAGATGATTTCGGGGCTTAGCGTCCCCGCGGCCCGGTCCTCGACCAGGCCTGCTTTTTACACACACCCCAGGAAGCAGCCCGTAGCAGCTGTCTAACTTCCAGGTACCTATTTACTGCTAGGCTACAGTGGCATTAGGATGAAACAAACATTTTGCCAATTTGTCTCCGCCTCCACCGGGAATCGAACCCGGAACCTCAGGACTACGAATCCGAAGCGCTGTCCACCCAGCTGTCAGGCGCCCGCCCCTAGGTGAGTACAGACACAGACGTAGTGACAGGCACAATGTCCTGAAAAACATTATTGATAGAAATGTAACCTTTACCAATACCAACCATAAGATTGAATTAATATAGGTGCAAGAAGACAGCCAAACTCGCCCATAAAAAACTTAGGGCACCAAATTAAACTCCTTAAAACAGACGAATGTCGGCTATGATTTCACATACCCACTTGGGGACTCAGCCTTAACGATTTCAATATATAGGAAGACAATGTTGACCAGACCACACACTAGAAGGTGAAGGGACGACGACGTTTCGGTCCGTCCTGGACCATTCTCAAGTCGATTGTGTGAATGGCAATCGACTTGAGAATGGTCCAGGACGGACCGAAACGTCGTCGTCCCTTCACCTTCTAGTGTGTGGTCTGGTCAACATACTTCAGCCACGTTATTGTGACTCATCGCCTGCATAGGAAGACAACATCCCTTTCAAGATGCCCAACAATGCACAAACAGCAAGGTATCGAGGAACATAAAGTCTCTACACATAACCAGATCATCACCAGATATATCCTGACAACAACAACAAAATAATCGACAGATAAAGTGACTAAAGAAAATTGGACATTGCCGAGGTATTATACCTCAAACAAATCCAACCAACTATAAAGAGTTAACTAACACCAATGCCACAGCAGAGTGAACTTTGCTTTTTCGCCGGCACCTGAGCCTCGTGGCTTGACCCGTCTAACCCTCTACTTCACCTCTGTCAGAGTCTATATCCCCCTTACTATACATGCTACAACTTAACGGCTATTCTTGCCCGTGCCACCTCTTGGGTGGTTTATTCTTTATCAATCATCAATCATGTTAAAAGCCATATCTCTCCTGAAGATGTTCCAGGCAGGAATGAAACGTTGTGCACATACATTACATAATCATTATTGTGTTTTATTCTCCTTTTGGTAACCTAATCACCTGATTGATGCTGATGCGAGGATTGTCGGACGCATCGAATGTCTGAAGTCTCCCAAGGAATTTGTCGACTTACTGCGGGGAGCACGGGCCACGGGAATGAGCCTCGTTGGATGTAGAGTCACTATTTACCAACGTACCTGTGGACGAAACAATCAGGATGATAGTAGACAGTGTGTATCGTGACCCGGCTTGCACTCCTCTTGACATGCCAGAAAGCATACTGAGGAAACTACTCCAACCCTGCACTAAAGAGGCACCCTTCTTGAGCCCAGATGGGTACATATATAAGCAAGTAGATGGGGTCGCCATGGGTTCTCCCCTAGGTGTCCTGTTTGCGAACTTCTACATGGGCACCATCGAGCAGAGGGTCTTAGTTGACATGGACTTCAGACCCTCCATATACTGCAGGTATGTTGACATTTTTATACAGGTTCCTGATGCCAGATGTCTGCAGCAGCTGAAGGAGGCATTTCAGTAGAATTCTGTGTCGAGTTTCACTTACGAGATGGAGAATAAAGGGAAGCTGCCCTTTCTGGATGTAACAGTCGGAAACAAACATAGGAATGTGCCTCAATGCCAATAGTGACTGACCAGACAGGTACAAAAGGAGTGTTGTCAATGCTTACGTCGAACGTGCTCTCAGCCACAGCTCAGGGTGGAAAGAAGTCGATGAAGAACTCTGTAGGGTAAGGCAGGTCCTAGTCAACAACGGCTTCTCTAACGGTTTCATTAAAGACATCATAAAAAGAAAGATGAAACGTCATGCAACCTCTGAAGAGTCAACCAACACAACACTTGTACCCCCTATTAGACTATTTTACAGGAACTTTTTTCGACGGCTCATAAAATGGAGGAAAGGGTCCTGAAAGATATTATTGATAGGAACGTCATCCCTACAGACAAAAATCTGAAAATACAATTGATAATTTATTATAAAACCAAAAAAAAACAATCTACTCATGAAAAACTACCCAGACACCAGCAGAACGCTTTGAAGGAAACCAACGTCGTCTATGCCTTTAAATGCCCACTTGGGGACTATAAGCCCCAAAGAACCGGTATATAGGCAAGACAACAACGTCTCTTTCCGGGCAACTAACAATGCATAAACAACAGGGCTTCATCAAGGAACATATAATTTCTTCTCACAACCAGACCATCACCAGAGAAATGTTAACGAACTACAAAGAAATCATCGATAGGTATAGCGATAGCAGGCGGCTCGACATCAGCGAGGCACTACACATCAAAAAGTCAACACCAGCAATCAACAGCCAATTAATGCACAACTATGTTCTACCCACTTCAAGGCATCGTATGGGCCAATAGGCCCTCTGCAGTTATTTCCATTCTCGTGTACTCACCTCACCCAAACCAATAAAAAGCAAGTGTTATGTCAAATGTTTCATACACAGAGCATCAAGTGTATCATAAGTGTAGTGTTAAATGTAAAGAAGTTTTGAGAATGAAAGAAGCCCTTACGAAACGCTTCTAGGCATCAGACCATAATAAAAATGAATTTTGGAGAATTGATATCTTTATTACCACCGACAGTGAAGAAAAACATAAGAAATATTGAAAAAAATTCGTGTTAGAATTATTAATCTTACTTTTTCGTTCATATTCAGCAATATATATATATATATATATATATATATATATATATATTTATAGATTATATCATCTAATAATATATGTATATATATATAATATATATATATATAAGTATAACAGTATATATATATATATATATATTATCTTAATTTCTGGGGGACCCATCAGGCTGTGTTCGACATATAGTATAGTAATATATCATATATATATATATATATATATATTCAATTATATAATATATATATATATATATATATATATATATATATATATATATATATAGCACTTGACGATCACAAACACTGATCATTTTTGTGCGGAAAATCCAGAGAAATGTGAAAGGAAGTGCGAACGTTTCGGCCTGATTAAAGCCGTTGTCAACACCAAACTGAGTTTGGTGTTGACAACGGCTTTAATCAGGCCGAAACGTTCACTTCCTTTCACATTTCTCTGGATTTTCCGCATAAAATGATCAGTGTTTTGTGATCGTCAAGTGCGCATATATATATATATATATATATATTATTATATATATATTGTAAGACCGAAAAAGTAAGATTAATAATTCTAACACGAATTTTTTCAATTTTCTTATGTTTTTTTCACTGTGGGGTAAATAAAAATCAATTCTCCAAAATTCATTCTTTATTCTTAGTCTGATGCGACACTTGAGCGCTTTCGTAAAACTTTTACATTTCAAACTTTATACACACAAAGAACTCTTATGAACATTTAAACTCATTGTTACATGTTACTGGTTTGGGTGAGGTGAGACAACGAAGAAACATGGTATAAAGAATAACTGACTGCAGAGGGCCTATTGGCCCGTATCGATGTCTCAGTTTGAAGTGGGTAGAAATAGTGTGCTTAATTGGCTGTTGATTGCTGGTGTTGACTTTTGATGTGTGAGTGCCTCGCTGATGTCGAGCCGCCTGCTTTCGCTTACTATCATGATTTCTTTGTGTTGTTAATTTCTCTGGTGATGGTTGGTTGTGGGAAGAATTATATGTTCCTTGATAGAGGCCTGTTGTTATGCATGTTATCGCCGGAAAGAGAGTTGTTGTCTTGCCTATATAGGTTCTTTGGGGCTTAAGTCCCCAAGTGGGCATTTAAGGCATAGACGACTTGGTTCTCTTTCAAAGCGTTCTGCTGTGTCTGGGTAGTTTTCATGAGTAGGTTGTTTTTTGGTTTTATATAAATTCAATTGTATTTCGATTTTTGTCTGTAGGGATAACGTTCTATAAAATATCTTTCAGGACCCTTTCCTCCGTTTTATGAGCGTGAAAGAAGTTCCTGTAAAATAGTCTAATAGGGGTAAGTGTTGTGTTGTTGACTCTTCAGAGGTTGCATGCGTTTCATCTTTCTTTTATGATGTCTTCAATGAACCTTGAGAAGCCGTTGTTGACTAGGACCATGCCTTACCTACAGAGTTCTTCGTCGACTTGCTTCCATCTGAGCTGTGGCTGAGAGCACGTCGACGTAAGCATTGACAACACTCCTTTGTACCTTCTGGTCAGTCACTTTGGCATTTAGGCACATTCCTATGTTTGTTTCCGACTGTTACATCCAGAAAGGGCAGCTTCCCATTTCTCCATCTCGTAAGTGAAACTCGACACAGAATTCTCTCAAACCTCTTTCAGCTCTGCAGATTCTGCATCAGGACCTGTTAAAAATGTCAACATACCTGCAGTATATGGGGTCTGAAGTCATGTCACTAAGACTTCTCAATGTCCCATGTAGAAGTTGCAAACAGGACCCTAGGGGAGAACCCATGCGACCCCATCTACTTGCTTATAATGTCCCATCGGGCTCAAGAAGGGTGCCTCTTAGTCAGTTGGAGTAGTTTCCTCAGATTTCTCTGGCATGTCAAGGGGAGTAAGCCGGGTCCGATACACTGTCCATATCATCCGATTGTTTCTCCACAGGTACGTTGGTAAAAGTGATTCTACTCCAACGAGGCTCTTCCCTGTGCCCGTGTCCCCGCAGTAAGTCAACAAATGCTTCGGGGATTTCAGGCTGACGTTCCCGACAGCACGGACATAAGGTGTCAGTATAGCCGTTGAGTGCGATTGTAGCACAGTCGTGCATGACGTAGGGTGGATGCGTTGTGGGACTATTCTGGCTGAATGTAATTGGTCCGACAGTGGTTTCCAGGCTTATGCGTTGCGTTCGATCGCTATTCCATCACGCTATATGTCTACACGAAATCATTCCAGGTTTGGCAGTTCTCGAAACTCTTTGTGAGTGGATCCGTGTAGTTTCTTGGCATATAGCCACAGTTTCAATACAACTCTGTTAGACCTGTTGTGTCAATTGACGGCTGTAGGGTCACTTCAGTTACCCTTTGCGTAATTTAGTGTGTATCAGAGGTATGTAGTTCATTTTCGCCAGACATTTCTTTGTATTAGTATGTCCTGTATATTGGCATAGCTTGTACATCAGTTCGTGACGACGCGGCAGCCATGTCTCCTGTCAAACCCTTCTCACGAAGGCTCTTGGGTCTCAGTGCCAGCTTTGAGCTCAGGGGCGCAGTATGTGTGCCTTCGCTAGTCCATTGCCTCGCGCATTGCTTTCCTCTTCGCGATATTTCAGTCTTGTCTAACTGGTTGTCTTTGGTGGTGACACTTTCTTTGTGCTTCGAGCGTGAAAATACGTATGTCGTTGTTCCACTGACATGGATCTCCAACGTCCACTTTCCGGCGCCAAACCACTATGGTTCGGATCAATACGTGACAGTTTTATACCCAGTATTTTATGTAGACCGTGATTGGTCCTCTATTTTGTTGATTTTGTGTGATACCTGCACAGTTCAGGATGAAGCCGTCTCTTGGTCGGGATGGTAATTGGCCATGGGTCCTCCATACTAGTGTTGTTATGCTCTTGAGTAATCCTTTTTCCTGTGCTGAGGTGATGTGCCGGGCTCTGGTAGAGGACTGTCGAGGATGTTGTTTCGTATGCGGGTCTGCGGTAGACTTTCGTTCGATGTTGTTCGCTGTGTTTTCTCCATTCTGTTGGTGGCTGTAAGTATTTGACCGTTTTATTGTTTTGATTTCATTTTCTGCCTTGTGTATCAGATCTTGGCGATATTTTATCGTGAAGGCTTGATTCCTTGCTGCTGGGTCGTGCGTTTTAATATTAGTATATTTTGGTAGCAGGTCTTTCCTGTAGACATATGTTATTAAATATGACCGA
>WNGS01004511.1:27673157-27688777 GCA_020271785.1 Procambarus virginalis | reverse complement strand
CGACCCACTATCTGGGCGACCCACTAGCTAGGCGACCCACTATCTGGGCGACCCACTAGCTAGGCGACCCACTATCTGGGCGACCCCACTAGCTAGGCGACCCACTATCTGGGCGACCCACTAGCTAGGCGACCCACTATCTGGGCGACCCACTAGCTGGGCGACCAAACACTGCCTCCTAACTGCTTCAGGCAAGTAAACACTGCAGACGGCCTTAGTCTGGGCTCTTATCTCTGGGAAAGGATAACTGCTGCGTAATATCCTGTAAGCCTGCGCAGCTCACCAACGTCAACTTGGTGAAAGTCTCAAGTTAATCTCAGTTTAAATATGTTAATGTTACATTACAATTTAGTTTAATTAATTTCTTATGTCCGAGTTACCCGGACATAAATACACAAACACGTGTGTGGCAATGTTCATAATATAAAAAATTCATATATATTCAGGCTTGTTCGCATATATACATTATATATATATATATATATATATATAATATATATATATATATATATTATAATATATATATAAAATGGATAGCTTTATCATTTCATAAGAAAATAATAGAAAATATAGAAATTCAGGAAAACTTGCTTATTAGGCAAATCGGGCCTTGCATAGTAGCTGAGAAGTGCGTTCTGGCTACTAGGTACGACATATATATATAATATATATATATATATTATATATATATTATATATATATATATTCTGTCAGACTCGGGGGGCCTCGGCGTGTGCACAGCAACACAAATTGCTGTACCAGCGTTTCTGTCCTCTTCAGTGAGGTCTGACAATTTGGTGAAGGAAATCCTTGCTGAGCACCTAGTTCAACAGGCAGGGGTACATGATCCCAGCTTCACAGACTGCACAACCAAATTGGTCTCTCTCCCAGGACCAGCACCCAACCACCGCCTTCTGAAGCCTATAAGCAATCCAGCTGGGATCGCCCCATTGCCGACCAAGAAGTTGCGACAACACCACATGACACTGCCCGACTTAGAGCTGTAGCAGCTCCCATGCATGGGACTTCCTATTAGCAACCCCAATGTCAGCAACTGGCTCGTGTCTCACACACGCACGCAATCCGAATTGCCGTGGCTCTCCGCCTCGCTGCCCCAATCCACACCAAATACAGGTGTATTTGCGGCGAGGCAGAGGCCGACAGGTACGGACGGCATGGCCTTCTCTGCCAAAGGACAGGAGGATGGCATGCAAGACACGGCAAGGTTAACGACATTATTAAGAGAAGCCTTATCACAGTCGGTTGTCCAGCAGAGAGAGAGCCCCGTTACCTAATGCCCCGCAACTCTGATGAGCCTGTCGGTCGCCCAGACGTGATCACGGTGAACCCTTGGAAGAATGGTAGACAGTTGGTGTGGGACTACACTTGCGTTTCAAACTTAGCCAACACCTATGTTAACTTCAGTGCTGCACAGGCAGGAGGTGCTGCCAATCACGTAAATACGGAGCCAAGTCACGTAAATACGGAGACCTTGATAACCACAACAATTTTGTCCCCATTGCCTCAGAGACACTTGGTGCCTGGGATAAAAGTGCTGCAAGGTTTTGAAGGAGCTGGGATCCAAGCTAATTGAAACAACTAGAGACCCTAGAGCCGCCAGTTTTCTCTTTCAGCGCCTTAGTGTGGCGATTCAGAGAGGAAATGCTCACTGCATCCATGGTTCCTGCCCGCCACCTGAGGAGCTGGAGGAGCTCTACAACTTGTGACAAGTAGCCTTGTACCTTGCGTGTAACCAATGTTGTAACCCTTTTTGTGTAATGACATTTTAAAATAAATTAGATATATATATATATATATATATACACACACACTAAAAGAATAGGGGTGGTAGGAGAGGAAAATATCAAAGTGTTCAGTGAGGATCCACAAGGTCCTCTTTGAGTACCCTTTATTTTCTTCTCCGAGGCTATGGGTCCCATCACTTTCACCAGAGGTGGTTTATACATATATATATATATTATATATATAATATATATATATATATATATATATATATATATATATATATATATATATATATAAATTCTATAGGGCATGTCCCGCCACCTATCAGCAGCTACCCATCTCTCGCTATCCATCCCCCACCACCCATCTCAACATCAAGTGCACTACTGAATGAAAATATTTAATTAAGGAGGAGCAAGTTTTTTGTTCAAATATTATTGTGGGTAGGGAGAGGGGGGGAGGGGGGGAGGGGGTGAGAGGGAACGGGGAAGAGAGTTAGTGGGAGTTATTAGGGAAGGGGGGACGAGGAAGGGGAAGGAGGGATAGGCGAGACGAATGATTAGGGAAATGGGGAAGGAGGGCTCAGGAAAGAGGGGATGGGGAAGGAGGGATAGCTCGTGGAGGATACTTGAATTGAGGGAGGAGGAGAAAGGGAAGGTTAGGGAAGAAGGACGGAGGGAAGGGGAGGATAGAGGATAGAGAAGTGGAAGAGAAGGTATGATGTGAGATAATGATGCACAGTAGCTTTGAGCTTTCCTTACAATCCCACGCTTACCCGGGTGTCCCACGCTTACCCCGGGTGTCCCACGCTTACCCCTGGTGTCCCACGCTTACCCCGGGTGTCCCACGCTTACCCCGGGTGTCCCACACTTACCCCGGGTGTCCCACACTTACCCCTGGTGTCCCACACTTACCCCGGGTGTCTGTAACACCCATGACCCCCCCCCCCCTAGAGTTCTCAACCAGGGAAGTCTGCTCCAAGAGGTCAGCCCAGATGACCTCCGGTTTTCTTGTATGTTGATTAAAACTTCCTGGGTTAGTCTTATTCAGCACAGTTTCAAGTATGTGATATTTCATGATACGCTTGTCAACAGGGTAAGGGAGTAGACTCCAGATCCTCATGTGTAAACATGCTTGGATTTTCCCCTTTTACCAGGTCAGAGGTCAGCCACTCACGAAATTAATAAGTCCTCTCTTGAAACAGTATATGGGTAATGTCAAACAAGTTTAATGATAAATTCTTGAGTGTTTGTGCACGTGTAGCCGACCTCTTATTTCTTGGTGTAGGTATCACACTAAATCTTCCCCCCCCCCTTTTGTAATGGTGTATATAGGGGCCTGTAGAGCTAGGGGTGAGAGAGAGTACGGTGCTCCCGGATCGAGGCCGGTTCTGTGACGATCATCCACAGGCCGGGAGAGACAGTGTCCACCGGACGGAGAGACAGAGGACTTGTTTAAGGTAATGTGTGTGATCTCTGTAATTTTGTTCCATGTCTAAATTTCTTAACTTGTTGCCAGTGTTAGAGTAGGAATTATCGTGGTGTTAGTATAATTTGGTATCTCAATAAACTCATGTTAAATTTCCCGTCTGTGTCAATTGTTGAATCCTCTTAGAATCTTTTGGTTATCGTGGCTGACAACCGTCTCATATTTAATGACAGTTATAGAAAGTACTCTCCAAGCCAAGCAATGTTTCTTGCCTCGTTGCTTTATTAGTCTCAGTGGTCAAAGGCAGGATGGTGGCAGCGTATTTAATCCTGTGTAGCATTTCCTTGTTGACAGTGTACCTTTGGTCCCGGTGTAACCATCGTATGTCAGCTCATATTACAAGTGTTCAATAACAGTGTTACCAAGTGCAACTGATAGGAAGTGTTACTCAGGATAAGAAGTGTGTACATTTATTAGTTTAGTATTCATTATAGAAGGTCACAGTGGTGACTATTTCACCCGGTTTTACATTGGGTTATCGTACCCAATGTTACAATGGCAGCAGTAGTGGTTGTCAATGTTACATGTCCCACGCTTACCCCTGGTGTCCCACGCTTACCCCTGGTGTCCCACGCTTACCCCTGGTGTCCCACGCTTACCCCTGGTGTCCCACTCTTACCCCTGGTGTCCCACGCTTACCCCTGGTGCCCCACGCTTACCCCTGGTGTCCCACGCTTACCCCTGGTGTCCCACGCTTACCCCTGGTGTCCCACGCTTACCCCTGGTGTCCCACACTTACCCCTGGTGTCCCACGCTTACCCCGGGTGTCCCACACTTACCCCTGGTGTCCCACACTTACCCCGGTGTCCCACGCTTACCCCTGGTGCCCCACACTTACCCCGGGTGTCCCACGCTTACCCCTGGTGTCCCACGCTTACCCCAGGTGTCCCACACTTACCCCTGGTGTCCCACACTTACCCCGGGTGTCCCACACTTACCCCAGGTGTCCCACACTTACCCCAGGTGTCCCACACTTACCCCAGGTGTCCCACGCTTACCCCTGGTGTCCCACACTTACCCCAGGTGTCCCACACTTACCCCAGGTGTCCCACATTTACCCCTGGTGTGGGTAAGTTACCCCGGGCGCTCCGTGCGACAACTGACTGGTATATTGTGGACAGCGTCTCTGGATATTGAGGCCGACACTGTCATTGCATTAAGAGCAACAATGCAGCTTTTTGCATGCGCCAGAAAACCAACTCTAACCTAAGAAGCATAAACCAGTCTGGCGTGTTTACCCATATTTGGTGTCCCGCCGCTGAGGGCCCGCCATCACCCCACCACAACGGGTTGGGCTTGGAATTATCGCTATACAAATACACACACACACGTGTATATATATATATATATATATATATATATATATATATATATATATATATATATATATATATATATGTTATATATTTCGTACCTAATAGCCAGAACGCACTACTCGGCCTAGTATGCAAGAACCCGATTAGTCGGGTCTTGCATTCTAGTCAACTGTACCCCAACACGGGGTACTGTTAGTCAACTGTACCCCAACATGGTAAAAAAATTACAACCTGGAGCGCTACTGCACCCCACCAGGGTCCCGAGGTTTCCACTAAAGCCTATCTGGGGTTTCACATAATTCCCTCCATGCACTCGGGCTCTGTCAACCAGTAGTACGACCTCTGACTTGAATACACAGTACATTCTTTTGACCATGTGGTGGTACAGTGGACTAGAGCGCGTCTGGGAACACTCACAGCACAAGTTCGAACCCTCAACAAGGCTCCTGTGGATTTGTTCATTGATATATCACGTTAATGTGATTTTTCTGTGTATTTGAAATAATATTATTACATTACATAAAGAACATGAATTACCGACTTAGTTAAGTTAGGTTAGGATAGATTAGGATACGTTGTTAGGTTAGGATACGATAGGATGGGTTAGGATAGGTTCAGTAGGTTAGGTTTGCTCAAATTTCAATAGTAGTTTTAACTCAAATTATAAAAAATTAAAATCATATATAATACCTGGAGCTTACCTGGAGAAGATTTCGGGAGTTCTGCTTCCCGAGCCCGGCCCGACTTGTGATAATTTGGTCCAACAGGCAGTTGCTTGGAGCGGCCCGCAGGCCCACATCTCCACTACAGCCTGGTTAGTCTGGAACTTCCTGAAAGAATTTTTCTAAGTCCATCTTGAAGACATCCACCTTTGTTCCGGCAATATTTCTAATGCTTGTGGGGAGGATGTTGAACAGCTGTGGACCACTGACGTTCAGTGTTCTCTGACTGTGCCTATGGCACCTTTTTTCCTCACTGTTTCTATTCTGCATTTCCTTCTTTATCCTTCGTTCCAATATGATGTTATTCACCTGTGCAAATTAATGGTAAGCTTTATCATCCCACAAGAAGAAAATTGTGAAAAATATATAATTTCGGGAAAACTCGGCTTGCTAGGCAACTTGGCCTATTAAGTACAACATACATATTTACATAGTGATATTGAATATCACAAAGGTTAAATCAATAACTGAAGTGCGCAACTATATTTATATATATTGTGTTCTTGTGAAAGAAGTTGAAAAATTAACTCTACAATGTTCATGTTACAGTTTACTTTAGTCTGACGCAATAGGAAGCGTTTAATTTATCCAATTTTTTAAAGGCAAATATGATGTGAATACAAATTAGCTGGAGCAACTGCATATATAACCAAGAAGGGTATAACCAACGCGATCTCTGGTGATGATCGCGTTGTGTGTTGAAATTATACGTCCTTTGATGGAGCCTTATTGATTGAGCATTATTATGCACCTTGAAAGAGATATTGTTGTCTTCCCTCTATACTGAGATCGCTGGGGGCTGACAAGTCTCCAAGTGGGCATATAAAACATAGACGACAATCGTCCCTTTCAAGGCATTTTGATTGATGTAAGAAGAGTCCTTCGTGAGCAAGTTGGTGGTCTTCTTGCTCTTGTAGAAGATTATCAACTATTTTCTGGTTGGTATCGGTAGGGGATTACGTTTCTGTTAATAAGATCTTTCGTGACACCTCCATTTTGTGAGCCGCAGAAAAGAAGTTCCTGAAGAATAGTTTAATAGGTGGGGTTCACAAAACGGAGGAAAGAGTCCTGAAATAGGCTAGGTTAGCCATAACTGAATTTGAAATAACCCAGGTCGAATGCCATCAGTTATGAATCATGTGTAAAACGTTCTTCATTCACAAACAGGGTGTTTGGTGGCTTCATGGAATCATGTTTGGCCTTTGTTGATGGGGCCTGGCTAGACTTAAAATGTGAGAGTAGAAATGACTCATACGGAGTTAGGTTACACAATTATCCAGAGGCTTGAAAATTATTTTTTTAACCAAAAATGGATCAATCTTATACAAACTAAGGTTCATATTTATTGTATTATTACTAAAATATAATTAGGCTAAATTCAACTATATTTGTCAATTTAAGATTTGTATTAGTGCAGTCCACTGGATTGTAAAAATCTGGCAGGTGGACAATGTATAAGATATACACCTGCTGTAACCTAACACTATACTGATGTTGAACAACACACATTTACAAGGGTTTTCTCAACTAGGCGATGGAAACCTTGTATGTATGTATATATAAATGTATATAGGGGGTACAACCTCTGGTGCAGTTATAGGGACCCACAGCCTCAGAGAAGGGAACACAGAGCATTCAGGGAAAAACTTGCCATTTAACTCTGAATACGTAAGAGTGTTCGCTTCTACCACCCCCCCCCTTTTATATATATATATATATATATATATATATATATATATATATATATATATATATATATATATATATTTATATATATATATATATATATATATATATATATATATATATATATATATATATATATATATATATATATATATATATATATATATATATATATATATATATATATATATGTGTGTGTGTGTGTCATAAAGGTTCCACTTGGAAATCTTAATTTGAAAATAAAAAGGATGACTAATGCAGTGGCAAATATCTTTTTGAATACTACTATTATTTACAAACTTCATAACGTTTCGAACAGTGTTCATTATTGGATCCAAAAGGCAAGAACAATTAAACAAATTACTACAACGTTAAGTTTACAATATTCCTAGCAAAAATTAGTCAAGTAAATATTCATTACTAGACACCAAATTAAACAACTTTAAATTTACTCTAAAACTAACCCTAACTATACAAGAAGGAATAAAAGAATCCAACTTGAATTATGAGCGAAGTAGCAATTGCGCTAATACAACAAATTTTCACTCACTTATTCACAAAATACAAACAAAATACAGCAATGCTGAGAATTTATACAAAAAACTTTCAAACGATATTATATAAAGACTGTAAACCAACATTTAACAGTTCAAACTCAAATGTTATAAAAAAAATAACTAATAGCTTTCTTGCTTCCATTCCATAAACAGTAACAAAAAACTTATTCGTGACATAAATGAGAAAATTAAAACAAAAAGAACTAATCTCGAAGAAATGGAGACTAAAGAAATTGGTTTAAATCTAAATTGAATAAAGGCAATCGTTCTTTAATATACATAAATTTATTTTGTCTTCGATCAGAACTTTACGAATACAAAAAATCGAAACGAGGCTCAGTGGGAGAGTCAGTGTCGGCCTCTTCTCGAAAATTATCTGTAATTTCAGAGAACGACAGTTTTGATAATGGCAAATCATTTCTAGATGACACTTCTTTATATTCTAATATTTCTTATTTGGTGGTAGCGTCTTTGATCTAAGAATAATGAAATATTCGTGTCTTTGTATATAAAAGGACCCCAGCTTTATTGAATAAAAAATCTCGTCTGTGGAATTATGCACAGTGAAGAAAAGTAATGAGAATCTTGCTCTTCTCAAAGCTGTCACACTTGAAACAATTGCCTCCTCCATCGAAAATTTAAGATCTCACGAGCACTGTGTCTACACCGACGCCTCAGTCCAATCTTCTACTGGACGGACTGCAGCAGCATGTAGATTTTATAGAAATAATATTTACACACAGACTATCAGTGTCAGATTAAACAACTGGCTGACCTCCACACAAACAGAACTAGCGGCACTTCAACTATCAGAACACTCAAAAACATAGGAGGAAAAATATTTTGTGATTCAAAGTCTGCTCTTCAAGCAATCGAAAACTTCTCCTGGAAGATCGACAATAGGAACCTCATACTAGCGATAATAAATAACCTAACTGCTGCACATAGTAAAGGGTTTCGAATCTCCTTTGTATGAATACCATCACACATAAATATAACCCATCATAATGACACAGACATTGCAGTCAAATTAGCGTGTAACAAAGATAAAGTTGAATTACATCTAGGTATCCCCATCTCTGCTGTCAAAACTATATTGTACCAAACACTCAGGTCTGATAGAAGAGAAATTACTGACTCCCAACGACCTGTAAGTACCTGTATAAAAACTATGATTTGTTCAGATCTGAAACCTATATCTATGGGCAGCACAAAACGTCCACCAGACTGTGCGACACAGTGGTTCCCAAGATCAGGTTGGGTTACCGTTTACCTGAGGGAAATGTACACTGCATTTTGTAGCCATCTGCAGAGCAGATGGCTACAGGTGACGGATCTCCCAATTCTGAGCACTCAAGGTGCAAACTCTGTGAGCAGGAACTGCGGCATGATCTCCCACACTACATCACTGAATGCCCAGTTATTAGACCTTTCAGACCACTTGGCATGAGGTACCTGGAGCTTTGCAATTACTTTATTCATTCTCGTGTTCTTGAGAATATCCTCATATTGCACGAAAATTTGCCAGTGCAGGCTACCAAACATATAACCCTGTATGACTAACCATCCTGCGAGATGGGGGACTTTTAGTATCACTGCTGCCTTATTCACTCGTGTGTTCATTTCATCATAATGCAGCTAGAGTTTCCCTGTGCAGACTAATTATCACATAACTTTGTATGACTAACCATTCTGTGTGAAGGGGATCTTTAGCATCACGTGGCTAGTTTTTTTACATGTTTTACTCCCCTCATATAGTCTAGGGTAGCTGCACAAATGCTGATGTACCAAATGTGTCAATAAAAAAAACTCAGCCAATTTCTTGAATTCCCATTTTCTCAAGGGTAGGTTTTTTCATTTTTTCTTTTAAATTGTTCTACATGGTTTTTGATGGTTAGTCTTTATAGAAACTAATATACAAATGTATTTTTTTAATAAGTTAATCTGAACTGTTAAATGTTGTTGAGCCCATGTAGCGTACTTCACCTGACCCTTCTTCGTTTCCCCAGCTAATTTGTATCCAATTCATTCACTTCTACCTTTGAAATTGTTGACAGGCTCAGTGAAAAGCATCTCTTACCGTCAGACCATATAAACCTTAAAATGAACTGTGGAGTTAATTTTTTAACCTTCTCAAGTTAAGATGAACATACCAAATACAGAGAATATTCATGTTAGAATCAATGATAAAACCCCTGTCATATTTAACATTATATATACTGTATTATACTTACTGCAATCCCTCTATTTACGTTCGGAATGTGTTTCTGGAAACATGACACTAAATAAAAACCGACGCAAATTTTAACCTATTTTTCGATTGGATTCAAAAACACAATTTAGGAATGCATTCCTTACATAAAAAGTCTACATCCAAAATACATTTATATATATAGGGTAGTATACAGTACTATACAGTAGCACTTACCAGACAGAGCAGCGGAGCTTTTCTTGAGGCTTGATGAAGAAGCCCACGTTTCTGGAAGAGTTAGAGGGAGGACTGTCTTTATTTTCTTTCCCAGTGAGGTATATGTTCTTGATGACATTAGTTTCCAGTCTAGGTCTGTTTCGTCAAATTGTGAACTTGTCTGTGAGTGTGTGGCCATCTCCTTCAATTATTTGTTCATTATCAGAAGATACTGTTTTAGTGCTTCCTTGTTTGTACTTGCATTTCATCTCTCATCTTCATGTTGTAAAGGTTGCAATTATTTTTAATGCACTCCTTGCTTGTTGTGAAGTTGATCGTCATTAAACTCTCAATTTGCAGATTTAATTCAATCTGCCCGAAACGCTGTGCGTGTTAGTGGCTTTGCAAGAATGGAAAAAATACCAATGTTATGTACTCTCACAAACCCAAATAAATAAATAAATATATGGTATTGTCTATGACAATGACTTGTCTTGTCTATAACAAGTCTATGATATAATCATCAAGAAACTAACGGCCATGTTCCTGTTTACATGAGTTTGAATCCAAACACTTTAAAATTTCAAATTTTCTTTCAAAAGTCAATGTTTGCATTTTATAATTTTTGCAGCACTAAATGAAATCACACACACTTAGCACTTTCTCCTTTACTCTCAGCGTCTTAAATAATTGTCCTGACAATCGTTGGTGCCAGGCCAAGAGCAGAGGCAATGTGCGCAGACCGTTCTCAAGTATCAACACCATTTAACACTCATTTTCACCTCTAAACTTAGTTTTCCTGGTTTATTTTTTGTTATCTGTGAGGCGCCACTATCACTTGGTGCCGCAGTCCGCACATGTCTGCTGTGGGCAAGTCAAGTTCTACACCTGTAGAGGGCGACTATACGTGCACGGGACACGGACGAGAGTATACACAATAGCAACGTCAACACGAGGGAGGTCGCTTGGGTACGGACGCCACGCCTCCTGGTGACCCGTTGCTATTTTTATTAAAATTATTTTTATTATTATTATTAACCAGCTTAAGTGTACAGGTCGGTGGCAATTGATCAGTTTAATTCTTTAAAGTGATGTGGTCACTTACGCACCAGTTGGGAATACTCTATAGTTGCCGATAAGTAATATCTTATCATAGCTGCTCAATAGCATTTTCATTGTATATTATTACCTTCCCAGTATTCCTATATTTCCTGCTTTAATTATTTTTGTGGTTAGTGTTGCCTGAAAGAGTGAAGCTTTAAGAGACTATCTTTAAGCTCACTTAGTTTATGAGCTAATTATTATTATTTTTATTAACACATTTGATACATCTGCATTTGTGCAGCTACCCTAGACTATATGAAGGGGAGTAAAGCGTGTCAAAAAACTAGCTACGTGATGCTGAAATCCCCATCATACAGGTTGGTTAGTCATACAAAGGCATGTGATAATTAGTCTACACTGACAAACACTGGGTGCAGTATGAGGATATGAACACAAGAGTAAATAAGGTAGCAATGATACTAAAAGTCTCCATCTCGCAGGATGGTTAGTCATACAGGGCCATATGTTCAGTAGCCTGCACTGGCAAATTTTGGGTGCAATATGAGGATATCCTCAAGAACACGAGAATGAATAAAGTAATTGCAAAGCTACAGGTACCTCATGCCAATGGGTCTGAGAAGTCTAATAACCGGGCATTCGGTGATGTAGTGTGGCAGATCATGCCGCAGTTCCTGTTCACAGAGTTTGCACCTGGAGTGCTCAGGATTGGGAGATCGGTCACCTGTAGCCACCTGCCACAGGAAACGGTAACCCAACTAGATCCTGGCAACCACTTTGTCGCACAGTCTGGTTGACGTTTTGTACTGCCCATAAACTTAGGTTTCAGATCTGAACAAATCATAGCTTTTTAAACTGGTGCTTTCAGGTCGTTGGGAGTCAGTGTTTGGTATAGTATAGTTTTGATAGCAGAGATGGGGATACCTAGATATAATTCAACTTCATCTTTGTTAAACGCTAATTTGGCTGCAATGTCTGTGTCATTATAATGGGTTATATTTATGTGTGATGGTATCCATACAAATGTGATTCGAAACCCTTTACTCTGTGCAGCAATTAGGTCATTTATAATTGCTAGTATGAGGTTCTTGCTGTCGATTTTGCAGAAGAAGTTTTCAATTGCTTGAAGAGCAGACTTTAGATCACAAAATATTATTTCTCCTCGTATATTTTTGTATGTTCTGGTAGCTAGTTGTAGTGCCGCTATTCTGTTTGTGTAGAGGTCGGTCCGTTTTGGTGGTAAGTGTTGCCTGAAAGAGTGAAGCTTTAAGAGACTATCTTTTAAGCTCACTTAGTTTGTGAGCTAATATAATTCAGTTAAAACATGTTACTGATTCAGTCATTGGTGACCTAGATCAAATATTTAGTTAACTTACATGATTTTGTTACATTTAAGAGGTGTTATATACATTGGAATATGAGAAAACCTAACCAAGCTTGATCAAATTTGCATTATTTAGGAACATTGCTATATTATTATCTCGTGTTTGTTGTGATAAGTACAAACGCCTCTGGTGTTGTGATTAAAGTGACATTTGATACAATTAGCGTGTCACTGTGGGTGAGGCGGCGGAGAGGCGAGGCTGCAGCAGCCTGCGGCACCCTAAACTCAGTTGTCCATAAATTGACCACGTCTCTGCTATTTATTATTCTATACTGTTTATCTTTTATTTGTTTATCAACGGAGGATATATGTGAATACTCTAGTGAAGATTGTATACATAATATGTACACACTTCAGACAATAAATTTAAAACCAGTTTTATTATTGTTGGAAACTATAAGGATGCCTATATAAATTCCCAGTTAAAATATTTGACTCAAAATTGCCTGCAACTCTAACAGTAAACACCATGAAAGAGTTGGATACACTGTGTTGGATAGACTGCTAAAATAAGTTCGATTCTACCCCGCATATGTAAACTGAGTCATTTTAGTGGATAGTAACTAGCCCTAAGGTTTATATACTGAAACTTTGGCTGTCAAATAGCAGGTCTTGTGGCCGACAAGAAGACAAATCGTTATTAACTATTATATTATTTTTTACTTATTCCCAACTAACAATGGGAATCCGTTTTTGTTTGTGTTATTGTACGGACTAGTGTTATTTTTGTGTTGCTAGGGTTATTCTTGGGACCAGTGTTATTTTCGGGACCAGTGTTATTCTTGTGTTATTATAAGGACGTGTTATTTTTTATGTGTCAATTTAAACAAATGACTGAACTCCACACAAACAGAACTAGTTGCACTGTAACTAGCTACCAGTACACTTAAAAAAACACAAAAGGAGGAATAACTGTTATTCAAAGTCTGTTCCTCAAGTACTTGAAATAAGAACTCTCTTAAATACACACAGAAATCACAAACACGTGATGTATCATGGACCAGAAGGTGAAGGTGAGGGAGGAGCGGAACATCCCTCGCGTAGGTTCCAAACCCTCATCAAGGAAGGCCCTTATAGATTTGTTCCACTCTCTTAAACCTCAGCTCACTCACCAACAGCATGTGTAGCAGCATAATTTGATCTAACCGTCGGGTAGTTACTGTTCTAGGGCGGATAATCTATCTTAATCGTTGCTGACACCTTGCGATTCTATTTTTCACTGGGCCGGGAAACACTACCAATTAATATGTCAAGTGTACAATGCCATTTTAATGGTTTGCACTCGAGCAATACTTGATTAATATAGTAAGTTGACATATTGTATATCACTGAGGCAGTTTAGTTAAGGAATGCCCATATATGAGAAAAGGCGTTCATTCAAATTTTTCGGAGGTAATTCTCCATCATCACCAAGTCCTATTAACAGTTAACTTCGCAAAAAAATGGCTAAAAAATCAATATCAGTAAAATTTCAGAGATTAGGCAATTGGGAATGACCCACCACTAATAGTAATTAATATATTCACATTAATAAATCTCTATGACTAGCCATCCTGTGTGATGGGGATTTTTAGCATCACGTAGCTAGTTCTTGAAACACTCTGAACGCCCCGTCATACAGTCTAAGCTAGACGCATACAAGCTGATACCTGTAGATACCTAAATGTGTTAACAAAAACAATATTAGGCATGTCGGTAAGAAGTATCTGGGAGATTTATGCCATCGTCCAGAGGTTACTCTGATCTTTTTGAGTGCAGTTTTCAAGTTCAAATAGAAATGAGTGAGCCTGATAACAACTAAGTTGGCCTATTAATCCAACTCTTTCTTTCTGAACTTAACGATGGCATAAACCTTGAGACTTCTTGTCGACAAACTTAATATTCTTTTTGTTAACATATTTCTGTACATCTGCATTTGTGGCTATCTTAGACTATATGAGGGACGCATATAGTGTCAGAAACTAGCTACGTGATGCTAAAATCCGCATCACACAGGATGGTAGTCATACAGATTCATTAAGTGAATACATTAATTACTATTAGTGGTGGTTGCTTTAGTTTATCAGTTTGAATTGCTTTAGTTTGCAATTGCTTTAGTTTATCAGAAACCATCTTTCACTACACTTGGGTTACATTATTTAGGCTTTTGTACTACAAAAGAAGAATACCATAAAAACTTTAATTATTTACTAAGTTATTTGATATATTTTTTTGTGTGTGAGATTTCTAATTGGATATTTACACACAAAAATAGTTTATAAGATTTTGAGGAAATGTATATTCGTGAAATTTTCACCAGATATTAAAATTTGTGCAGTTCCGAAATAGAATACAACAAATTTATATTATTTAGGTCTATAAGCTATCATATTCATAAAGAACTTATAAACATTTTGAGCAATAACTTTCCATAGATAATTAACTTAGTTTGTATTCCCTATCATCCACACCATCTTCCTAAAATTAAAAATTCTTATATCAACTATTTGGTGGAAAGTACCAAGATGTACTGATGGACCACCAGAAAGTTACTTTCTGTTATTGAATTTGAACAACTGGACACTTCTTTAAGCGCACATAAGATCTACATAACCGAGCCTAACCTCTTCTGCCTTAATACACGATAAGTCCTGTAAAAGTCCTCATATATATATATATATATATATATATTATATATATATATATAATATATATATATATATATATATATATATATATATATATATATATATATTATATATTAGTATATTTGGTAGAGTCTTCCTGTAGACATATGTTATTAAATATGACCGAAAAAGTAAGATTACTAATTCTAACACGAATTTTCTCGATCTTCCTTATGTTTCTTTTTACTGTTGATGGTAATGAAAAATCAATTCTCAAAATTCATTTTTATTCTAGTCTGACGTGACACTGAGCGCGTTTCGTAAAACTTATTACATTTTCATTTCATATTTCATTTTCATTTCATCATTCATATTTCTTGATGCTTCTATATTGGAGCGGAGTCTTGAAGTGTTCAAGACTTCACTTCAAGACTCCGCTCCAATATAGAAGCATCAAGAAATATGGGCCAATAGGCCTTAGGTAAGGCGAGGCTTACTCATGTTCATGTTTACAATGAGCCTGTTTACTCATTGGTATTATGTAAGTATACGTTGTTAGGGTTGTATGATATATATTTGGTATAACATTCAAATTATTATGAATGCTCATAATTTTTTAATAATTTTAATTTATATTGATAAATAT
>WNGS01004511.1:27626476-27662220 GCA_020271785.1 Procambarus virginalis | reverse complement strand
GTGCCACCGTGTTGGGTGTAAAGGTGTCGACGTGTGCCACCGTGTTGGGTGTACAGGTGTCGACGCGTGCCACCGTGTTGGGTGTACAGGTGTCGACGTGTGCCACCGTTGGGTGTACATGTGTATCGACGTGTGCCACCGTGTTGGGTGTACAGGGTCGACGTGTGCCACCGTGTTGGTGTACAGGGGTCGACGCGTGCCACCGTGTTGGGTGTACAGGTGTCGACGTGTGCCACCGTGTTGGGTGTACAGGTGTCGACGTGTGCCACCGTGTTGGGTGTACAGGTGTCGACGTGTGCCACAGTGCCCTCCGTCTGGGCTGAGCTCGTGCGTGAGTTCACGTGATAACTTGACTCTCTAGTGAGGTTTATCGCTGTATAATGTAAAAAATTAAACAGAGTATATATTTGTTTTGAATATATATTGTGGTTAATTATAGTCTGTTGAAGCAAGGAGGAGAGGAGGGATGGAGGGAGAGGCAGGGAGGATGGAGAGAGAGAGGGAGGATGGAGAGAGGGGAGGATGGAGGAGAGAGGGAGGTTGGAGAGAGATAGTGAGAGAGCAACCCCTCACCTAAGGTTTCCCAACGTTAAGAAATTAACGAACTAAAGTACCCTTATCCTATCCTACCAGAGGACCCCAAACAGAAAACGGGACAGTACGTCAATTTAGCGAGCTGCTTCCATTTTCTAGTACGACGATTCTTGCCCTAGGTAGAGTCTACGTCAAAATGCGACGTTCTATTAGGATAGGTTGGAGTGAGATAGATTAGGGGGAACTTTCTGGCAACCGAGCGCCCAAGATCAAGGCTGCCGGGCATGGTACCAGCTACCATTGCTTCATATTAAAGCATGGTACCAGCCACCATTGCTTAATATTAAAGCATGGTACCAGCTACCATTGCTTCATATTAAAGCATGGTACCAGCCACCATTGCTTCATATTAAAGCATGGTACCAGCCACCATTGCTTCATATTAAAGCATGGTACCAGCTACCATTGCTTCATATTAAAGCATGGTACCAGCTACCATTGCTTCATATTAAAGCATGGTACCAGCTACCATTGCTTCATATTAAAGCATGGTACCAGCTACCATTGCTTCATATTAAAGCATGGTACCAGCCACCATTGCTTCATATTAAAGCATGGTACCAGCTACCAATGCTTCATATTAAAGCATGGTACCAGCTACCATTACAGACGCACCAGTAGATCAGGAGAGACAAAACCCGGCGCTGCAGTTAAGACCGGAAGTTCAACAGTTAGTTGGAGACAGTCAAAATTGTGTCTTAACTTAACAGAGAGAGATAAGCCACTCAGAAAGTTTTGGAATACACTCTTGCTGAACACAGCCGACACGTCATCACCATCCATATAAATGCGAGAACTTTGATTGGAACTTTGCAAAATGAGGTCCTATGTAACAATTTCCACCAGACTATGGATATTATTGCATTAACGCAAACACCAATTATCAAGGCCGTGGAGTACATGTCAAGTGGGCGCCAAGTCATTTGCAATACCAGTGGGGAAGGGGATGACATTGCAGATGATGATGCAAACTTGCAACTAAGATGAGTAATGTAGACATTTACATTCCACAGTGTCTAGCACAGATTAAGAAAATAATTATGGCTAGAGCAATGCAGAAGATGTACAGTGACCATATTGCAGCGGCTGCATCATCAGTAACTGTGAGATGGTAAAAAGAGTTCAATTAATTATGAACCACTTATATTTTGGAGAAAGGAACAAATAGAAGAACACAAGTGCACTTACATCAGGCTTGGATATCCCATGTGCATGGTATAAATTGGCTTCCACGTTACAGAAGAGAGGAGGAAATGTCAGCAGTGTAGAGAAATACCAAAAGGATCATTGGAACGTTAGTTATCACAGTGCAGAGTCACGAACAAGACGCCTCAGGGATACCTTCCCATGGCCCACAGTCAGAAAATAATCAGAGGAAACAATCTCGCCACATCCTGGGAAACCTGAATGCCAAGTAGAACCCTGGGACATAGTAGAAACTGGTAGATAGGAGAACTATACTCAATATAAAGAACAGGAATACAGCCATCCGGGACCCCGATCTCCATATTCATCTCAGAGGCAGCCATAGTGGCAAACGATATAAAACATTAGCAAACAACCAATGAATCTGAGCCGGTAAGCACCAGCAACTATGCTGGTGCTATGCCAATAATACTGGCGCATTGCTTCATATCACCAATGAACAAACCCAATACAGAACCCACTCCCCCCCCCCCCCCACACAACCACCCAAGAATTAATATTCAGAAAACTGGGGACTTTGAAAGCTGTTTCTAAGTTCCTGGAAGGCAGTTTTCTGACTGGAAGGCAGCTTTCTGACTGGAAGGCAGCTTTCTGACTGGAAGGCAGCTTTCTGACTGGAAGGCAGCTTTCTGACTGGAAGGCAGCTTTCTGACTGGAGGGCAGCTTTCTGACTGGAGGGCAGCTTTCTGACTGGAGGGCAGCTTTCTGACTGGAAGGCAGCTTTCTGACTGGAAGGCAGTTTTCTGACTGGAGGGCAGCTTTCTGACTGGAGGGCAGCTTTCTGACTGGAAGGCAGCTTTCTGACTGGAGGGCAGCTTTCTGACTGGAGGGCAGCTTTCTGACTGGAGGGCAGCTTTCTGACTGGAGGGCAGCTTTCTGACTGGAGGGCAGCTTTTTGACTGGAGGGCAGCTTTCTGACTGGAGGGCAGCTTTCTGACTGGAAGGCAGCTTTCTGACTGGAAGGCAGTTTTCTGACTGGAAGGCAGCTTTCTGACTGGAGGGCAACTTTCTGACTGGAAGGCAGTTTTCTGACTGGAAGGCAGCTCTCTGACTGGAAGGCAACTTTCTGACTGGAGGGCAGCTTTCTGACTGGAAGGCAGCTTTCTGACTGGAAGGCAGCTTTCTGACTGGAAGGCAGCTTTCTGACTGGAAGGCAGCTTTCTGACTGGAAGGCAACTTTCTGACTGGAAGGCAACTTTCTGACTGGAGGGCAAGAAACCCTCCGGCATAAACACATAACTAAACAAATAGACAAGTACCGTAGCATAAAGGATTACTTCCCTCGTGCTCACACTACATAACACTCCCTCACCCTCCAGCAACTGCTGCAATTAGAACACTAAAAGTGTTACGGTCATTGGTAATGACTGTTTGCTCCTTTCTTCCCCTTCCCCCTCCCCCCCCCTCCCCTCTCCCTTTTCCCTTGTTTCATCTGCCCCCCCCCCCTCCTCCTCTTGCTTCTTCTCCCACTCCCCCACCAGCCTAGTTAAGTACCCCTTGGTTGGGACGTCATCCTAGCTCAGATATCTTATATTTCAGGCCTGTGTGCCAAACTTTGTCGAAAGCTGTAATTCCCATGAGAATAATGCCACGTCGGCCATCGTGGTTTTAACTTACAGCTGTGTCGAGTTGATTTCATTTCAAATGACGTCCAAATTTGGCCATAGCGCGCATACGAGCGAAAAGTGACGTTATTTTTAAGAGGACGGGTTGGTGGATGACATACGCTGTCCTCTGATATCCGACAACACAAGACTACAGCTGCCATGATAACGAGACTAGCTCGGGTGCACCTAGAGTGTGCTCCCGAGTGCACACTTCACATGCCGGTGTGCGGCTCTCCACCACACATTTTAAGCTAGCTGGTGTTCGCTTCTCTCACAGCTAGAAAGAGTCGCACTCATTATGGGACGACGTTTAACACTAGGAACTGGAACAGAACGGGCAGAGGAGTGGGAACCCCTAGACTCTGAACCTGAAGGAGGCGGCTTCCTGCCTGCCTTCCCCGTGACCAGGCCAACCACTTGGGCTGGACGGTAGAGCGACGGTCTCGCTTCATGCAGGTCGGCGTTCAATCCCCGACCGTCCAAGTGGTTGGGCGCCATTCCTTTCCCCCGTTCCATCCCAAATTCTCATCCTGACCCTTTCAAGTGCTATATAGTCGTAATGGCTTGGCGCTTTCCCCCTGATAATTCATTCATTCCCCGTGACCAGTGTCATGTTAACTTCAAGAAACAGTAGCCCAGCTATAGGGCTGTATAATCCTGTAAGTAGATATTGGTCCGCCAATGAATATGTTTCATTATTCAAATGGGCAAAGTGACTCCATTTTTCATTCCAAGTGAAGGTTTTCTTCCTCGTTCACGCCTTTATAACGAATCCCATTTTCTGTTGCCTTAATTTTTGCCTCATTTCTATCTAAAAGTAAATTTTCTTCCTCTTGCCTCAAAGATTTGATAGAATTCTATGACGAGGTAAAAAGAAATTAATAACAAAGAGAAGGGCAGGCAGATTGCATTTTCTTTGACTGTCAGAAAGCTTTTGACTCAAGACGTATACAAGGCTGGTGCATAAGCTGTTGAAAAAGCAGGAGTAGCAGGTAAGTTACTCCAGTGGATAAGACAATACCTAAGCGACAGGAAGCAGAGTGTTACTGTGATTTGTAAGACCTCAGAATGGATTTATAAGTTACTTGGAAATAGCCAAGAAAAACAAATACCAACAAAAAGTCCAAAAATAATCATTGTTTAATCAATCTGGAGCCCAATATCCTTCACAACCGCCCAATCCAACATACCAATGTTGGCAGAAAAGTGAAACTTAGGATTAACAGAAATAAAATCAGAATTCACATGGCAGAATACGAAGAGCAAAACAACTTACAAAAAACTGGGCCTTAGGCAAAGTGAGAGGCTTCGGTGACCTCGGCACCAACACACAGCTACAGTTATTCAAGGCTATAGTCTGGCCGCATCTCGAGCACCCTCCAGTACCACTACATACCTTAATTAACGAAACACAACACGCATAAACTACCGGCTGTGCAAAGGGACTGAGAAGAGCAACAAAACACCGTTCACCGGTATAATCAGACAAACCGGGAGCTCCAGGAATTCCCGACATACAACCACTGAACATCAGACTACAACAGCAAGTCACCAAGTTGTGGGAATACCATAAAAAATATTCCATCAAGTACTAGAAAGATTACGCCAGAAAAAGGTGGCCTTCGCTGCTGCTGTGGCTATAGAGCTCTGATCCTCTCAAGGCCAACCAAGGCCCACGATATATAATTGCCGCATACGAGAAAAGCCACATGCACAAAATATGACCCTACAAACAGGACCAGCCAAACACGTGCATAAGCATCTGCGTGTTGTAGATACTCCAAAGCATTCAGGAATGCATATCCACACGTGTCGAGTGACATACACGTAAAGAACCCCACAAACACTCACCAGGTACCTGGCGAAAGAAAGTTTACAAAAAGCTTTGTAAGACTTTTTGTGTATGCGTGTATTTTTCTAAGACAAAACTTACAAACACACACACACACAAAGTTGATTTGACAGTTGAGAGGCGGGACCAAAGAGCCAAAGCTCAACCCCCGCAAGCACAAATAGGTGAGTACATACACAGGCCTGGTGGCCTGGTGGATAGCCCGCAAGACTCGTAATTCTGTGGCGCGGGTTCGATTCCCGCACCAGGCAGAAACAAATGGGCAACGTTTCTTTCACCCTGAATGCCCCTGTTACCTAGCAGTAAATAGGTACCTGGGAGTTAGTCAGCTGTCACGGGCTGCTTCCTGGGGAGTGTGTGCGGTGTGGGAAAAAAGTAGTTAGTAAACAGTTGATTGACAGTTGAGAGGCAGGCCGAAAGAGCAAAGCTCAACCCTCGCAAACACAACTAGGTGAATATACACACACACACACACACACACACACACACACACACACACACACACACACACACACACACACACACACACACACACACACACACACGCACATACACACGAGGGGGGCACATGGACCCCCCCGTGGGGGACGGGGGACCCCCCACCTCTTCCTCCATTTCTCTTTTCCCCCTTCTGCCCCAATGCCCACATCTACCCCTGAGTTCCCCCTGACTAATACAACCTCCCACCCACTATCACTATCCATGTTCCATCCGCCCCTCTTCCTCCCATCCCCTCTATCCTTCTCCCCCTCAGCCTCTCAACCCAGTTGATGGAAGACGGCAAATGTCGTACCGATTTTCAAGAAAGGTGATAGGGAGTAACTATAGACTTAACTATAGACCTGTATCACTGACAAGCATCCCCTGTAAAGTACTTGAAAGAATAATTAGGCTACGACTGGTTGCACACCTGGAGAACGTTAGGTTTGTGAACAAACATCAACATGGGTTCTGGAAACGAAAATCGTACCTAACTAATCTTTTGGAATTCTATGATAAAATTACGAGGATAAGACAGGACAGAGATGGTTGGGCAGACTGCATATTTCTGGACTGCCAAAAAGCCTTTGATACAGTACCGCACATGAGACTGCTGTTCAAACTCGAGAGGCAGGCGGGGGTGGGAGGAAAGGTCCTAGCATGGATAAGGAACTACCTAACAGGAAGGAGCCAAAGAGTTACGGTAAGTTGCGAGAAGTTGGACTGGCGAACAGTAACGAGTGGAGTACCTCAAGGATCGGTGCTGGGACCAATTCTATTTCTAATATATGTTAACGACATGTTTACAGGAGTAGAGTCAAACATGTCGATGTTCGCGGATGACGCAAAGTTGATGGGAAGAGTTGTGACAGATGAGGATTGCAGGATCCTCCAAGAGGACCTGAACAGGTTGCAGAGATGGTCAGAGAAATGGCTACTGGAGTTCAACACGAGCAAATGTAAAGTTATGGAAATGGGACTAGGTGATAGGAGACCAAAGAGACAGTACACAATGAAGGGGAACTGCCTACCTGTGACGACGCGAGAAAGAGAACTGGGTGTGGACGTAACACCTAATCTATCTCCTGAAGCGTATATAAATAGGATAATGACAGCAGCGTACTCTACAATGGCAAAAGTTAGAACATCATTCAGAAACCTAAGTAAGGGGGCATTTAGGGGGCTTTACACTGCCTACGTGAGGCCAGTCTTAGAGTATGCCGCCTTATCATGGAGTCCCCATCTGAAGAAGCGTATAAGGAAACTGGAAAAGGTTCAAAAGTTTGTAACGAGACTCGTCCCAGAGTTACGAGGGATGGGGTATGAGGAGCGCCTGAAGGAACTGTGTCTTACGACACTAGAAGCAAGAAGGGAGAGGGGGGACATGATAGGAATGTATAAAATACTCATGGGGATTGACAGAGTAGACATAGACGAAATGTTCACACGGAATAGTAACAGAACGAGGGGACAAGGGTGGAAGCTGGAAACTCAGATGAGTCACAGAGATGTTAGGAAGTTTTCTTTTAGCGTGAGAGTAGTGGAAAATGGAATGTACTTAAGGAGCAGGTTGTGGAAGCAAATACTATTCATAATTTTAAAACTAGGTATGATAGGGAAATAGGACCAGAGTTATTGCTGTAAACATCCGATGCTCGAAAGGCGGGATCCAAGAGTCAATGCTCGATCCTGCAGACACAAATAGGTGAGTATAAATAGGTGAGTACACACACACACACACACACACACGCACACACACACACACACCCACACACACACACACACACACACACACACACAACACACACACACACCCCACACAACAACACATTCTCCTCTCTCTCTCTCTCTCTCTCTTACACACACGTGGAAACTGAGTGCCAAATGAGCCACAGAGACATTAGAAAGAACATTGTTCAGTATCAAGAGTGGTTAACAGGTGGAATGCTTTAGGCAGTGATGTGATACCTGGTTGATACCTGGTTGATGGGGTTCTGGGAGTTCTTCTACTCCCCAAGCCCGGCCCAAGGCCAGGCTCGACTTGTGAGAGTTTGATCCACCAGGCTGTTGCTTGGAGCGGCCCGCAGAGCCACATACCCACCACAGCCCGGCTGATCCGGGACTTCTCTTAGGAAACAGTCCAGTTTTCTCTTGAAGATGTCCACGGTTGTTCCGGCAATATTTCTTATAGTCGCTGGGAGGACGTTGAACAACCGCGGACCTCTGATGTTTATACAGTGTTCTCCGATTGTGCCTATGGCACCTCTGCTCTTCACTGGTTCAATCTTGCATTTTCTTCCATATCGTTCACTCCAGTACGTTGTTATTTTACTGTGTAGATTTGGGACCTGGCCCTCCAGTATTTTCCACGTGTATATTATTTGGTATCTCTCTCGTCTCCTTTCTAGAGAGTACATTTGGAGAGCTTTGAGACGATCCCAATAATTTAGGTGTTTTATCTCGTCTATGCGTGCCGTATATGTTCTCTGTATTCCCTCTATTTCAGCAATCTCTCCTGCTCTGAAGGGGGAAGTGAGTACTGAGCAGTATTCGAGACGGGACAACACAAGTGACTTGAAGAGTACAAACCATTGTGATGGGATCCCTGGATTTGAAAGTTCTCGTAATCCATCCGATCATTTTTCTGGCTGATGCGATATTTGCTTGTTATGCTCCCTAAACGTTAGATCGTCGGACATCATTATTCCCAAATCCTTGACATGCTGTTTTTCTACTATGGGAAGATTTGATTGTGTTTTGTACCCTGTATTATGTTTCAGATCCTCATTTTTGCCGTACCTGAGTACCTGAAATTTATCACTGTTAAACATCATATTATTTTCTGCTGCCCAATCGAAAACTTTGTTGACATCTGTTCGTAGTTTTTTTTTTGTCTTCAGCAGAGGTAATTTCATGCTGATTTTTGT
The DNA here is from genome assembly GCA_020271785.1 of Procambarus virginalis. Lineage (NCBI taxonomy): Eukaryota > Metazoa > Arthropoda > Malacostraca > Decapoda > Cambaridae > Procambarus > Procambarus virginalis. Next base: position 27,653,554 of record WNGS01004511.1, on the reverse strand, counting down.
GTCATCTGCGAAGGATGACACGAAGCTGTGACGTGTATTTTTGTCTATATCAGATATGAGAATAAGGAACAGTAGCGGTGCAAGGACTGCACCTTGAGGTACAGAGCTTTTAACATCGCTTGGACTCGATTTTATCTGATTGACTGTTACTCTTTGTGTTCTGTTCGACAGGAAATTGTGGTGGAGGCTGACTCCATACACAGTTTTAAATGTAGATATGATAGAGCCTAGTAGGCTCACGAATCTGTACACCAGTTGATTGACAGTTGAGAGGCGGGACCAAAGAGCCAGAGTTCAAGCCCCGCAAACACAAGTAGGTGAGCACAAATAAGTGAATACACACACATACACATCTAACATTTCTACAACTTTCCACTGTACCTCTCGATCGTCATTTATTTCCATATAAAAACAAAATGTTGGAGATGTAGAGATTGATGTTAGAGTGGCAGGGAGAGAGAGAGATGGGTGGAAGATGGGTGGTAGACGGGTAGAAGATAGGTGGGAGGTGAGTAGAAGATGGGAGGGAGGTGGGAGAGAGGAGAGGTCCAACAGCAGGCTAGGACCACACACTACTCACGTGACGCTCCCATTATGTCCATGACAACAACTCTTAAATCTGTGCCACTACCATCTGTGTGTCGTGTCGCTACCATCTGTGTGTTCTGTGTCGCTACCATCTGTGTGTTCTGTGTCGCTACCATCTGTGTGTTCTGTGTCACTACCATCTGTGTGTTCGTGCCACTACCATCTGTGTGTTCTGTGTCGCTACCATCTGTGTGTTCTGTGTCGCTACCATCTGTGTGTTCTGTGTCGCTACCATCTGTGTGTTCTGTGTCGCTACCATCTGTGTGTTCTGTGTCGCTACCATCTGTGTGTTCTGTGTCGCTACCATCTGTGTGTGTGTGTGCTGTGTCACTATGTAACAGCAAAGGTTAAGGAAAGTGTTATGAGGTCTGTGTTCAGGATTTACGACACAGAAGAGAAGAGATCTGTCACACTTCATGTCCCAGTGACTGTTGTTATAGATTTAGCTACTCAGAACGAAGTATCCATGTAGCAGGGGCTATGGTGAGCCCGTAAGTGTTTTGTGACTGGCAGGTGTGGTGGTATAATATATTATTATATGCAAACAAGCCTGAATGGTCCCCGGACTAGATACACTGAAAACTCACACCCAGAAGTGACTCGAACCCATACTCCCAGGAGCAACGCAACTGGTATGTACAGGGATGCCTTAAACCACTTGACCATCACGACCGGACATAAGGAAGTGATAGCCTGAGCTATATGAACCACTTCCCCGCCGGCACCTGGATGGTTATCTTGGGCATAGCATTTTATCAAATCACCTCTTTTTTTGGGGCAACACGTGAGGAACACAAATGCAAACAAGCCTGAATGGTCCCCAGGACTAGATACAACTGAAAACTCACACCCCAGAAGTGACTCGAACCCATACTCCCAGGAGCAACGCAACTGGTATGTACAGGGATGCCTTAAACCACTTGACCATCACGCCGGACATAAGGAAGTGATAGCCTGAGCTATATGAAACCACTTCCCCGCCGGCACCTGGATGGTTATCTTGGGCATAGCATTTTATCAAATCACCCTCTTTTTTTGGGGCAACACGTGAGGAACACAAATGCAAACAGCCTGAATGGTCCCCAGGATAGATACAACTGAAAAACTCACACCCAGAAGTGACTCGAACCCATACTCCCAGGAGCAAAGCAACTGGTATGTACAGGGATGCCTTAAACATCCNAACCCAACCTGATCCTTGCACCACTGTGTCGCACAGTCTAGTGGACGTTTTGTGCTGCCCATAGATGTAGGTTTCAGATCTGAACAAATCATAGCTTTTTATACTAGTACTTTCAGGTCGTTGGGAGTCAGTAAGTTCTTTCCTATCAGATCTGAATGTTTGGATCAATACAGTTTTGACAGCAGAGATGGGGATACCTAGATCTAAGTCAACTTCAAACTTGTTACACGCTAATTTGGCTGCAATGTCTGTTTCATTATGATGGGTTATATTTATGTGTGAAGGTATCCATACAAAGGAAATTCGAGACCCTTTACTCTGTGCATCAATTAGGTCATTTATAATTGGGAGTATGAGGTTCTTGCTATCGATCTTCCAAGAGAAGTTTTCGATTGCTTGAAGAGCAGACTTTGAATCACAGAATATTATTCCTCCTCCAATGTTTTTTAATGTACTGGTAGCTAAGTGTAATGCTGCTAGTTCTGCTTGTGTGGAGGTCAGCCAGTTGTTTAACCTGACACTGACAGTCTTTGTGCAATATTATTTCTATAAAACCTACATGCTGCTGCAGTCCGTCCAGTAGAGGATTGGACTGAGCCGTCGGTGTAGACACAGTGCTCGTGAGATCTTAAACCCTCGATGGAGGAGGCAATTGTTTCAAGAGTGACAGCTTTGAGAAGAGCAAGATTCTCATTATCTTTCTTGGTGACAGGTGTGTATGATACTTGAATGGTGGGGTACAGATAAAGAGGAATATCAGAGATAGGTAGATTGCACTTAAAAGGGATGTTAAGTATGAGGAGATTGTAAGCATTGTTCTCAGCCATTTATCATAAAAGGAGTGAGTTGGTATATCGGCACCGGTCAATAGGGTGTTAACAGCACTAAATAATTTGTCTCTGAGCAATGCAGGAGATGTAGGGTCTCTCATGACTTTAAGGCAAAAGGTGGTGTTGACTTGCATTATTCTCTCTTGTATGGTTGGAAGCTTCAGTTCTTCCCGCATGTTGATGATTCTTGTGCATCTTGGGGCACCAAGAATTATCCTCATGGCCTCATTCTGTACTACTTCAAGTTTCTCCAACACAGAGGAGGGGAAATTAATTAGGTGCAGAGCATTATAATCAACGAGAGATCTAACAAACATCATATAGAATAGTCTAGCATATTTAATATTGATACCAATATTCCTACCAGTAAGTGTTTTCAATGGTTTTAGTCTTTCTTTTAACCTACAGAGTAGATCATTTACAATGTCACTGTTAATACCAACTCCAAGGTATTTGTGCTGCCTACACGTTTCAATGTTCTGGTTGTTGACCTTGAAAGTTATAGGGACACGAGTATTCTCTCGGGGATGGAGAACTCTGGATTTAGTTATAGAGATAACAAGACCACATTCAATGCTTTTAGCAGCGAATGAATCAAGTAGAGCTTGCAGTCTAGTTTGGGAATTTGCAACAATGCATATATCATCGGCATAACAAATGACGGCTTCATCAGGTAGTGTGGGAATATCAATTGTTAATTTATGCATCAGAACATTGAACAGTGTAGGACTTAGCACTCCACCCTGGGGTGTACCCAACTCAAAGCGTGCACAAAGTTTACTTTTGACCCCCTTGAAAAGGACTGAGGCGGTTCTGTTACTCAGGTAACCCCTGAGCCATGTCAACAGTCTTCCCTTAACTCCAAAAGAGGCTAGCTGTTCTAGGATTATTTCTCTGTTTGCTGTATCAAAGGCAGTTTGGAGATCAATAAATGCCGCCTGAGAGTTTGGTCCCTCTCTGATAAAATACTCAGCAAAGCAAGTTTGTGTGCTTCTTCCAGGGAAAAACCATACAGGTTAGGGGCAAGGTGGGGCTTGATTTGAAACATTAGTCTGTCGAGAATAATTCTCTCAAGAACTTTACACATGCACGACGTCAGAGAAATGGGTCTAAATTTTTGTGAATTAGGCTTGGGTATGGGTATTATGAGTGCCTGTGTCCAGCGGTCAGGTAAGACACCCTGCCTTAGACTTTGATTAAACAATTCTAGCAGAGGGCTATTTGGCAGCTCAGCAAGTACTCTCATGGTGTTGTATGTGATGCCATCCTCTCCAGGAGAGGTAGCCTTACCTTTCTTGAGTGCATGTTTAATTTCAAAGGGGGTTATGCCATAGTTATCATCAGGCCCTATTTCACTACAGGCAATTTCAATATTGAAGTTACGATTTATTTTGGTACTAGCCAGATAGTTTTGCACATCTAGGGGCAGGCTGCTTATACTAGCAGTGCTTGCATATTGCTGAAGCAGCATGTCGGCATAGTCTACGGGTGAATGGTGATCAAGTTGACGACTGCTAGGACGAGAAATCTTTTTAATTTTATTCCACATTTGGATGAGGAGGTTGCATGATTGATGCCTTGCAAAAACTGTTCCCAGTGCTGGTTATACACCTGTTCCTTTAGCTCTCTAAACTCTCGGCTGGCTTTAAGAAATATGTTGAGGGTGTCAGCTGTTTTTGTGTGTTTTATACTGCTCAGCTAGGAATAGAACTCTGTCATGCATGGCTCAAGGCGTGAGTCAGTGAACCACCTCTGTCCCTTCCTCACTGGTTTGGGTCTCGTGGATTTTACAACATTGTCATAAAAAGCGGTTACTTCAGTGACCAGGTCCTCATATAATGCATTGACGGTAGTAAAACAGTAAGTGTTATACCATTCAGAAATGCGGAATTTGAAGAGCATGTGTAAATTTTCAGGGATGTTAATTACTTTTTTTGCAAAGTTTGGGGGTTTGAGATTATTGATAGTGTATGAACTGAATATGGCAAAGTGATCACTAACTAATTCATGAACAATTGATCCTCCGACAGCATTATCAATGAGGCCGTGACCAATGACATAATCAAGCCTGCCACCCATGAGGTGTGTGACGTTAGAGGAGTCAAAGTTGAATACGGACATGTTATTATCTCTTAAGTATTTTACAAAGACTCTGCCATTCCTGTTTGACCACCACGGCCACCACCACCACAGCCACCACCACAGCCACCACCACCGCCACCACCACCACCACAGCCACCACCACCGCCACCACCACAGCCACCACCACCACCACAGCCACCACCACCGCCACCACCACGGCCACCACCACCACCACAGCCACCACCACCACAGCCACCACCACAATGGCCACCACCACCACCACAACCACCACCACGGCCACCACCACAATGGCCACCACCATCACTACGACCACCACAGCCACCACCACCACCACCACCACCACAACCACAGCCACCACCACGGCCACCACCACCACAATGGCCGCCACCACCACCACAACCACCACCACGGCCACCACCACGGCCGCCACCACCATCACTACGACCACCACAGCCACCACCACCACCGCCAGGCGGTCATGCACCACCACCACCACCACGGCTACCACCACGGCCGCCACCACGGCCGCCACCACCATCACTACGACCACCACAGCCACCACCACCACCGCCAGGCGGTCAGGCACCACCACCACCACCACCACAACTCTTCCCTCGCCAACAATTTTGCGAAGACTTAAGAAAGTATTACATGTTTATGATGGTGGAGTGACTAGAGTGTGTTGACCTGTAACCTCTTGTCTCTGAGCTGGTGCATGGTCGCCTCTCCTCAGCGACTGATGGTGTATGGTGGCGTGTGTGGGAGCGTGGTTGTATACACACACATACACAAGTAAGGGGAGACATGATAACCACCTACAAAATTCTCAGGGGAATTGACAGGGTGGACAAAGACAAACTCTTCAGCACGGGTGGAACACGAACAAGGGGACACAGGTGGAAACTTAGTACCCAGATGAGCCGCAGAGACGTTAGAAAGATTTTTTTCAGTGTCAGGGTAGATAACAAATGGAATGCATTAAGTAGTGTTGTGGTGGAGGCTGACTCCATACACAGTTTCAAATGTAGATATGATAGAGCCTAGTAGGCTCAGGAATCTGTACACCAGTTGATTGACAGTTGAGAGGCGGGACCAAAGAGCCAGAGCTCACCCCACGCAAAAACAACTAGGTGAGTACACACACGACTGACAACACCTGTCAAAACACACACACAGACTTTTTATCCCGACAGTATTGATTTATGTGATGCGTTCCTGTGGAAGTACTGTCCACGTGTGTCTGACCCTCCCATTCTAATCCTGGGATTGGAAGGATTTGCAAGGGGCGCGCATTATTATGGTTTTAAGGCGTCTGCATGTTGCATGCCCTTGCAAGCAGCTCTCCTGTTATGCTGGTCAAATGTCTATATTAACGGAAGGTACGAGATATAAACTCTAGCGTAATAATCCTGAGAAGCGCTGAAGTTAGCACAGTTGGCTCACGCAAAATTGGTCATTGGTTCAATTCCCAAGCAGGGCGAGATGTTTCCTTACACCTGATACATCTCTTCACCTAGCAGTGAATAGGGTACCTGGGAGTAAACAATTGCTGTAGGTTGCGTCCTGGGGGGAGTGGTCACCTGATACCTCTGTTTACCTTGCCGTAAGAAGGTATCCGGAGGCTAGATAACTATCTATGGGGAAGGCCAATCGTTGGCTAAGAGAGGGACTTAGATAAGTCCAAACGGCTTCCAGTCCAAGACTAGAGGAAGCCAACTGTTACAATGGTATTACAAGCTTCAGTAAGAATATTGAATAGTGAACGATGAGTTTATTTACTCCCTCTTGACCAAAGCCAAACACCCGACAACACTAACACATCAAGTACTCTGGGGGCAGTAAATGGTTTGTTGATCTTGTATGCATCATGGTAGTGGGTGTGACTGTGTGTTTCACTTTCACTTCACTCTCTCTCTCTCTCTCTCTCTCTCTCTCTCTCTCTCTCTCTCTCTCTCTCTCTCTCTCTCTCTCTCTCTCTCTCTCTCTCTCGATCTCTCTCTGTCTCTGTCTCTGTCTCTCTCTCTCTCTCTCTTTTGGTACCAATGTGCAGGTGGTGTGCAAACATTGGCGACACAACATGAGGGAAGGGCAGACAGAAAGTCCAAGAGGAAGTGCTAGGGTAGGATGGGTATATTGGGTTGGGGGCAATATGGTGGTTGTGGAGCTGGTGTTGGTGGTGATGTCGTGAACACTTACAGGTAAAGTATGATAGAATTTGTTTGAAATTTTTTTGGACATTAGTGCTTAATGTTTGACATTGTAGTAAACAAAATAATAATTCAGTCGTTAATGTGAAAATACAAGATTCGGTGGGGTAGTCCCATTGACACTATGTCAAGTGGCACTCATTTCATTTATGCCAACTCCAACCTGCCCATGTTAGGCACGTACCCATCAACAAATACTGGTAAAAATTGGGTGAGGCATCTGGCGTGTAACCTCAAACAGATAATCCATACACTGGGATTTATATTATATGAGAACAAAATAAACACAAGTTTGCTCTTTTCGTGTCCTTTATTTGTGTTGAAATACTGCACTGGTTTTATATTTTCTGAATGAAAAACAAAAAAGCTTTCTAAAGGTAAGTCCCAATTGCAGAGCCTAACTGAAGCTTGATAATTCCTGGAAACAATGATAATCCCACACTTAGACGTCTGTGCTTGGCAAGGTCTGCCAACCCTGAAATTGGATTGGTGAAATAAAAATTAAAATGGGACTGGATAGGTAAACTTTCCTTGGGCGAGGCTACACTACGTCTCCGCTGATTATAGACTGTTCTCAAGTAATGGTGATTAATAACGAATAATTGTATTCTTCAACTGACACCAGAACACCTGTAGAATGTCTCTTAAAGCTGAGTCATGCGTAAGACATGCTGCTATGTCGGTCGGTTCACTCACAGCATGAGTGACGCCGTGCAATAAATCCGCCCTTCAGGGCAAAATATATTTACAAATCAAGTTTCCGCGCAGATAGAATGCTGCTCAAGTTCACAATCACAGCACAATCTTAGGATAAAACTCACGATACTGATCTAATGCTGAACATTACAGTCTAGTTTAATAGCCACGATTCACTGCCACCCGCGAGTCTCCTAGCACACGACCACGGGCCCCCGCACAATGGGTCCTCGGCCAGGAAATAATTGCCGCTTGCTACTCTCCAACTTAAATATCAATTACTCTTCTTGAGAGGTGCCATGACAGTCATAAACTACCTCTAACGTACCCACAGTAATCACCGTTCCCTGTTCCTACCGCCAGAGATGCCGGGTGGCTTTCTGTTGGCGAGTTTTCTCTGGCTTAGCGCCCGCAAGAGGATAGCCTCGCCTGGGTCTTTCGCTCTCTTCACTCTAAAGTTTTCTTGATTGACTTGAATTCCTAAATGTGTTGACTTTCATTTACTGTTTTTGATTGGTGGACATCTTGATTCAGTTGTATAACTGGTGGTTTCATTAAGGGTATTGAATCTTTATGATAATCTTTAAAATTGGAAATTTTCCCTAAATTAAAATTTAAAGACTGTGCTTCCCAAATATGGTATAGGTAAATGCAAATGTGTGATATTTCCTAGTAAATAATTCAATACAGATCAATTAATACATGGATAAATGAATGTTTGATATGTATGACGCATTTCATGTTTATTTAGTGTTGGATGTTGACTCATTTTCATATTTACTCGGTGTTGGATATTGACTCATTTTCATATTTACTCACTGTTGGATATTGACTCATTTTCATATTTACTCACTGTTGGATGTTGACTCATTTTCATATTTACTCAGTGTTGGATATTGACTCATTTTCATATTCACTCAGTGTTGGATGTTGACTCATTTTCATATTTACTCACTGTTGGATGTTGACTCATTTTCATATTTACTCACTGTTGGATATTGACTCATTTTCATATTTACTCACTGTTGGATATTGACTCATTTTCATATTTACTCACTGTTGGGTATTGACTCATTTTCATATTTACTCACTGTTGGATGTTGACTCATTTTCATATTTACTCACTGTTGGATATTGACTCATTTTCATATTTACTCACTGTTGGATATTGACTCATTTTCATATTTACTCACTGTTGGGTATTGACTCATTTTCATATTCACTCAGTGTTGGATGTTGACTCATTTTCATATTTACTCACTGTTGGATGTTGACTCATTTTCATATTTACTCACTGTTGGATATTGACTCATTTTCATATTTACTCACTGTTGGATATTGACTCATTTTCATATTTACTCACTGTTGGGTATTGACTCATTTTCATATTTACTCACTGTTGGATGTTGACTCATTTTCATATTTACTCACTGTTGGATGTTGACTCACCTTGACAGAGGTCAGTGGCGGGGCTGGAGCTGAGCGATGAGGGGTGAGCAGTGAGGGGTAAGCAGTGAGGGGTGAGCAGTGAGGGACTCCCAGAGGACCAGAAGGCGACCCAACATTGTGGCTCACATTTCACTGTGCTTGTATAGACATTCTTGCAAGTCACTTTGGCACTATTTATAGGGTGCGTTCGTTTTATGGTGATGAGTCACTTTGCAAGTCATGTACCTCGGTGGTGTACCTCAGTGGTGTACCTCAGTGGTGTACCTCAGTGGTGTACCTCGGTGGTGTACCTCGGTGGTGTACCTCTGTGGTGTACCTCTGTGGTGTACCTCAGTGGTGTACCTCGGTGGTGTACCTCGGTGGTGTACCTCGGTTGTGTACCTCGGTGGTGTACCTCAGTGGTGTACCTCAGTGGTGTACCTCGGTGGTGTACCTCGGTGGTGTACCTCAGTGGTGTACCTCAGTGGTGTACCTCGGTGGTGTACCTCAGTGGTGTACCTCAGTGGTGTACCTCGGTGGTGCACCTCAGTGGTGTACCTCAGAGGTGTACCTCAGTGGTGTACCTCGGTGGTGTACCTCAGTGGTGTACCTCAGTGGTGTACCTCAGTGGTGTACCTCGGTGGTGTACCTCGGTGGTGTACCTCAGTGGTGTACCTCAGTGGTGTACCTCAGTAACCCGCCTCTGTGAACTGCTTCAGTGGGCTGCCCAATGCTCTAAATTAGGCGGTTCAGTGGTGAGTCTCAGTGGGATGCAACAGAGTGGCTCATGGTGTGGTCAGGGTGGAAGGTGTGGCTCGGGTCGGGGATGGGGGGGGCGAGGCCACGGTGGTGGGTGTGGCCACTGTGGTAGGGGGGCGGGGTAGTTACTGGTAGGGGGTGGGGGGGGGCACAAGAAGCCTCAGGTTGGGTGTCTCTGAAAAAACTTATTACTGGGATAATGGTGTGGCATTCTTCACGGTAGACGGCGTCCAAGGCGCTCTTGTTGTGCTGTCTGCTGAACCTTTCCGGCACGCACGCACGCACGCGCGCACACACAAGGGGCGAGAAGTCGGACTGGCGAACAGTAACGAGTGGAGTACCTCAAGGATCGGTGCTGGGACCAATTCTGTTTCTAATATAAGTTAATGACATGTTTACAGGAATAAAATCCTACATTTCGATGTTTGCGGATGACGCAAAGTTGATAAAAAGAGTTGTGACAGATGAGGACTGTAGGATCCTCCAAGAGAACTTTAACAGGTTGCAGAGATGGTCAGATAAATGTCTACTGGAGTTCAACACGAACAAACGTAAAGTTATGGAAATGGGATTAGGTGATAGGAGACCAAAGGGACAGTACACGGTGAAAGGGAACTGCCTACCTGTAACGATTCGAGAAAGAGACCTGGGAGTGGACGTAACACCTAATCTAAATCCTGAGGCACATATAAATAGGATAACGACAGCAGCGTACTCAACACTTTTAAAAGTTAGAACATCATTCAGAAACCTAAGTGATGAGGCTTTTATGGCACTTTACACTGCCTACGTGAGACCAGTCTTAGAATATGCCGCCCCATCATGGAGTCCCCACCTGAAGAAACACATAAGGAAACTGGAAAAGATTCAGAAGTTTGCGACGAGACTCGTCCCAGCGTTACGGGGGATGGGGTATGAAGAGCGCCTGAAGGAACTGAGCCTTGCGACACTAGAATAAAGAAGGGAGAAGGGGGATATGATAGGTATGTATAAAACACTCAGGGGGATTGACAGAGTGGAAATAGACCAAATGTTTACACGGAATAGTAACAGAACAAGGGGACATGGGTGGAAGTTGGAAACTCAGATGAGTCACAGAGATGTTAGGAAGTTTTCTTTTAGCGTGAGAGTAGTGGGAAAATGGAATGCACTTAAGGAGCAGGTTGTGGAATCAAACTTTATTCATAATTTTAAAACTAGATATGATAGGGAAATAGGACCAGAGTCATTGCTGTAAACAACCGATGGCTCGAAAGGCGGGATCCAAGAGTCAATGCTCGATCCTGTAGGCACAAATAGGTGAGTACACACACACACACACACACACACACACACACACACACACACACACACACACACACACACACACACACACACACACAAACGAAGAATATTCAGTCATTCGGAAACTTTAATAAGGAGGCATTCAGAGCGCTCTACGCTGCCTACGCGAGACCATTCTTAGAGTATGCAGCCCCAGCAATGGAGCCCCCACCTAAAGAAACACATAAGGAAACTGGAAGAGCTTCAAAATCTGTGACATGGCTAGTCCCGTAGTTGCATGAGATATGGAGCGACTGAAGGAACTAAACTTAACGACATGAGAAAAAATGAGGAAGAGGGGAGATATGATAGCAGCATACAAAATACTTTGGGGGATTGACAGAATGAAATAGACAAAATATTCACACGGGATACCAACAGAACAAGGGGGCATGGGTGGTGGAAGCTTGAAACTCAGAAGAGTCATAGAAGATGTTAGAAAGTTTCTTTTAGCGTGAGAGTAGTGGGGAAATGGAATTACCTAAAGGAGCACATTGTGGAAGCAAACACTATTCATAGGTTTAAAACTAGGTATGATAGAAAAGTAGGACAGGAGTCATTGCTTTAATCAACCTTTAATTAACCATTGCCAGTGTTAGTGTAGGGACTTATAATTTGGTGAATATCATATTTTGCTCTCAATAAATCCATGTTAAACTTTCCATCTGTGTTTCCGTTAATTAATGGAACCACCTAATCCTCTGAGTTCAGTTTTGTTAACAACCGGTCAGTCATTAATGACAGCTAGAAGAGGGCTCTCAAAGCCAAGCAATGCTTCTTGCCTCATTCCTAGATATGATTCAGTTCATATAGTACATTGCATCTACAACACCAGTGTTTCAACAACCAGTATACTAAAAGTTTTACCTCAATCAGTTGTTACCAAGTATTACCAAGTGCAACCAGTAGGAAGTGTTATTCAGTTTATCTCTGAATTACCAAGGGTTAATTAATATAGTCTAGTGTTACACCACCACCTCAGCAATGACAGGTTGCTGAAGGTCCTCTCCAACTGGAATGTCAAAATTTTCGGCCGAAACCGCTGACATGCTGGACCCTCCAGCATGTCAGGGCCAACATTACGACCAACAAGTGATCACCAGAGCCACCATTATGCTCCACCAACACCGCACATCTGCAGTGTGTACGTGATAAGATTTATAGCTCACATGTTGTTCATAGCGGCTGTGGCCAGCAACAAGGAGGACCTCAGTGACGACGGGTCGGAAGGTCTTGGGGACGACCCGGCCCGCAGCTCTCCCTCACCTCCCACAGTCTCCCCAACACCCTCCCACAGTCTCCCCCACACACTCTCTCCCCACAGTCTCCCCCACACACTCCCTCCCCCACAGTCTCCCCCACACACTCCTCCCCCACAGTCTCCCCCACACACTCCCTCCCCCCACAGTCTCCCCCACACACTCCCTCCCCCACACTCTCCCCACAGTCTCCCCACACCCTCCCCACACAGTCTCTCACCACGTGTAGAGCCTTGACACACTCTAAGACACCTTGGGTGTACAGGCGTCGACATGTTCCACTATGTTGGGTGTACAGGTGTCGACGTGTGCCACCGTGTTGGGTGTACAGGCGTCGACATGTTCCACTATGTTGGGTGTACAGGTGTCGACATGTTGCACCGTGTTGGGTGTACAGGTGCCGACATGTTGCACCGTGTTGGGTGTACAGGTGTCGACGTGTGCCACCGTGTTGGGTGTACAGGTGTCGACGTGTGCCACCGTGTTGGGTGTACAGGTGTCGACGTGTGCCACCGTGTTGGGTGTACAGGTGTCGACGTGTGCCACCGTGTTGGGTGTACAGGTGTCGACGTGTGCCACAGTGCCCTCCGTCTGGGCTGAGCTCGTGAGTGAGTTCACGTAATAACTTGACTCTCTAGTGAAGGTTTATCGCTGTATAATGTAAACAATTAAACAGAGTATATATTTGTTTTGAATATATATTGTGGTTAATTATAGTGTGTTGAAGCAAGGAGAGAGAGGAGGGATGGAGGGAGAGAGGGAGGATGGAGAGAGAGAGGGGGGTTGGGAGAGAGAGGGAGGATGGAGAGAGAGAGGGGGGTTGGAGAGAAGATAGTGAGAGAGCAGCCCCTCCACCTAAGGTTTCCCAACGTTAAGAAATTAACGAACTAAAGTACCCTTATCCTATCCTACCAGAGGACCCAAAACAGAAAACGGGACAGTACGTCAATTTCGCGAGCTGCTTCCATTTTCTAGTACGACGATTCTTGCCCTTAGGTAGAGTCTACGTCAAAATGCGACGTTCTATTAGGATAGGTTGGAGTGAGATAGATTAGGGGGAACTTTCTGGCAACCGAGCGCCCAAGATCAAGGCTGCCGGGCATGGTACCAGCCACCATTGCTTCATATTAAAGCATGGTACCAGCCACCATTGCTTCATATTAAAGCATGGTACCAGCTACCATTGCTTCATATTAAAGCATGGTACCAGCCACCATTGCTTCATATAAGCATGGTACCAGCTACCATTGCTTCATATTAAAGCATGGTACCAGCCACCATTGCTTCATATTAAAGCATGGTACCAGCCACCATTGCTTCATATTAAAGCATGGTACCAGCCACCATTGCTTCATATTAAAGCATGGTACCAGCCACCATTGCTTCATATTAAAGCATGGTACCAGCCACCATTGCTTCATATTAAAGCATGGTACCAGCCACCATTGCTTCATATTAAAGCATGGTACCAGCCACCATTGCTTCATATTAAAGCATGGTACCAGCCACCATTGCTTCATATTAAAGCATGGTACCAGCCACCATTGCTTCATATTAAAGCATGGTACCAGCCACCATTGCTTCATATTAAAGCATGGTACCAGCCACCATTGCTTCATATTAAAGCATGGTACCAGCCACCATTGCTTCATATTAAAGCATGGTACCAGCCACCATTGCTTCATATTAAAGCATGGTACCAGCTACCATTGCTTCATATTAAAGCATGGTACCAGCCACCATTGCTTCATATTAAAGCATGGTACCAGCTACCATTACAGACGCACCAGTAGATCAGGAGAGACAAAAACGGCGCTGCAGTTAAGACCGGAAGTTCAACAGTTAGTTGGAGACAGTCAAAATTGTGTCTTAACTTAACAGAGAGAGATAAGCCACTCAGAAAGTTTTGGAATACACTCTTGTTGAACACAGCCGACACGTCATCTCCATCCATATAAATGCGAGAACTTTGATTGGAACTTTGCAAAATGAGGTCCTATGTAACAATTTCCACCAGACTATGGATATTATTGCATTAACGCAAACACCCAATTATCAAGGCCGTGGAGTACATGTCAAGTGGGCGCCAAGTCATTTGCAATACCAGTGGGGAAGGGGGGATGACATTGCAGATGATGATGCAAAACTTGCAACTAAGATGAGTAATGTAGACATTTACATTCCACAGTGTCTAGCACAGATTAAGAAAATAATTATAGCTAGAGCAATGCAGAAGATGTACAGTGACCATATTGCAGCGGCTGCATCATCAGGAAACTGTCAGATGGTAAAAAGAGTTCAATTAATTATGAACTCTTATATTTTGGAGAAGGAAGAATAGAAGAACACAAGTGCACTTACATCAGGCTTGGATATCCCATGTGCATGGTATAAATTGGCTTCCACGTTACAGAAGAGAGGAGGAAATGTCAGCAGTGTAGAGAAATACCAAAAGGATCATTGAACGTTAGTTATCACAGTGCAGAGTCACGAACAAGACGCCTCAGGGATACCTTCCCATGGCCCACAGTCAGAAAATAATCAGAGGAAACAATCGCGCCATCTCCTGGGGAAACCTGAATGCCAAGTAGAACCCTGGGACATAGTAGAAACTGGTAGATAGGAGAACTATACACAATATAAAGAACAGGAATACAGCCATCCGGGACCCCGATCTCCATATTCATCTCAGAGGCAGCCATAGTGGCAAACGATATAAAACATTAGCAAACAACCAATGAATCTGAGCCGGTAAGCACCAGCAACTATGCTGGTGCTATGCCAATATATTGGTGCATTGCTTCATATCACAATGAACAAACCCAATACAGAACCCCCCCCCCCACACAGCCAAGAATTAATATTCAGAAACTGGCTGGAAAGCTGTTCTAAGTCTGGAAGGCAGTTTTCTGACTGGAAGGCAGCTTTCTGACTGGAAGGCAGCTTTCTGACTGGAAGGCAGCTTTCAGACTGGAAGGCAGTTTTCTGACTGGAGGGCAGTTTTCTGACTGGAAGGCAGCTTTCTGACTGGAAGGCAGTTTTCTGACTGGAGGCAGTTTCTGACTGGAAGGCAGTTTTCTGACTGGAAGGCAGTTTCTGACTGGAAGGCAGTTTTCTGACTGGAAGGCAGTTTTCTGACTGGAAGGCAGCTTTCTGACTGGAAGGCAGCTTTCTGACTAGAAGGCAACTTTCTGACTGGAAGGCAGTTTTCTGACTGGAAGGGCAGTTTTCTGACTGGAAGGCAGTTTTCTGACTGGAAGGCAGTTTTCTGACTGGAAGGCAGTTTTCTGACTGGAAGGCAGTTTCTGACTGGAAGCAGTTTTTCTGACTGGAAGGCAGCTTTCTGACTAGAAGGCAACTTTCTGACTGGAAGGCAGCTTTCTGACTGGAAGGCAGCTTTCTGACTGGAAGGCAGCTTTCTGACTAGAAGGCAACTTTCTGATGGAAGGCAGCTTTCTGACTAGAAGGCAACTTTCTGATTGGAAGGCAACTTTCTGACTGGAAGGCAACTTTCTGACTGGAAGGCAAGAAACCCTCCGGCATGAACACATAACTAAACAAATAGACAAGTACCGTAGCCATAANCCACCCTGGTTGATACCTGGTTGATGGGGTTCGGGAGTTCTTCTACTCCCCAAGCCCGGCGAGGCCAGGCTTGACTTGTGAGAGAGTTTGGTCCACTAGGCTGTTGCTTGGAGCGGCCCGCAGGCCCACATACCCACCACAGCCCGGCTGGTCCGGAACTCCTTGGAGGATAAATCTAGTTTCCTCTTGAAGATGTCCACGGTTGTTCCGGCAATATTTCTTATGCTCGCTGGGAGGACGTTGAACAACCGCGGACCTCTGATGTTTATACAGTGTTCTCTGATTGTGCCTATGGCACCCCTGCTCTTCACTGGTTCTATTCTGCATTTTCTTCCATATCGTTCACTCCAGTACGTTGTTATTTTACTGTGTAGATTGGGACCTGGCCCTCCAGTATCTTCCAGGGTATATTATTTGATATCTCTCTCGTCTTCTTTCTAGTGAGTACATTTGGAGAGCTTTGAGACGATCCCAATAATTTAGGTGCCTTATCGCGTCTATACGTGCTGTATCCCTTGGAGAAAGCAGCCGTCTAACTCCCAGGTAACTATTTACTGCTAGGTAACAGGGGCATCAGGGTGAAAGAAACATTTTGCCCATTTGTCTCCGCCTCCACCGGGGATCGAACCCGGGACCTCAGGACTACGAATCCGAAGCGCTGTCCACCCAGCTGTCAGGCGCCCTTGGTCTGACAGCTGATGATAGACAATGTTTCGGTTCAGGATGGACCGAAACGTTGTCATTTCTCTATTTTCAGACGTGTGCTTTGGTCATTATTACCTAAGTTTTACCTGAGGGCCACGGACACTATAGTGGTCTGGGCGAGGACAGAAGCCTGCGGCTTGTCTAAAGTCCCCCCATTGTCCTGATGATTGTTTTATTTCCAGTTGGACTTTAAATTCAACAAAGTTTGGCATTAACGGGATTAATTAATATGGCATTAACACAAGTGGTTATAAGGAGTAGAGGACTTGATTTGATTTGATTTGACTTGTGGCTCCTATCAGCAGGCTGAGGAGAGCTTTCTCAGTCCATCGTCCTTAGCCTGTCAACGCTAGCGTAGGTCCGCGTCGAATTTTATTTCTCCATCATGATGGTGAGTTTTGATGGTTGATGAAATATATATATATATAGTCGTTTAAGTGGGTGTTGGTGGTGTTCAGGTGGTTCGTTGAGTGGAGGGAAGTGTTGTGGGCGGGTGTGGCGGGCGGGAGGAAGTGAGGTGGGTGGCGACGGTTGGAAGGGGTCCACCGACAAGAGGACCTGACCAGCACCACGTAGTCCACTATGATAACTGCGGCGAAGGAGTCAGCTTAAGTGATGTCAGTGGAGGCTGTCGCCACTCTCTCGTACCGGGAGACGTGGTTGATGGTATCTCCCTCCCTCCCAAGGTCCTGCCGCAGCTGTCCCCCCCCCCCTTCCTGTAGACACCTGCCGCAGCTGTCCCCCCCCCCTTCCTGTAGACACCTGCCGCAGCTCTCCTTCCTTCCTGTAGAGACCTGCCGCAGTTGTCCTCCCTTCCTGTAGACACCTGCCGCAGCCCTTCCTGTAGACACCTGCCGCAGCCCATCCTGTAGACACCTGCCTGGGGCCCACCTTGGTCAGGGCCGCCTACAGGTTACCGAGCGTCACACAGCCTACCGAGGACAGGGTCGCCAGACACATGCCTGATAAAGCCAGGGGAACATCTCGGCTTGATACTGTTGCTCTTTGTTGTCGCATCAACACAAAATATCACTTTGTGGAGGAATGTATATGAGGTCCTCGTGTGCTGCTGGACTTGTCTTCGTCTCGGAGGGGCGTCTCTCACCCCAGTTCGTCCTCCTAAGGTTTCCCAACGTCAAGGAGACTGGTCAATTTAAAGTGTCCTCTCCTAACCTACCAGAGGACCCAAAAACAGAAAACGGGACTGTGCGTCACTTTCTAGAGCCGCTTCTATTTTCTAGTGAGACAATTTTGGGCCCTTATGGGCGTGAGAGCTTGGGCTCTCACCCTGTCCTCCATGGACAGGGTGAGAGATCTGATAAACATATAGTTCAGGGAATTATTGAACAATCAACCACAGAAGGTGATTGTAGTGCTTTTAAAATGCTAACCTAACCTAAATACATAGATCCACAGATATACGTGTGCTGGAAAGTACCATGTTGATCTGCCAAAACTTCTCTTGCTTAAGCCCATGTAACCACAATAAAATAGCCTGACACAGCCGCAAGACAAATGACAGATTGGATAACAAGAACCTTCCAAACAAGAGATGCCATACTAATGGCATCTCTTAGACACTATTGCTCTTTAGGGTGGAATATTATTGCACAAAAACATCCCCATCAAATTTCTACATCAAACCTGTAGAAATTGCTGACCAGGAGAGCGTACAAAGATTATTTATGGCTAGAATCCACTCAATAAAATGTCCAAGTTATTGGGACCGATTAAAATGTTTAAATCTGTATTCTCTAGAGCGCAGACGGAACAGAACATAATAATTTATACTTGGAAGGGAAGGGTAGGGAACTATCAGGAGAGAGCGCCAAGCCATTACGACTATATGGCACTTGGAAGGGGTCAGGATTAGGATTTGGGATGGGACGGGGGGAATGGAATGGCGAACGTCGAATGGAATTGAACGAACGAACGAATGGAATTGAACGTCGACCTGCATGAAGCGAGACCGTTGCTCTACCGTCCAGCCCAAGTGGTTGGTTATACTTGGAAATATAGTTACTGGTTCTAAATCTGCTCAAGGAAATATCACCTCATGAGACCAGGAGGCATGGCAGGAAGTGCAAAAATAACCCCCCCCCCCCGTTGCAAAGCAGCGGTGCAACATGTACTCTGAGGGAGAATTCAATCATCATCAAGCATGTCACATTTTGACGCCTACTTTCTACCAGAAAATGGTAGCGGTGGTCGAAATTGACATAATGTCCCGTTTTCTGTTCGTGGGGTTCACTGGTAGGCTAGGATAGGGAACTTTAGCACGACAGTTTCTTGACGTTGGGACCGCTGGCGAGAACGAGCTGGTTCAAGAGAGAGAACTCAGCCAAAACCTTCAAAGGCTACCTCATCAACGAGGCTGTGATTCATATGTCTGGCTGGTTGACCAGACCACCAACCCAGGAAGCCTAGTTAGAGACCGGGCCGTGGGGGTGTTGATCCTCGCAAGGTAACAATCACCCTCCTTATGGCGGGAAAGTCTTGACGTCACAGTTAGTGTCAACACCTTCGGTTCTCTTTACCAGAGGTGCAAGCATGTAAAGTATCTGGCGAAGTATCTTATTATCTTAGTATCTAAGTATCCTGGAGATGTGTAACAAAAAGGATGACCTGGTCGAGGACCGGGCCGCGGGGACGCTAAGCCCCGAAATCATCTCAAGATAACCAACTAACGTCTAAGGTGTAAAATGTAGACTGAAGCGGTAGAGGCGTCACGAGCTGAGGAAGCAACATAGTCTACAGGAAGTTGTATTCAGTTCTCGTGTTACAGATCATGTAACCGTGTGAGGATCAGGTACAGTGGCCGCTGGCTAGAATGATCACCTCTCCTTGTAACGGACGGGTTACCGGACACCACATTTACTGAATAAGTCCATAAACGAGACTAATAACCCAGCATTTGTCCTGTAAAGGTCAGGAGAGACATAACGGCAGCTTGGAGAGGCGGGGCGCAGGCCGGCCGTCTGGCCCCGCCCACGTCTTACGCTAAACTAACAACACCAAAAAAGTAGTGTCATAAAGCAATGATGCGCGACAAGTTAATCCACCAGGCGGCAGCTGCCTGTCACCATACACCGCCCGCGCCTCACACCCAACCCCGCCCGCGTCTCACACCCAACACCGCCCCTTGTACACGGCTCTCTCCCGCCCTCACATCCAACACCGCCCCTTGTACACAGCTCCCGCCCGCCCTCACACCCAACACCGCCCCTTGTACACACCTCCCTCCCGCCCTCACACACCCACACCACAGTGCAGACAGTGTTACACGGAGGAGCAACAGGGTGTGGCATCCATAGATGTGCCGGAAGCAACGCGACCAACCCAAACAAACTGTGGCGCGCCATACTAATGACGGAAGGGGAGAGGAGAGACGCCATTGAGTGTTGCTGGAGCCAGGTGAACCCAGCAACACTCCTAATTGAGTGTTGCTGGAGGCAGGTGTACTCAGGAACACTCCTAACTGAGTGTTGCTGGAGGCAGGTGTACCCAGCAACACTCCTCTCCCACAAGTAATAACGACATCATTGAGAAACTCACTACAATACCGAAGTATCGAATGAACCTGAAGAAAAAACCCTTAAATGTGTAAGTGTATTATTAAGCCAAATTTTCAGATGAAATCTACATCCATTATCAAGATGCTGTTTAGGTAATACACTTATACATGTATTGAGTCTGTTCTTGACCTTCAATGCCATTATTGTTGTCTTATCATCACACTTTGCCTCAACGTGAGGGAGCAGCAAACTCAAGTGCATCCCAAGCGCAACGACTGTTCTTGGGATGATATAAGATATACCAGATATAATATTATCTGGTTTTATGATATAATAGATACACCAGATATAATATTATCTGGTTTTATGACCGACTGGAACCACAATCCCCAATCAAGTAATCATCTTTAACAACTGAGGAAAAAACACCACAATCCTGTTTGTCCCCTTTGCACTCTTGTCTATCAACAACAATTCAACCATATCATCATTGTAACGTTGAGGAAATCAGTAGGAGCCATTAGGGGGATTCGAAGCTGCACGCTGGTGTACTCCTAAACACACCCCCATATATCACCACACAACAATGTGAGGTGAGGTATAGTGTTAATGGTACAGTGTTGATGGTATAGTATTAATGGTACAGTGTTAATGGTACAGTGTTAATGGTAGTGTTAATGGTACAGTATTAATGGTACAGTGTTAATGGTACAGTGTTGATGGTACAGTGTTAATGGTACAGTGTTAATGGTACAGTGTTAATGGTACAGTGTTGATGGTACAGTGTTAATGGTACAGTGTTAATGGTACAGTGTTAATGGTACAGTGTTAATGGTACAGTGTTAATGGTACAGTATTAATGGTACAGTGTTAATGGTACAGTATTAATGGTACAATGTTAATGGTACAGTGTTAATGGTACAGTGTTAATGGTACAGTGTTAATGGTACAGTATTAATGGTACAATGTTAATGGTACAGTGTTAATGGTACAGTGTTAATGGTACAGTGGACTACAAAACTTGAATGGGATCTCAAAAGGGCAAGATATAGCTGAAGGATAATATTAGATGCGTCATTAATTAAGCTTCGAAATATGAATCCAAGACTTCTTATTTTAAATGAAAGCTTTTCTAGGGCAAAACTTTCCCGCCACTGAGGTTCTTGGCTCTCAGCTTGAAGACGGTGACATGTTAACTCCGCCAGCTTACCGAGGAGCGTGTATGTGGGTCCTGCATTATGTGAGCCTCATGTGTGTTGTGAGGCTGGCACCATACTCTGCTACACTCACATGGTGTGTTGTGAGGCTGGCACTGTACTCTGGTACACTCATATGTGTGTTGTGAGGCTGGCACTGTACTCTGGTGCACTCACATGGTGTGTTGTGAGGCTGGCACCATACTCTGCTACACTCACACGACACTTTGAGATAAACCTGGCCACAAGGAGGAGCCGCGACAGTGATAAAAGCGGTCCAGCATTAGTGGTTGCTTTAGACTAGATCACTATCAGGCAAGTCCAACAAGAGTCGTACGTGAATCGCTCATAACTTAGCTGGAGACGAGCGTGCGACTGGCGGTAGAATGGGGTTGTTGGAGCCACAACAACAACAACAACAGGGAGATTGTCTCGATGCAGAATGGAAAAAGTATAATGGGTCTTGCAGACGCGAGGTGGAGGAGTGCCTAGAGGTCCGCCAAGGGGGTCATTTAGGACTTCCAGGTTGTAGTGTTAATGATTGTTATCTGCGAGCATGGTGGAGGTTGTTCACCATAGCGTCGTGACCACTGGACGTGACGATATCACTATCACAATCCTCGTTTTTTTTCGCGCTTAATTATTGTGCTTTCTCAGGCTTGTGAGCGCCACGTGACGGAGTGCTCCAAGCGTGTCCTTGTCGTCGCCACCACCATGGCCACTACCATGGCGGCCATCGAGACTGCCATCATGGCAGCCACCATGTGGCCGGGAGACGATAAACTGTCCTTATGATTCAGGAACTGTGATAATTGCTAGGAGCACAACAAGCAAGCCTGATACAGTAGAGCGTCAAGTATTATACCCAGGCGCAGTTGGTACACAGTGTACGAGAAGAGTCTGGGTGTGGGGCAGTGATTTATTATGACGCTCAGCTGGTGGCTAGACACACGTCTTGATCCACCAAGGAGGCTTATAGCCGCCTTGGTGGCTCGATCCACTGTGGTGGCCGAATCTATTATTGTGTGTGTGCATCCAATTGTGGATAATATGGATAATTTTTGTATTACCTAAATTATCCACAGTATTGTGGATAATTTTTCCAAAGATTATCCAAAGTATTGTGGATAATTTGTCCTTATGGGAAGTCGATGGAAACCGATGAAAATGATTGAAGTGACACATGCCACAGCCATCCCACGAGGCCAAGAGGGAGACCGACCAGCAACATCAAACACATGCGGGCTATATAATAAAAGAATGCGGTCAGGAGACAGTGTGTGACCTTAGAGAATAATGTAAAGACTGACCAGGATATCGTCGCCGGCTTAAGGCCCTCGACGTTCACCACACCGCATTAACACTCTCCCGTGTCTTCAGTAAAAAAAAATATATTTCAAGATAAAGTTCACCTCAGAGCCCTCAAGGCTCTTCTTATGCCTTACATGTCTCTTCAATATAATATTTTGGATGTTTTCATATATATAAATAAATGTGACCCTCCCCCATCACGTTGATTTACCTGTCGCATATGTGGGTTGGGTTATTTATTTCCTAAACATAAAACTATATCTTGATATTGTTTTCCTCTTAGTGGCAGGCCAATGCGATACCAATGGTCCTCGCTGAAGGCTGTCCGCTTATCTTGTTTTTATACAAATGTTAGCGAAGCGTGACAAAGGCGTGCTAGGCCAAGGGCCAGTGTGTGTGTGTGTGGCTGAGGTTGTCTAGCCGCCAGCAACACCACAAAGTCACCGTCATAAAATGCCGCAGCTCCTGCTCTATGGTTCGGAATATATACACCGCCATTACCCGCCGTGGGTCTACCTTACATCTTTTGGGGCAGCATCCATAACATCTCCCGGGCAGACGTTATCACGGATATGATGACACATCTCCCGGCCAGCATCTAACAGGGATATGATGACACATCTTCCGAGCAGCATCTAACAGGGATATGATGACACATCTCCCGGCCAGCATCTAACAGGGATATGATGACACATCTTCCGAGCAGCATCTAACAGGGATATGATGACACATCTCCCGGCCAGCATCTAACAGGGATATGATGAAACATCTCCCGGGCAGCATCTAACAGGGATATGATGACACATCTCCCGGCCAGCATCTAACAGGGATATGATGACACATCTCCCGGCCAGCATCTAACAGGGATATGATGACACATCTTCCGAGCAGCATCTAACAGGGATATGATAACACATCTCCCGGGCAGCATCTAACAGGGATATGATGACACATCTTCCGGGCAGCATCTAACAGGGATATGATGACACATCTCCCGGCCAGCATCCAAAAGGGATGCTCCTCATTCTTCCTTATACTCTGGCCTTTGGGTCTGGTTGATTCCTTTAGCACACATTTCCTCCAACAGTAGCGGCGGTGTGTGTGTGTGTGTGGGAGGGAGCTAGTCCAGTGCCCTTAAGGAGGTGGGAACAGCGACTGGCGTTATGTCCAACATCGGGAATGTTTATCTTTGCCGCGAGCAGGAGAGTCGCCTCTGTCGAAGGTATCGTCATGGTCAACACGGTAAAGATGGAAGGTGTCTTATTGAGGCATCGGGGTAGGTACCGAGGGGTGAGCGGGCTGGTGTCTAATACCCTTGAAATACTCGACTACCAAATGCTCCAGCAAAACTTACATGTACCCTTGAAAATCCACACAAGTTGTCTACCTGTATAGACCGAAGACCTTTTTAAGGTTAAATAAAACTGAGACAAGAAATTGCAAAAACTTTTAAATTTTATTTTTTTAATAGAGAAAAGGGGGTACCACCCTTAGCTTCGGAGAGAAGCACACACACAACGCATTAGAGGGGATTTTTAGGTCCCCTCTAATGCAGTTGCCATGTTTGTTTGTCCTACCCTCCCCTCCCCCCTCCTTCTTTTGTGTTTGTGTTTTGCTATATTAGATATATAAAGGTTACAAGTTATTCATTGGTGAATATAATGAGTGGTTAAAAGTTCTGGGTCTCTTGGAGCTCCTCCGCTTCCGGACAGGAGCCAAGGACACAGCAGGCGTCCTCTGGTCATTGAGGTTATTGTAAATATTTGTCTTGCAACTGTATGAAAATTTATGTTTCTTGGACGCTTTCCTGCCGGTCACGCCAAGTCACCGTATGACTGGCGTGGGTCACCATATGACTGGCGTGGGTCACCAATATGACTGGCGTGGGTCATGCCGGAAAGTGTGTAGAAGGGTCATTTATCTTTAGATCGTCATTATAGCTAAATAGGTTAGTCACACTCTTGAGTTACACTTGTGTTCACTGCTGTGAAATGGGCAATGCTTTATACACCCTTTGTTAGCATTGTCCAATAACCAGTTTATCGGGCAATGCTAACCAGCTTGTCAGAAAGCATAGTACTAGAACATCACGTACAACACCTCCCCCCCCTTCCCCCCTTCCCTTCAGTAGGGACAAAATATGTTCGGTTGTTCAACTTGTGAGTTCTTTCTAGACTTGGTTAATACTCACTGTCTCAAGTGAACAGAGGAAGAGATTAACATATACCAACCCTCCAGGTGGAGTAATCTCTCAAGAACAGGGTCCAACTCCTTCAATGTGGGGGATTTAGTTAACATCACATATATGTGTCTTAGGTGAGCTGCCCCGGCTTGGCGCCTTCTTATGATAACCGCTTACTTTGGTAGGAACAATCTTTCCAGTAGTGGTTATAGGCTGATGTCTCTTTCTTACTCATGTCTTGTGTACTACCCCTCGCGATTGGTTAGGCGTTAATCACCTCTCCTCACGACATAACTCCATTCAATCACATTCAGGCTGAACCAATCATCTACTGTGACAGTCCTCATTCCGCTCTCATCATTAAGAAAATCCATGACAGCGCACTGGAAGAAGATGAGAAGCAAAATATGCTGTACATAAACAGAAGGATTAAGACAGAGATGAGAGCACAGAGAGGGGAGCCGGTCGGCCGAGCGGACAGCACGCTGGACTTGTGATCCTGTGGTCCTGGGTTCGATCCCAGGCGCCGGCGAGAAACAATGGGCAGAGTTTCTTTCACCCTATGCCCCTGTTACCTAGCAGTAAAATAGGTACCTGGGTGTTAGTCAGCTGTCACGGGCTGCTTCCTGGGGGTGGAGGCCTGGTCGAGGACCGGGCCGCGGGGACACTAAAGCCCCGAAATCATATCAAGATCAAGATAACACGATACAGTAAACTCCCAGCCAGCCCTCTGGCCTGCACTATTGACCCACACGCCTCGTGCCGCCTGCACAAGACCAGCTATCAGTCACAACCTGATGAACCGTGACACTTTGGTAAATACTGATCATTTGGACATACATATTTGTGATACTAGAAGGCATTACTTACCAGAGAAGAGGCACCGTGTTCTCCCAAGACATGGCTGCCCCCACGTACACCTGTAGCTGATGGGTGAGCATCAACACTCGCTCACTGCACCTTGCATTGCAATGTTGTCCATACGTCCATACGACGCTCTGTGCAGGTGCAAATATCACAACTCAATCCTCAATTCAACAGGTGTGTGAATACACACACATACATGTCCACGCATAAAGCAGCTATTTAAACATATGACTGGGAGCACAATATTTAGAAGATGTTCTTATATTCGACCCAAAGTGTGCTTGAGCAGGCTAGTAGATTGTACTCCACAGTCCCAGAGCGTCCAAACTGTCTGTCTGACGGGGCTACGAGGCCAGCACAGCGTCTGTCTGACGGGACTACGAGGCCAGCACAGCGCCTGTCTGACGGGGCTACGAGGCCAGCACAGCGTCTGTCTGACGGGGCTACGAGGCCAGCACAGCTTCTGTCTGACGGGGCTACGAGGCCACCACAGCACCTGTCTGACAGGGCTACGAGGCCAGCACAGCGCCTGTCTGACGGGGCTACGAGGCCAGAACAGCGCCTGTCTGACAGGGCTACGAGGCCAGAACAGCGTTTGTCTGACGGCGCTACGAGGCCAGAACAGCGCATGTCTGACGGGGCTACGAGGCCATAACAGCGCCTGTCTGACGGGGCTACGAGGCCAGAACAGCGCCTGTCTGACGGGGCTACGAGGCCAGAACAGCGCCTGTCTGACGGGGCTACGAGGCCAGCACAGCGCCTGTCTGACGGGGCTACGAGGCCAGAACAGCGCCTGTCTGACGGGGCTACGAGGCCAGAACAGCGCCTGTCTGACGGGGCTACGAGGCCGACACAGCGCATCTTTGCCTAAAACAAAGTTACTGGAACGGGAGGTATATTCAGTTGCCCTAGGAAGACAGTGAACAAGGGGAGTGAACAAAGAGTGAGTGGATGAACAAATGGTATGAACAATGCGTGTAAGAGTGAACAGTGGGAGTGAATAGCAAATGTGAGGGTGAACAAGAGGAGTGAGCAGTGAGGGTGAACAATGCGGGTGAACAAGAGAAGGCGTGAACACATACAGAATGATGACAGGATGGTTAATCTCCTTAACCGGACGGGAGAGATAACGGGCCCGTCCTGGCTATCTTCACCATCAAATAATATGGTCGGTGCGTGTGTTGGTGTCGGGGTGGGGGGGGACCCTACGGTGGTGGCCACTCCCGGCGGCCACCACCACTTTTTTTTTTTTTTTATTAATTCCTTAGGTACATCTGCATTAGTGCAGCTACCCTAGACTATATGAAGTGGAGTACAGTGTGTCAAAAAGCTAACTAGTTG
>WNGS01004511.1:27613873-27625476 GCA_020271785.1 Procambarus virginalis | reverse complement strand
ATAAAACAATCATCAGGACAAATGGGGGGACTTTAGACAAGCCGCAGGCTTTCTGTCCTCGCCCAGACCACTATAGTGTCCGTGGCCCTCAGGTAAAACGTAGGTAATAATGACCAACCACACGTCAGAAAAATGGAGAAACGACGACGTTTCGGTCCATCCTGAACCGAAACATTGTCTATCATCAGCTGTCAGACCAAGGGCGCCTGACAGCTGGGTGGACAGCGCTTCGGATTCGTAGCCCTGAGGTCCCGGGTTCGATCCCCGGTGGAGGCGGAGACAAATGGGCAAAATGTTTCTTTCACCCTGATGCCCCTGTTACCTAGCAGTAATAGGTACCTGGGAGTTAGACGGCTGCTTTCTCCTAGGGGTAGAGGCCTGGCCGAGGACCGGGCCGCGGGGGATACTAAACCCCGAAATCATCTAAAGGTAACCTCAAGAGATCATCCAGGATGATGGGTAATGTTTCTCTATTTTATGGTGTGTGTGTTGGCCACCATATCTTCATCCCCGGCATTGTGACTCATCCTCTGTAGAACTCAGGTAATAATACCAATGAAGAAAACATACTCAAGATGCTCTATAAGCAGAAACAAGAAGAAAAACGTTGGAAAAGAAACAATGTTTCCAGTTGGACTTTAAAATTCAACAGAGTTTTGACATTAACGGGATTAATTAATATGGCATTACACAAGTGGTTATAAGGAGTAGAGGACTTGATTTGATTTGATTTGACTTGTGGCTCCTGTCAGCAGGCTGAGGAGAGCTTTCTCAGTCCATCGTCCTTAGCCTGTCAACGCTAGCGTAGGTCCGCGTCGAATTTTTTTCTCCATCATGATGGTGAGTTTTGATGGTGATGAAATATATTATATATATATAGGTCGTTAAGTGGGTGTTGGTGGTGTTCAGGTGGTTCGTTGAGTGGAGGAAGTGTTGTGGCGGGTGTGGCGGGCGGGGGAGGAGTGAGGTGGGTGGCGACGGTTGGAAGGGGTCCACCGACAAGAGGACCTGACCAGCACCACGTAGTCCACTATGATAACTGCGGCGAAGGAGTCAGCTTAAGTGATGTCAGTGGAGGCTGTCGCCACTCTCTCGTACCGGGAGACGTGGTTGATGGTATCTCCCTCCCTCCCAAGGTCCTGCCGCAGGTGTCCCCCCCCCTTCCTGTAGACACCTGCCGCAGCTGTCCTCCCACCTTGTAGAGACCTGCCGCAGCTCTCCTCCCACCTTGTAGAAACCTGCCGCAGTTGTCCTCCCTTCCTGTAGACACCTGCCGCAGCCCATCCTGTAGACACCTGCCGCAGCCCATCCTGTAGACACCTGCCGCAGCTCTCCTCCCTTCCTGTAGACACCTGCCGCAGCTCTCCTCCCTTCCTGTAGACACCTGCCGCAGCTCTCCTCCCTTCCTGTAGACACCTGCCGCAGCTCTCCTCCCTTCCTGTAGACACCTGCCGCAGCTCTCCTTCCTTCCTGTAGACACCTGCCGCAGCTCTCCTTCCTTCCTGTAGACACCTGCCGCAGCTCTCCTCCCTTCCTGTAGACACCTGCCGCAGCTGTTCCTCCCTTCCTGTAGAGACCTGCCGCAGCTCTCCTCCCTTCCTGTAGACACCTGCTGCAGCTCTCCTTCCTTCCTGTAGACACCTGCCGCAGCTCTCCTTCCTTCCTGTAGACACCTGCCGCAGCTCTCCTCCCTTCCTGTAGACACCTGCCGCAGCTCTCCTCCCTTCCTGTAGACACCTGCCGCAGCTCTCCTCCCTTCCTGTAGACACCTGCCGCAGCTCTCCTCCCTTCCTGTAGACACCTGCCGCAGCTCTCCTCCCTTCCTGTAGACACCTGCCGCAGCTCTCCTCCCTTCCTGTAGACACCTGCCGCAGCTCTCCTCCCTTCCTGTAGACACCTGCCGCAGCTCTCCTCCCTTCCTGTAGACCCTGCCGCAGCTCTCCTCCCTTCCTGTAGACACCTGCCGCAGCTCTTCCTGTAGACACCTGCCGCAGCCCATCCTGTAGACACCTGCCTGGGGCCCACCGTGGTCAGGGCCGCCTACAGGTTAGCGAGCATCACACAGCCTACCGAGGACAGGGTCGCCAGACACATGCCTGATAAAGCCAGGAACATCTCGGCTTGATACTGTTGCTCTTTGTTGTCGCATCAACACAAAATATCACTTTGTGGAGCAATGTACATGAGGTCCTCGTGTGCTGCTGGACTTGTCTTCGTCTCGGAGGGGCGTCTCTCACCCCAGTTCGTCCTCCTAAGGTTTCCCAACGTCAAGGAGACTGGTCAATTTAAAGTGTCCTCTCCTAACCTACCAGAGGACCCAAAAACAGAAAACGGGACTGTGCGTCACTTTCTAGAGCCGCTTCTATTTTCTAGTGAGACAATTTTGGGCCCTTATGGGCGTGAGAGCTTGGGCTCTCACCCTGTCCTCCATGGACAGGGTGAGAGATCTGATAAACATATAGTTCAGGGAATTATTGAACAATCAACCACAGAAGGTGATTGTAGTGCTTTTAAAATGCTAACCTAACCTAAATACATAGATCCACAGATATACGTGTGCTGGAAAGTAGCATGTTGATCTGCCAAAACTCCTCTTGCTTAAGCCCATGTAACCACAATAAAATAGCCTGTCACAGCCGCAAGACAAATGACAGATTGGATAACAAGAACCTTCCAAACAAGAGATGCCATACTAATGGCATCTCTTAGACACTATTGCTCTTTAGGGTGGAATATTATTGCACAAAAACATCCCCATCAAATTTCTACATCAAAGCTGTAGAAATTGCTGACCAGGAGAGCGTACAAAGATTATTTATGGCTAGAATCCACTCAATAAAATGTCCAAGTTATTGGGACCGATTAAAATGTTTAATCTGTATTCTCTAGAGCGCAGACGGAACAGAACATAATAATTTATACTTGGAAGGGAAGGGTAGGGAACTATCAGGAGAGAGCGCCAAGCCATTACGACTATATGGCACTTGGAAGGGGTCAGGATTAGGATTTGGGATAGGACGGGGGGAAGGAATGGCGCCCAATACTTGACGGTCGGGGATTGAACGTCGACCTGCATGAAGCGAGACCGTTGCTCTACCGTCCAGCCCAAGTGGTTGGTTATACTTGGAAAATATAGTTACTGGTTCTAAATCTGCTCAAGGAAATATCACCTTATGAGACCAGGAGGCATGGCAGGAAGTGCAAAAATAACCCCCCGTTGCAAAGCAGAGGTGCAATATGTACTCTGAGGGAGAATTCAATCAACATCAAGCATGTCACATTTTGACGCCTACTTTCTACCAGAAAATGGTAGCGGTGGTCGAAATTGACATAATGTCCCGTTTTCTGTTCGTGGGGTTCACTGGTAGGCTAGGATAGGGAACTTTAGCACGACAGTTTCTTGACGTTGTGACCGCTGGCGAGAACGAGCTGGTTCAAGAGAGAGAACTCAGCCAAAACCTTCAAAGGCTACCTCATCAACGAGGCTGTGATTCATATGTCTGGCTGGTTGACCAGACCACCAACCCAGGAAGCCTAGTTAGAGACCGGGCCGTGGGGGCGTTGATCCTCGCAAGGTAATAATCACCCTCCTTATGGCGGGAAAGTCTTGACGTCACAGTTAGTGTCAACACCTTTGGTCCTCTTTACCAGAGGTGCAAGCATGTAAAGTATCTGGCGAAGTATCTTATTATCTTAGTATCTTAGTATCTAAGTATCCTGGGGATGTGTAACAAAAAGGATGGCCTGGTCGAGGACCGGGCCGCGGGGACGCTAAGCCCCGAAATCATCTCAAGATAACCAACTAACGTCTAAGGTGTAAAATGTAGACTGAGGCGGTAGAGGCGTCACGAGCTGAGGAAGCAACATAGTCTACAGGAAGTTGTATTCAGTTCTCGTGTTACAGATCATGTAACCGTGTGAGGATCAGGTACAGTGGCCGCTGGCTAGAATGATCACCTCTCCTTGTAACGGACGGGTTACCGGACACCACATTTACTGAATAAGTCCATAAACGAGACTAATAACCCAGCATTTGTCCTGTAAAGGTCAGGAGAGACATAACGGCAGCTTGGAGAGGCGGGGCGCAGGCCGGCCGTCTGGCCCCGCCCACGTCTTACGCTAAACTAACAACACCAAAAAAGTAGTGTCATAAAGCAATGATGCGCGACAAGTTAATCCACCAGGCGGCAGCTGCCTGTCACCATACACCGCCCGCGCCTCACACCCAACCCCGCCCGCGCCTCACACCCAACCCCGCCCGCGCCTCACACCCAACACCGCCCCTTGTACATGGCTCTCTCCCGCCCTCACACCCAACACCGCCCCTTTTACACACCTCCCGCCCGCCCTCACATCCAACACCGCCCCTTTTACACACCTCCCTCCCGCCCTCACACACCCACACCACAGTGCACACAGTGTTACACGGAGGAGCAACAGGGTGTGGCATCCATAGATGTGCCGGAAGCAACGCGACCAACCCAAACAAACTGTGGCGCGCCATACTAATGACGGAAGGGGAGAGGAGAGACGCCATTGAGTGTTGCTGGAGCCAGGTGAACCCAGCAACACTCCTAATTGAGTGTTGCTGGAGGCAGGTGTACTCAGGAACACTCCTAACTGAGTGTTGCTGGAGGCAGGTGTACCCAGCAACACTCCTCTCCCACAAGTAATAACGACATCATTGAGAAACTCACTACAATACCGTAGTATCGAATGAACCTGAAGAAAAAACCCTTAAATGTGTAAGTGTATTATTAAGCCAAATTTTCAGATGAAATCTACATCCATTATCAAGATGCTGTTTAGGTAATACACTTATACATGTATTGAGTCTGTTCTTGACCTTCAATGCCATTATTGTTGTCTTATCATCACACTTTGCCTCAACGTGAGGGAGCAGCAAACTCAAGTGCATCCCAAGCGCAACGACTGTGCTTGGGATGATATAAGATATACCAGATATAATATTATCTGGTTTTATGATATAATAGATACACCAGATATAATATTATCTGGTTTTATGACCGACTGGAACCACAATCCCCAATCAAGTAATCATCTTTAACAACTGAGGAAAAAACACCACAATCCTGTTTGTCCCCTTTGCACTCTTGTCTATCAACAACAATTCAACCATATCATCATTGTAACGTTGAGGAAATCAGTAGGAGCCATTAGGGGGATTCGAAGCTGCACGCTGGTGTACTCCTAAACACACCCCCATATATCACCACACAACAATGTGAGGTGAGGTATAGTGTTAATGGTACAGTGTTGATGGTATAGTATTAATGGTACAGTGTTAATGGTACAGTGTTAATGGTAGTGTTAATGGTACAGTATTAATGGTACAGTGTTAATGGTACAGTGTTGATGGTACAGTGTTGATGGTACAGTGTTAATGGTACAGTGTTAATGGTACAGTGTTAATGGTACAGTGTTGATGGTACAGTGTTAATGGTACAGTGTTAATGGTACAGTGTTAATGGTACAGTGTTAATGGTACAGTATTAATGGTACAATGTTAATGGTACAGTGTTAATGGTACAGTGTTAATGGTACAGTGGACTACAAAACTTGAATGGGATCTCAAAAGGGCAAGATATAGCTGAAGGATAATATTAGATGCGTCATTAATTAAGCTTCGAAATATGAATCCAAGACTTCTTATTTTAAATGAAAGCTTTTCTAGGGCAAAACTTTCCCGCCACTGAGGTTCTTGGCTCTCAGCTTGAAGACGGTGACATGTTAACTCCGCCAGCTTACCGAGGAGCGTGTATGTGGGTCCTGCATTATGTGAGCCTCATGTGTGTTGTGAGGCTGGCACTGTACTCTGGTACACTCATATGTGTGTTGTGAGGCTGGCACTGTACTCTGGTGCACTCACATGGTGTGTTGTGAGGCTGGCACCATACTCTGCTACACTCACACGACACTTTGAGATAAACCTGGCCACAAGGAGGAGCCGCGACAGTGATAAAAGCGGTCCAGCATTAGTGGTTGCTTTAGACTAGATCACTATCAGGCAAGTCCAACAAGAGTCGTACGTGAATCGCTCATAACTTAGCTGGAGACGAGCGTGCGACTGGCGGTAGAATGGGGTTGTTGGAGCCACAACAACAACAACAACAGGGAGATTGTCTCGATGCAGAATGGAAAAAGTATAATGGGTCTTGCAGACGCGAGGTGGAGGAGTGCCTAGAGGTCCGCCAAGGGGGTCATTTAGGACTTCCAGGTTGTAGTGTTAATGATTGTTATCTGCGAGCATGGTGGAGGTTGTTCACCATAGCGTCGTGACCACTGGACGTGACGATATCACTATCATAATCCTCGGGTTTTTCGCTCTTAATTATTGTGCTTTCTCAGGCTTGTGAGCGTCACGTGACGGAGTGCTCCAAGCGTGTCCTTGTCGTCGCCACCACCATGGCCACTACCATGGCGGCCATCGAGACTGCAATCATGGCAGCCACCATGTGGCCGGGAGACGATAAACTGTCCTTATGATTCAGGAACTGTGATAATTGCTAGGAGCACAACAAGCAACCCTGATGCAGTAGAGCGTCAAGTATTATACCCAGGCGCAGTTGGTACACAGTGTACGAGAAGAGTCTGGGTGTGGGGCAGTGATTTATTATGACGCTCAGCTGGTGGCTAGACACACGTCTTGATCCACCAAGGAGGCTTATAGCCGCCTTGGTGGCTCGATCCACTGTGGTGGCCGAATCTATTATTGTGTGTGTGCATCCAATTGTGGATAATATGGATAATTTTTGTATTACCTAAATTATCCACAGTATTGTTGGTAATTTTTCCAAAGATTATCCAAAGTATTGTGGATAATTTGTCCTTATGGGAAGTCGATGGAAACCGATGAAAATGATTGAAGTGACACATGCCACAGCCATCCCACGAGGCCAAGAGGGAGACCGACCAGCAACATCAAACACATGCGGGCTATATAATAAAAGAATGCGGTCAGGAGACAGTATGTGACCTTAGAGAATAATGTAAAGACTGACCAGGATATCGTCGCCGGCTTAAGGCCCTCGACGCTCACCACACCGCATTAACACTCTCCAGTGTCTTCAGTAAAAAAAAATATATTTCAAGAGAAAGTTCACCTCAGAGCCCTCAAGGCTCTTCTTATGCCTTACATTTCTCTTCAATATAATATTTTGGATGTTTTCATATATATAAATAAATGTGACCCTCCCCCATCACGTTGATTTACCTGTCGCATGTGGGTTGGGTTATTTATTTCCTAAACATAAAACTATATCTTGATATTGTTTTCCTCTTAGTGGCAGGCCCGATACCAATGGTCCTCGCTGAAGGCTGTCCGCTTTTCTTGTTTTTATACAAATGTTAGCGAAGCGTGACAAAGGCGTGCTAGGCCAAGGGCCAGTGTGTGTGTGTGTGTGGCTGAGGTTGTCTAGCCGCCAGCAACACCACAAAGTCACCGTCATAAAATGCCGCAGCTCCTGCTCTATGGTTCGGAATATATACACCGCCATTACCCGCCGTGGGTCTACCTTACATCTTTTGGGGCAGCATCCATAACATCTCCCGGGCAGACGTCATCACGGATATGATGACACATCTCCCGGCCAGCATCTAACAGGGATATGATGACACATCTCCCGGGCAGCATCTAACAGGGATATAATGACACATCTCCCGGGCAGCATCTAACAGGGATATGATGACACATCTTCCGAGCAGCATCTAACAGGGATATGATAACACATCTCCCGGGCAGCATCTAACAGTGATATGATGACACATCTCCCGGCCAGCATCTAACAGGGATATGATGACACATCTCCCGGCCAGCATCTAACAGGGATATGATGACACATCTTCCGAGCAGCATCTAACAGGAATATGATGACACATCTCCCGGTCAGCATCTAACAGAGATATGATGACACATCTCCCGGCCAGCATCCAAAAGGGATGCTCCTCATTCTTCCTTATACTCTGGCCTTTGGGTCTGGTTGATTCCTTTAGCACACATTTCCTCCAACAGTAGAGGCGTGTGTGTGTGTGTGTGTGGGAGGGAGCTAGTCCAGTGCCCTTAAGGAGGTGGGAACAGCGACTGGCGTTATGTCCAACATCGGGAATGTTTATCTTTGCCGCGAGCAGGAGAGTCGCCTCTGTCGAAGGTATCGTCATGGTCAACACGGTAAAGATGGAAGGTGTCTTATTGAGGCATCGGGGCAGGTACCGAGGGGTGAGCGGGCTGGTGTCTAATACCCTTGAAATACTCGACTACCAAATGCTCCAGCAAAACTTACTTACATGTACCCTTGAAAACCCACACAAGTTGTCTACCTGTATAGACCGAAGACCTTTTTAAGGTTAAATAAAACTGAGACAAGAAATTGCAAAAACTTTTCAATTTTATTTTTTTAATAGAGAAAAGGGGGTACCACCCTTAGCTTCGGAGAGAAGCACACACACAACGCATTAGAGGGGATTTTTAGGTCCCCTCTAATGCAGTTGCCATGTTTGTTTGTCCTACCCTCCCCTCCCCCCTCCTTCTTTTGTGTTTGTGTTTTGCTATATTAGATATATAAAGGTTACAAGTTATTCATTGGTGAATATAATGAGTGGTTAAAAGTTCTGGGTCTCTTGGAGCTCCTCCGCTTCCGGACAGGAGCCAAGGACACAGCAGGTGTCCTCTGGTCATTGAGGTTATTGTAAATATTTGTCTTGCAACTGTATGAAAATTTATGTTTCTTGGACGCTTTCCTGCCGGTCACGCCAAGTCACCGTATGACTGGCGTGGGTCACCATATGACTGGCGTGGGTCACCGTATGACTGGCGTGGGTCACCATATGACTGGCGTGGGTCACCGTATGACTGGCGTGGGTCACCATATGACTGGCGTGGGTCACCGTATGACTGGCGTGGGTCACCATATGACTGGCGTGGGTCGCCATATGACTGGCGTGGGTCACCGTATGACTGGCGTGGGTCACCATATGACTGGCGTGGGT
This sequence comes from Procambarus virginalis, assembly GCA_020271785.1. NCBI lineage: Eukaryota > Metazoa > Arthropoda > Malacostraca > Decapoda > Cambaridae > Procambarus > Procambarus virginalis. Next base: position 27,616,470 of record WNGS01004511.1, on the reverse strand, counting down.
CGCCATATGACTGGCGTGGGTCACCGTATGACTGGCGTGGGTCACCATATGACTGGCGTGGGTCGCCATATGACTGGCGTGGGTCACCGTATGACTGGCGTGGGTCACCATATGACTGGCGTGGGTCACCAATATGACTGGCGTGGGTCACCAATATGACTGGCGTGGGTCATGCCGGAAAGTGTGTAGAAGGGTCATTTATCTTTAGATCGTCATTATAGCTAAATAGGTTAGTCACACTCTTGAGTTACACTTGTGTTCACTGCTGTGAAATGGGCAATGCTTTATACACCCTTTGTTAGCATTGTCCAATAACCAGTTTATCGGGCAATGCTAACCAACTTGTCAGAAAGCATAGTACTAGAACATCACGTACAACACCTCCCCCCCCTTCCCCCCTTCCCTTCAGTAGGGACAAAATATGTTCGGTTGTTCAACTTGTGAGTTCTTTCTAGACTTGGTTAATACTCACTGTCTCAAGTGAACAGAGGAAGAGATTAACATATACCAACCCTCCAGGTGGAGTAATCTCTCAAGAACAGGGTCCAACTCCTTCAATGTGGGGGATTTAGTTAACATCACATATATGTGTCTTAGGTGAGCCGCCCCGGCTTGGCGCCTTCTTATGATAACCGCTTACTTTGGTAGGAACAATCTTTCCAGTAGTAGTTATAGGCTGATGTCTCTTTCTTACTCTTGTCTTGTGTACTACCCCTCGCGATTGGTTAGGCGTTAATCACCTCTCCTCACGACATAACTCCATTCAATCACATTCAGGCTGAACCAATCATCTACTGTGACAGTCCTCATTCCGCTCTCATCATTAAGAAAATCCATGACAGCGCACTGGAAGAAGATGAGAAGCAAAATATGCTGTACATAAACAGAAGGATTAAGACAGAGATGAGAGCACAGAGAGGGGAGCCGGTCGGCCGAGCGGACAGCACGCTGGACTTGTGATCCTGTGGTCCTGGGTTCGATCCCAGGCGCCGGCGAGAAACAATGGGCAGAGTTTCTTTCACCCTATGCCCCTGTTACCTAGCAGTAAAATAGGTACCTGGGTGTTAGTCAGCTGTCACGGGCTGCTTTCTGGGGGTGGAGGCCTGGTCGAGGACCGGGCCGCGGGGACACTAAAGCCCCGAAATCATATCAAGATCAAGATAACACGATACAGTGTTACTCCCAGCCAGCCCTCTGACCTGCACTATTGACCCGCACGAGGCACACTTTGGTAAATCCTGATCATTTGGACATACATATTTGTGATACTAGAAGGCATTACTTACCAGAGAAGAGGCACCGTGTTCTCCCAAGACATGGCTGCCCCCACGTACACCTGTAGCTGATGGGTGAGCATCAACACTCGCTCACTGCACCTTGCATTGCAATGTTGTCCATACGTCCATACGACGCTCTGTGCAGGTGCAAATATCACAACTCAATCCTCAATTCAACAGGTGTGTGAACACACACACATACATGTCCACGCATAAAGCAGCTTTAAACATATGACTGGGAGCACAATATTTAGAAGATGTTCTTATATTCGACCCAAAGTGTGCTTGAGCAGGCTAGTAGATTGTACTCCACAGTCCCAGAGCGTCCAAACTGTCTGTCTGACGGGGCTACGAGGCCAGCACAGCGTCTGTCTGACGGGACTACGAGGCCAGCACAGCGCCTGTCTGACGGGACTACGAGGCCAGCACAGCGCCTGTCTGACGGGGCTACGAGGCCAGCACAGCGTCTGTCGACGGGGCTACGAGGCCAGCACAGCTTCTGTCTGATGGGCTACGAGGCCAGCACAGCTTCTGTCTGACGGGGCTACGAGGCCAGCACAGCTTCTGTCTGACGGGGCTACGAGGCCAGCACAGCTTCTGTCTGACGGGGCTACGAGGCCAGCACAGCTTCTGTCTGACGGGACTACGAGACCAGCACAGCACCTGTCTGACGGGGCTACGAGGCCAGAACAGCACCTGTCTGACGGGGCTACGAGGCCAGCACAGCTTCTGTCTGACGGGACTACGAGACCAGCACAGCACCTGTCTGACGGGGCTACGAGGCCAGAACAGCACCTGTCTGACAGGGCTACGAGGCCAGCACAGCGTCTGTCTGACGGGGCTACGAGGCCAGCACAGCTTCTGTCTGACGGGGCTACGAGGCCAGCACAGCGCCTGTCTGACGGGGCTACGAGGCCAGAACAGCGCCTGTCTGACGGGACTACGAGGCCAGAACAGCGTTTGTCTGACGGCGCTACGAGGCCAGAATAGCGCATGTCTGACGGGGCTACGAGGCCATAACAGCGCCTGTCTGACGGGCTACGAGGCCAGAACAGCGCCTGTCTGACGGGGCTACGAGGCCAGCACAGCGCCTGTCTGACGGGGCTACGAGGCCAGAAACAGCGCCTGTCTGACGGGGCTACGAGGCCAGCACAGCGCCTGTCTGACGGGGCTACGAGGCCAGAACAGCGCCTGTTGACGGGGGCTACGAGGCCAGCACAGCGCCTGTCTGACGGGGCTACGAGGCCAGAACAGCGCCTGTCTGACGGGGCTACGAGGCCGACACAGCGCATCTTTGCCTAAAACAAAGTTACTGGAACA
>WNGS01004511.1:27585989-27612844 GCA_020271785.1 Procambarus virginalis | reverse complement strand
GTTTATGTGTGTTTGTGATACGTTAAAGGAAAACTCAAAAATTCTTGAAGAACTGATGAATGCTCAGGTATGTACTTTACTATTTCATCTTTCTGTAATAGGCTTATCACTTTTTTCTGAATTTGTGTCATTGTATTATTAGTGATAATAAGAATGTGTAATGTTCTCACTCAAAAAAAATTCTTACTAACAATGGATGTACAATTATTCTCAAATAGAATATTTTATGTCCACAATTATTGCTGTTTAAGTCAGTGTAAGATTGAAACACTGTTATGCTGAAACCAAAGACCTGTAAAAAGAACAGTTAAATTGGCTGATTTTCATCATTTGTATGATTTTTGGAGGGACTTTTAAATTTACTCTCTTTTCAGAACTCTCGCTGATTTCATTTCAACTCTTAGTAATCATCTAGTAAAAAAGTCTGGAAGTAAACTTTTATGTTTTTCTGTGGGAGCCCCTTGTGACTCCCTGAAGTTACCTCACTTAAATGTCTTCCATATATTAGGTCACATCAGCTGTAAAGGTGTGTGTTGCCTGTTGTGGCCCTTCTGCACCTCTGTGAGGGGATCCAGCTTTTGGCTCTGTTCCCTGTGTAGGCCAAGCAAAATTCTGCAGTTAATGGACCTAGTAGTGGGAGGCATCTCAACAAGATAGTTTTAGGAAAGCCACTATGGCTCATTCAGAAAGAGATGTTTCATTATATACAATGCTGCTATTTTCATGCTTAATGCAGTCACATCATGTAAAATTGACAGGAACATATTTATTTTTTACCTAATCTCAATTGGGTTTCCTTAAAAAAAAATAAATGCAATCATTCTGGTTCTTTTGATGTTCAGTGAAAATAATTTAATAAAAATGCTTGGATACAGTGGAAAATTCAGTTTTTGAACGCCCCTTTTTCAAATTTTTCGGTTCTCGAGCTCAATCTCTTCAAAAATTTTGACTTGGTACTCGAGGTTTGCCTCAGTGCTCGGGTTTGTTGATACACGTATGGTCCGACCGAAACAAGGCGCGCTGCAGTTACCATTTCTCCCGCCTAGTGACGACTGCGCTTAAATTCTTTGGGAGAGAATTTCATTGTTTTTGTGTTTTTTGGTTTCTGAACACAAAAAGTTCTTATTATATATCATGCTATGGGTTCCAAGAAAGTCAGTGGTAATGTTCAACCGAAGAAAATAGTTGTGAGGATGATGATAGAGGAAAAACAAGAGATTCATTGTGAGACAATGTGATGTCTCACTACAAACAGGTGTTTAAAACGTAGGGAAAACCAATTGTCTATAGACAGATTCTTAGTAAGACAAACAAACAGTGAGCCGCAGCCAGGTCTTGGTGGTATGCCTGCAAAACGTAAGAGAGTACCCCAGAAATGTCATCACTGTTTAGATAATGGAAGGGGACTCACCCTTCCAAACACTAACACCTCGCCTCCTCCCTCCCTTCCTCACGCAACAAGAGTCTCAATTAAGGTAAGATATACTTGTACATACTGCTGTACAAAATATTAATAGTAGTATATATAAAATGTATTTTTTACATTAATATTTTTGGGGGTGTGGAACGGATTAATTAAATTTACATTATTTCTTATGGAATATTCATTTTGGTTTTCGAGTTCTCGGTTTTCGAACCGTCTCTGGGAATGGATTAAATTTGAAAATGGAGGTAACACTGTACAGTGGGGCCTCGACTTATGAGTTTAATCCTTTCCAAAGACGGGTCGTAGTTGAAAATTCGCAAGTTGAAACAAATTTCCCATAAGACATAATGTAATTAAATTGATCCATTTCACCCCCCCCCCCAAAAAAAAAATATTAACTTAAAAAACATTTTATACCGAATAACATTCATTTTGTACTACAACAATACAGTACGTATGTATATCTTACCTTGAATGAGACTTTTGGCATACGAAAAGATGGTAAGGATGAGGGGAGGAGAGGTATTAATGTTTGGAAGGGGAGTCACCTTCCTTTAACATCAGGCAGTGATAACTTTTCTGGGTTATTCTCTCTTCCTACATTTTGCATGCATACCATAGGACCTGCTTGTGGCTCACTGCTTTTTTTTCTCACTAAAAACTGCCTAGCGGACATTTGTTTTCCCTACATTGTAACACTTGTCTGAAGTGGACACATCACATTGCATTAAAAAGGTTAACACAACAGCCTGCTACAGCTTGATTTGGGTGACACTTTTAGCAAAACTTTGCAGTTTTCCCATACTGCACCATTTGTTAATAAATGAGGAAGGAACATCCTTTTCTCTACGGTCACAACCCTTGTACTATTTTCATGTTTATGAATAATCTCTTGTTTTTTCTCTATGGTCCTCATCCCATGTGTTTTTTTTTACGTTGAACCTTACCACTGACTTTCTTGGGACCTATGGCATGATATACAGTGACACCTCGGCTTACGAATATCCCTCTTTACAAACTTTTTGGGTTACGAGCCCAATTTCTTTGTAAAATCCGAATCGGGTTACGAACTTGCCTAGGGAAATGAAGTTTGTTGATACACGTATGGCCGACATAGCGGTGGTGGTACAGCGACCGAACCTCAGTTACCAGTGCCTCCTGCCTAGTAACAATCACGCCTGAATTCTTTGTAAAGAATTTCAGCATTTTTTCAGATTTTTGGGGTATTTGAACATAAAAGTTATCATTTGGTGAGAAAGGTGAGAATCAGTCAGAAACTGGATGTTTTAAAGCTGACTCAAAGTTGAAACTCTAGTTAATCATTCAGAACTTCCTTCAAACAAATCGCAGCTACTCAAAAATGGCCAAGAATTGTTCTTAAACAGTTCAAGTCCCAACACACTGTTCCACAAATCACCATTAGATGGCAGCACTACTTTGCAAACCAATTGAGGGACGGCAAATCGGTCTTTATTCTCTGGCATCAACATTGTCCAGCTAGACTCTGCAGAGTTGAAATACTCGTGAAATTTATCATGTGTCTTGAACTGGTTTGCCAAACGGGTCCTCAGCTTTAGTGTGTACTGCATGTGCAAATTTATTTAGCCATTTAGTAGCATGTTTGTAACCTTTTCCAGTTTATTCTGATGTGCTATTGGATCTAGGGGCACCATACAACTGCTGCATATTACAATGTGATTTACAAAAATCCGTGAAAACAATTTCCTCGGGTAATTACCTAAGTGTAATTACCTAAGTGTAGTTACAGGATGAGAGCTACGCTCGTGGTGTCCCGTCTTCCCAGCACTCTTTGTCATATAACGCTTTGAAACTACTGACGGTCTTGGCCTCCACCACCTTCTCCTAACTTGTTCCAACCGTCTACCACTCTTTTGCGAAAGTGAATTTTCTTATTTCTTCGGCATCTGTGTTTAGCTAGTTTATATCTATGACCTCTTGTTCTTGAAGTTCCAGGTCTCAGGAAATCTTCCCTGTCGATTTTATCAATTCCTGTTACTATTTGTATGTAGTGATCATATCACCTCTTTTCTTCTGTCTTCTAGTTTTGCATATTTAATGCCTCTAACCTCCTCGTAGCTCTTGTCCTTCAGTTCTGGGAGCCACTTAGTAGCATGTCTTTGCACCTTTTCCAGTTTGTTGATGTGCTTCTTAAGATATGGGCACCATACAACCGCTGCATATTCTAGCTTTGGCCTAACAAAAGTCGTGAACAATTTCTTTAGTATTCTCCATCCATGTATTTAAAAGCAATTCTGAAGTTAGAAAGTGTAGCATAGGCTCCTCGCACAATATTCTTTATGTGGTCCTCAGGTGATAGTTTTCTATCTAGAACCACCCCTAGATCTCTTTCTTTATCAGAATTCTTTAAAGATTTCTCACATAATATATAGGTTGTGTGGGGTCTATGTTCTCCTATTCCACATTCCATAACATGGCATTTATTCATTAAATTCCATTTGCCAAGTGGTGCTCCAATACTTATTTTGTCCAGGTCTTCTTGAAGGGCATGACAATCATCTAATTTCTTATCCTTCCTATTATCTTAGCATCATCAGCAAACATGTTTATAATTCTGTATACCAACTGGTAGATCATTTATGTAGACAATAAACATCACTGGTGCAAGAACTGAACCCTGTGGTACTCCACTTGTGACATTTCTCCAGTCCGATACATTGCCTCTGATCACAGCCCTCATTTTCTATCAGTCAGAAAGTTTTTCATCCATGTTAGAAGCGTACCTGTCACTCCTCCAATATTTTCCAGTTTCCAGAACAACCTCTTATGTGGAACTCTGTCGAAAGCCTTTTTTAGGTCCAGATAGATGCAGTCAGCCCAACCATCTCTTTCCTGTAATATCTCTGTTGCTCGATCATAAAAACTGAGTAAATTCGATACACAGGATCTACCAGATCGAAAACCATACTGTCTGTCTGATATTATATCATTTCTCTCCAGGTGTGCTACCCATTTAGTTTTAATTATTTTTTCCAATATTTGACTATTACACTTGTCAATGATACGGTCTATAATTAAGGGGGTCTTCCCTGCTTCCACTCTTGTAAATTGGAACTATGTTAGCCTTTTTCCACACATCAGCTACAACTCCTGTAAACAGGGATGCCTGAAAGATCAGTTGAAGAGGGATGCTGAGCTCAGGTGCACATTCTCTCAGAACCCATGGTGAAACTCCATCTGGACCAACTGCTTTGTTCTTATTTAGCTCTTTGAGCATTTTTTCCACTTCGTCTCTAGACACCTCTATGTGCTCTATGTTGTTCTCTGGAATTCTTATTGTATCTGGTTCCCTGAAGATTTCATTTTGTACAAACACACTTTGGAACTTTTCGTTTAATGTTTCACACATTTCCTTTTCATTTTCCGTGAATCTATTTCCCATTTTCAACCTCTGAATATTATCCTTTACCTGCAATTTGTTGTTTATGAATTTATAGAATAGACCTGGTTCTGTTTTACATTTGTCTGCAATCCCTTTTTCAAAATTTCTTTCTGCCTCTCTCCTCACTGCTGTGTAGTTGTTTCTCGCATCTTTGTATCGCTGGTATGATGGGGGTTTGGCCTCTTCCTGTATTGATTCCATTTTGTGTCTTTTGGTCTCTGGCCCTCTCGCACTTTCTGTCGAACCAATCCTGTTTCCTAGTTCTGCTTCTCTGTTTTGGTATAAATTTTTTTGTGCCTTTATCATATTTCACAAAACTTGACATACATCTCATTCACTTCCTTGCCTAGCAACAAGTCTGTCCAATTATACTCCTAAAAATTTTCTAAGGTTGCCATAATGTCCTCTCCTAAAGTCAGGTTTTTCAATTGCATCGACCATCATATTTTCTTCCAGATTATAACGCATTGCATACTTTATCCCCAAAAAGACATGGTCACTTTACCCAAGGGAGGAAGGTACTGAATGTCAAATATTTCTTCCTCCTTCCTGGTAAATATCAAATCTAGCATGGAGGGAACGTCACCTTCCCTCATCCTCGTAGCTTGTTTAACATGTTGATACAAGAATGTTTCCAGGATGAGGTCTACAAATTTACAGGTCCAGAAATCTTCTGTTTTAGCTTCATATGCTTCCCAGTCTATGGATTTCAAGTTGAAGTCGCCGACTATCAACAGTCGTGAACTATCGTTATCCGCTCTCGCTATGATCTCTCTCATTATCGTTATAAGACCTTCTCGTTTACTATCTAGCTCCTCCTTTGACCATGTGCTGCTTAGCGGTGGACTATATGCATTTATGATCACTAGTTTATCATCCTCATGGCAGATCTCTAGTGCTATTATGTCAACTTCTTGTGGATTGGTAGTCATTATTTCGTTCACCTTTAGGTGTTCTTTCACCAGCACAGCAACGCCACCGCCTTTCCTAATTTTTCTGTCCCGTCTCCAAATTGAGTAGCCCCTTGGGAATATGACCTCATTTAAAATAACATCTTCAAGTTTTGTCTCCGTGAGTGCAACAATGTCTGGTGTCTGCAGCTGTATTATATCACTTAACTCCAGTATCTTTGACCTTACTCCATCTATGTTGGTGTATGCAATCTTCAGGAACTTGTTCCCCATCTTCTTATTTTTCACTCCCCCTTTCTCTAATGATTTTGTTGGTTTGCTTTATGTACCACTTTACTGGTCTGCCTACCCTATCACTTTGTAGAAAAAAGAATTGATTTCTTCTTCATTCCTGCTCTCATTTAAACGTTTTGCCTCGGCGAGGTTCAGTTTCAGCTTCTCTCTATCTTCTTTTGAAAGATCTCGTCTTAACGACCACCCTTTCCCATCCTCAACGCTTTGTAATTTTCTGGCATTCCTTAGTACTTCTTCCATCTGTTTGGCACCGTTTAGGGTGATCCTCAAAGGTCGATCTTTCCCTTTACATATCTGCCTATTCTCCTGTAGTCGCACACATTCTCTTTGGTTGTAAGACCTTCCACGAGGCCAACAATTTTATCTACTACTTTTGCTTCTTCTACAGCTCTTTCTGACCTAGATGTTATCTCCTTTTCTTTGCATCCAAAAATGATCAGGGACTTACTCGATCAACTGTGTTTTGCACCAACTTTGGTTAGACAATTCTTTTTCACTTCTAGCCTAATGTTTGTTTTATCTTGGTTGCTGCAGTGTTTGACTTCTTTTACTGCTTCTTCTATTTTTTCTTGTCCTTGGCCACTTGCGCATAAGTGAGTTGCATATCTTTCTTGCACTGTTCTATTCCCTGTGCAACTTCCTCCATCTGTGCTGACAAAAGCTGTTTCTCCTGTTGAATTTCCTTGCCTAACCTATTGTAGTCATTTGTGTTTAATTTACTTTAACTTCTTCCAAAGCTTTTTTTAAGAGACTATTTTCTTCTTCCATGGCTTTGCAATTTGTTTCCAATTTAATCTTATCCTTGCACAGGTCTTTCACTACACCTCCAGACATACAACTTTGCTATTTAAATGGTCATTACTTTCTTTCAATTTACTAATTAATTCTATATGAGAGGTCACTATAGTATCTAATTTTGCCAACTTGTTGTATAGACTGGTTATCTCAATGCTTTCTTCACTGAAACCATCAAATCAAGCTCTGTTGTGTATTTCCTCTTGCCACCGCTGTGTGTGTGTGTGTGTGTGTGTGTTTTTATTTTGCCATATGCTTCAGCCTTGTTTCAGTCCTCAGAATCAGTGTTTTCCCAGACACTGATTGTGAGGACTATCAGACACTAATTGCTCACTGAGGCTGGTCAGATATATAGTTCTTGAGTTGGGTCTGGGCATTGCTCAATGGTGAAGTATTTTAACAATTTTGATTAATACATTTCTAACTTTACTGTGACTGAACCCTGTGAGTAATACAGGATTCCAATTAAATGACCAAAAGTTAAAATCTCTGGACTTCTGGACCAGTACTACTTGTTTTAGACCTGAATCAAATGTTATTTGTGTAATTTTAGAAATTCCTAATCTTAAGACCACTAATGCCTTAAGATTAGGATAGATAATAGATAACATAGGGGTTAGCATAGATAACTACGGGTTTTGTGGGTATTTTAAGATCTATATTAGGAATTTTACAGAAATAAGAGCCTGTTTTAACCTTTTAACTCCAAATACAGTATTAACATTGAAGCTGAACACAAAATGCTTTTATCAAATGAGAGAATTATCCACGTTCATACAAAAATTATCTTCTGTATTGGTAGGTAATCACTCTTGACCTTGGAAATTAGGAAATAAATGTCCTAGTCATGCTGTGCCTTGGACATCAAAAAATATTAATGATATTTAAGCATGTTACATTTAAAACTAGATGTGGTACCAAGCTTTGCAAAGGTCAACCTGAAAAGGGGTGCACCATTTAAATGTTGGGAGCCCTCCAGAATGTAAATATGCCATCAGAACACATTTTGGCTCATCTTCATCTCATCGACTTCATCAGATCCATGAAGGGGAACGACCTGAATTTCCCTTGTGACTATCCACCTACACCCGTTATTCACCCTGCAAAGTTTGGTGAAGCAGGTCTCAAATGTCTGGCCTCCAAGCATGGCCAAACAAATTCAGACAGAAATCCCTTTCCCCCTTTATTCCCTTTATTTTACAGAAATCCCTGTTATAAATATATCAACCTATCCTCAGGAAGGAGGTGCCCTGGAGGTAATCACTTCAATAGCGCTAATTTAGCAGTGGTTTTATCTACTCCCTATCCATGGTTAGGTTAGGGTAGGGTAGGTTTTGTTACATTACATGTTACAATAACACATTGTCACGTTCTCAAATGTGAAATATGAAATTTGAAAACTATTTTAGTATCCCCTAGAATATGATTTAGAGAAAATCACATTCTTCAGACTGTTTCACAGAAAATGAGTTATTCATAGACTTTTATATTTTAAACAAGATTTATAATGCAATAAAGTTATATGTTTAGAATATTCTCTGTTTAAGGCAAAAGTTCACTTGCCTGTTTACAAGTAAACTATTAGAGAAACTGTAATAAGCTTTCTGGCCATCACAAATATGTAGATAAATATCTAGGTGTTTAAGTTAACCAGGACAGAGGGCTAGTCATTATAATAATTTTACCCTGAGAACAGTCAGAAATATATGCCTGGGTCCCCTGTCTTAGCACTGTATAGAGGGTGGTTCTTTCCCAGATATCTTTCTTCAAGTAGGACCTGACCAACTGGGCTGTAGTGGATATGTGGGCCTGCAAGCAGCTCCAAGCAACATGGAACTGTTGGACAAAGTTCTCACAAGTCAAGCCTGGTCCCAGGCTGGGTTTGGAGAGTAGAAGAACTCCAAGAACCCCTTCCAGATACAATCTGAATACTATGATAAACAACTAATAAAATTGAACTTGGCCTCAAATGTTTCATCACAACTGATTTCATGGGGCTGACCCAGAACCCCCCCCCCCCCCCCCCGTCTCCCATGATTGTCTCCCTATGTCCACCAATCACCCTGCATAATTTGGTAAGGCAAACCCCAAGTGTCTTGTTTCCAACCTTGGACAGAAAGGCAAACTCACATCCTCTTTTATAGCTGTACCAGATAGGGTACCTGGCTGAGCCTGGGTCTCTTTACCTCTTCCCCCCCCCCCCTCTCTGCCCCTTCCCATCATCTCTCCCATTCTCACACCCTCTTCTCCCCCAATATCCCCTCCTTTTCCCTCTTTCCAGCTTCTCCCCTCTCCACCTTTCCCCCCCCCCTCCTCTCTCTCTCTCACCCTTCTTCTTCTCCCCTCTCTCCCTCTATCTGAAAAAATGTAATGCTGTAACTCGAATGAATTCGGTGGGAGTAAGCATAAAAACTTAATGGGAAACATAACCCTGATTTTATTTCAGACAATGTATATCATAGGGGTCGCTCAATATTTGTTAGTGTGGCACTGGAATTGGCTCTAACTGAACTATGACAATCCCATACCCCCATATTTATTTTATAAAGTTGGGTGAGGCTAGGCACAAATGTCTGGTCTCCAACCTCTATCACCCAAACAAACAGACATTCTCTTTTAGTGATAACTTTGCAGTTACCTTGCAATGATTTCGGGACTTAACATCCCCGTGGCCCAGTCCCCGACCAATCCTCCTGGTTGCTGGTCTTGTCAATTAGGCTGTTGGTCACAGCTGCTTGCAGCCTGATGTATAAATCACAGCCTGGTTGATCAGGTATCCTTTGGAGGTGTTTATTGAGTTCTCTCTTGAACACTGTGAGAAGTCATCCAGGTGTGCCCCTTACGTGTAGTGGAAGCGTGTTAAACAGTCTCGGGCCTCTGATGTTGATAGAGTTCCCTCTCAGAGTAAAGATAGAGATAAAGATAGAGATTAGGCATACTGATATTGATTATTAAATTGGTCTTTCTTACTCGATGTTTTTAATCATATAACAATGTACTGTACAGCATATTGCAGGATTCTTGAGAGCATAAAATAGTGCGCATGCATATTTTAAAATGTTTATATTATGATATTGAGGCCTTGCAAAGCAACTTACACAAATGATCTGAAGTCTGGCAATTGCTTTTTACTATTGTAAAATGCAAGACATTACATGTTGGGCAAAGCATTGCTTATCATAACTATCATATGAACAACACAACCCTGCAGCAGGTTGATAAAGAAACGGGCGTAGGAATTATGAAAGATGCTCATCAAGTAGGAGCCACAGCATAAAAAGCTAACCAAGCCTAAGGAATCAAAACAAACCTTTGACTTCAGTAAAAAGAAAGTGGATATTCAGCTGTAAAATCTCTGATGTACCAGAGTACACCAGAGTGTACTCAAGATAACATTATACCCATATTTAGAATACTGAATTGTGCTGTATTTAAGCATGGAGACCTCACCCTCAAATGGACATAACTGATTTGGGAAAAGTTCTGTGCGTTAACTTATTTCTGGGATGACAAAAGTCATCCCAGAAATAAGTTAACTCTCATACCAGGAAAGTCTGAGTACCTCTGAACTACCAATGCTACAAGCCAGATATGACACGGCTAATCTCATTAATCTTCAAAATATTGGACAAATTGGAAGATATAAACACTTTAGCGTCGTGATGATGTTCGCGTAATCATTTAAACAATATACAGTACGCAGTTCGGGGCATGATGTCAACACTAACAATTAATTTTTGTTTATTCTTATTAGTAAGTATAAACATTGTGAGTGAAAGAGTTTAACATTGGGTTGTTCACTCACGGGTAATGCCAGGCCTACCTCGTGGTGCGATGCGGGTGACCGGCTGGCCAGCAAAAGTTAACCACACAACTTCTTTCAAAGATTTAATGTTACTCGCACAAGAGGCAACAGCTTCAAGCTCAACAAGCCGCAATATAGGACAGAAAACAGAGATGCTTTTTCACCCTTAGAGTAATAAGCTCATGGAATCATCCACCCACCAAAGCCATAAATACCAAGACATTAAGCCATTAACAATTTAGCTGTATTATATAATCAGGAATAATGGGGGGGATCTTTGACAATCTGCTGGCTTTCTGTCCCATTGAAGCCATTAGAGATAGAACTTTAAGTAAATTTATTTACATGTTGATATAGGAATTAAAACAGAACTTTGAAAGTTTTTTGTTTTATTTTTGCCTAAATCACATTAAGTTCATTAGTTTTTATGAATACTGTATATGCCAATAGGTGTTGTTGAGATCCAGAGAAATTATACCAATACCACCTGGTAAACCACTGGCATGGTGGTCATCTTAAATGAAAGACAGAGACAAGAGAATTGATCCTCGAGAAGTTGATGAGCAGACTGGGAGAATGTTTCATAGCCATTGGGAAGAGGAATGATGCAATTGACAATAACTGGGTTACGACAATCAAACCCTTGCTCAACAGTATGTGAATGTAAATGCAGAGTATTGAAACAGTTAACCCCATTTTATTCCATCCTGGACTCTTATCCAGTTGAAACTGATGGAAGAAAGGGGAAGAAACTATTATAAGGCAAAGAGACGTGGTGATGTGGAAGTGTATTAAAGAAGCTTGAAAACTAAGCTTAAGGCAACTTCTACATAAAAATGGAGAAACTAAACAAAGCAAGCAGAGAAGAGCAGCAGGGTAAATGCAGAAAGAAATAAAGGAAACAAAGAAATAAAACATTAATAACTAAATAATATTTTATTTCTTGTTTCCTTTACTTAGGAAATATGCTCAGAGGGGCAGATTGTTAAGACAAATCATGCTTGTTAAGAACATTAGTTAATTTAACTCTGTACTTGGTTACAGTATTTGTTTTCAGCTACAGTTTTATACCTTATTCTCTGCATTGTAATAGATGGCTGCCAAGAATCCAGGGACTCTCAAAAAGTCAAGGGAATCATGTCCAAGAGTGATCCCTGAAGCCCACCTGAAATACCCAAGCATCCTGGGTCCAAACACTGGAAGGCTTACAGATGTCCCTCCACTGGAGGCCATCACAAAAGGGCTGATGAGAACCTTAAAAGTATCTGGATGAGTCCCAATGCAGCTTAAAAATAATGGGTGGCAGAAGGGAAATTATAATGCTCATGGGAGACTGGCACAGAAGGACCATGACTTTCACCATAAGTCCAAGGAATACCAGACCGACCACAGATTATTTTCAAGGCATACAGTATTTACAAACAGGAAACCTCCAGATCTCTGGAAAAAATAAACAAGTCCCAATTTGTAAAAACTGTGACAAGGCATGAATACAAAGCCAACACCACTTGGCTGAAGATGATAAGGTGACACAGGGGGCCCAGCAGAGGTTACCAATGTTAGGCCGACGTCACTAGGTAGAAATATTATGTGGTAGGCTGGCTAAGACCTCAGATGACCTGGGTTGCCATCTGGTGGCAGTCAGGCACATTGCTCTTAGAGTATTTACCCCACATAAACTATTGTTTATCTTGTTTACCTAAGAGTGCCTAATTCCCTTCGAGCAGTTTCTTGTTATGTTGTGCTGTGCTTTGTAGTGGGGTTTCCCAAGTTTTGCATTGATTTCTGATCCACTGCTCTTCTCACCATGTAAAGTGAGCCAGATTCTGGTCCTCACTTCCTGTAAGAGACAGTTGGGTTTCAAAGGTTGGGTGTGTTAGGTTAAGGCTTGGTGGAACCAAAGTTTAGCTAAGTCCTATTAGAAAGAAGCTTCTCATTGCATTCCACACTTAATTTACAGGTAATATATAAAAAATTTCAGGTATTATATAGAAGAAATAGTTTATTCATGCAAATACAAGAAATCTTTTATCTTCATTTTGTGTGCATAAGTGATGAGCAATAGGTTGAGTGAAGGCAAGCAATCTTAAGCTATGAACCTTGCTATCCCAAATGTATGTGGTCAATGCTGTGCAGTATTTTCAAGCCCCCGTAGGAATTTTTTAATTTTTAAGATGATAGATTATGCATTCTTTGAAACATTGATTTTGTAGCAATAAAACAAAATATACTTACAGTACTGTATTTAAAAATTATAAATAGTTTTATTTACCTTTTCCAGATATGCTATGAACATGTGTCACATTGCAGTGTGAACATTTACAGTGTACTATGCAGTGTGTACAACACAGCACAGTATTTTCTTTCAAGGATTATAAGCTACTTTATAAAACTATTGTACTGTATATAATACATTACTGTGTGTGTGTCTTTTAGTACAAGAAAAAGCTTTCTGAAATAGAAGGAACACAGAGAACATATATTGCATGAATAGATGCAGTAAAATACCTAAAATACTTAAGCTGTCATTAAGAACTTAAAATGTATACTGTAGAAAGGAGTCAAGAGAGGTATCACGTAATATGTGTATGAAAGATACTCAAAGGTTTGGTCCCAAACACAACATGGTTTGGAACAAGGAATAAACAATAAAGGAACAATTTATTAGAGCAAAAGATAGGAAGTGCAGAATAACATCTAGTGAGGAGTTGAGGTACTATAGGCACAATCAAAGAACACTAAATGAATATCTGAGACCCATGGTTTTTAACCTCTTGACACCAAATATAAGACAAATTTCAGAAGCAAAATTGGATATTTCAAAAATCAAGTGGAACAGTTCTTACAGGAAGTGATTTCCCTGTGACAGAACAAAGCAGAAAGATTATTTCTGTACTTATTTTTTATTCTCTCAGAAATACTTTTTGTAGCCTATTAGTTGAGGCTTTATTTGGTACACTCCACATAAACTAAATCTCATCAGCATTGTCCACTTGGAAGTATCTTAAACTCACTCAATCACTCACTCACTCACACTGTAAGGACTTAATTTATCCTTGAAGGTATCAGTGTCAGCTAGGTCAGCACTTTAAGCCTTTCCCAGAATTTTTATTTGTATTAGTAATATCTTGCTTCTGCATAAAATTTTTAACCCAGCCACAACTTACACTAAAGTTCTTAATACCTAACTTAGCAGGATGCCTCAACCTTAAGCTCCTCAGATAGTATATATCGTTGCCATGTCCACTTCACCTTGCTACACAAAGTGTTGTGTAGTATTGGTAATATTGGTAATATTACAAGGTATTGGTGTACCTCTCGTTATATGACAGAGTGCTGGGAAGACGGGACACCACGAGCGTAGCTCTCATCCTATAACTACACTTAGGTAATTACAAGATGGCTTGAGATCCACCTGAGGCTACCGAGAGCCAGGTTCAAAATTTAGCTCTCTATGAGGTGGGGGGGAGCTTGAGAATTCATGATCAACGTAAAACCAAGAAAAACCCAATGGTGTAAGCGCATCAAAACAAGTAACTGTTTGAAAGAATATTAGTAATCCTGAGGAAAACAAAATTGCTGCTAAAGGGTAAACATTTCAGCAGTGATGCTGGAGTGTTTCTGACTATCATCAGGTGGCAGCCCAGGTCACCTGGTGCCAGCCAGCCACCTCATTCACTTGCCTAGTGCAGTGAGGGTTGCACCTCTCTGCTGAGCCTGCATTTAGCTTTGCATTTTCAGAAATGTGGTGTTTGCTATCCTTGGAACTTTTCATTCCATTCTGGCCATTACTTTGTTTTTGTGTCAACTTCTTCATATTTCTGCTTTGTGCCACCTATCTTGCATATGCTTTATACTTTGCTCCAACAGTGTGTAAGGGTTTAATTCTTTGGTAGCCACTTTGCATCTCCCTTCCCCTACCAGATATATCTTTGTGGGATAAAGATCTTTGATATCTTTATTTATATTGTTTGAGGATCTCATTTGGAAGTTTTGAGGCTTCTGTCTTTGAAAACAGTAGTGGTCTGTATTGGTGTACCGACTTTCTGGATGTTTTCCCAGTGTGGTGGTGGAGTGTCATCTGCTATCTGCACCTCTGTGAAGAGGGTCTAGTTCTGGCTCTAGTCTCTGGTAGGCCAAACAGAACTCTATGGCTGGTGTGACCTAGTAGTTGCGAACCATCGTAGTGAGATCAAGTCAGAGGCATTTCAGTACATTCAGTGCTGGTTCTTGCAGTACTGCAGTGGTAAAAATATCAGCTGATACTTTGAATTTTTTATACTGTTGAGCTTAATTCTCAAGACTAGGTGGGGCCTGATGGCTGAGTGGACAGCGCTCGAGGTTCATAGTCCTAAGGGGTTCGATCCCGGCGGTGGCGGAAACAAATGGGCAGAGTTTCTTTCATCCTGATACATCTGTTCACCTAGCAGTAAATAGGTGCTTGGGAGTTAGAGAGCCGCTATGAGCTTCTTACTGTGGATGTGTGTGTGTGAAAATTAGGACTAAGGACCTGCCCAAAATGCTGTACTAAAATGTGTGCTTGTAGCTGCACAAAAATGTAAGAACTCTTTCATATATGCTATATATATATATATATATATATATATATATATATATATATATATATATATATATATATATATATATATATATATATATATATGTCGTACCTAGTAGCCAGAACGCACTTCTCAGCCTACTATGCAAGGCCCGATTTGCCTAATAGCCAAGTTTTCATGAATTAATTATTTTTCGACTACCTAACTACCTAACCTAACCTAACCTAACTTTTTCGGCTACCTAACCAAACCTAACCTATAAAGATAGGTTAGGTTAGGTTAGGTAGGGTTGGTTAGGTTCGGTCATATATCTACGTTAATTTTAACTCCAATAATTTTTTTTTTACCTCATACATAATGAAATGGTAGCTTTATCATTTCATAAGAAAAAAATTGTGAAAATATAATAATTCATGAAAACTTGGCTTATTAGGCAAATCGGGCCTTGCATAGTAGGCTGAGAAGTGTGTTCTGGCTACTAGGTACGACATGTCGTACCTAGTAGCCAGAACGCACTTCTCAGCCTACTATGCAAGGCCCATTTGCATAATAAGCCAAGTTTTCATGAATTAATTGTTTTTTGACTACCTAACCTAACCTAACTTTTTCTGCAACCTAACCTAACCTATAAAGATAGGTTAGGTAGGGTTGGTTAGGTTCGGTCATATAACTACGTTAATTTTAACTCCAATAAAAAAAAATTGACCTCATACATAATGAATGGGTAGCTTTATCATTTCATAAGAAAAAAATTAGAGAAAATATATTATTTCATGAAAACTTGGCTTATTAGGCAAATCGGGCCTTGCATAGTAGGCTGAGAATTGTGTTCTGGCTACTAGGTACGACATATATATATATATATATATATATCTATATATATATATAATATATATATATATATATTATATTATATATATATATATATATGCCGTACCTAGTAGCCAGAACTCACTTTTTGGCCTACTATGCAAGGCCCGATTTGCCTAATAAGCCAAGTTTCCTGAATTAATATATTTTCTATAATTTTTTTCTTATGAAATGATAAAGCTACCCATTTCATTATATATGAGGTCAATTAATTTTTATTGGAGTTAAATTAACATAGATATATGACCGAACCTAACCAACCCTACCTAACCTAACCTAACCTAACCTATCTTTATAGGTTAGGTTAGGTTAGGTAGCCGAAAAAGTTAGGTTAGGTAGGTTAGGTAGTCGAAAAACAATTATTTCATGAAAACTTGGCCTAATAGGCAAATTGGGCCTTGCATAGTAGGCTGACAAGTGCGTTCTGGCTACTAGGTACGACATATATATATATATATATATATATATATATATATATATATATAATTATATATATATATATATATATATATTTTGTAACACAGTTCAAATAAAGCAAATAATATGTGTACATACAAAAGAATGGGGGTGGTAGGAGAAGAAAATATTAGTGTTCAGTGAGAAACCACAAGGTCTCCTCTGAATACGTTTTATTTTTCTCCGAGGCTATGGGTCCCCACATTGGCACCAGAGGTGGTACCCTCACAAACTTTCTTTNAGCTCTCCTTGGACCCACACATTTTATCATCAGACAATGTTGACAACTGCATCAAATATTTCCATTGATGCTAATGATTTTAATGACCTTAGTAATAATTGTATTAAGATTATTGGCAGCCAACAGCATTGAGTGCAGGACATCAGATATATAGTCCAAGTAGTAGTTGTTCTTCTGTGTCAATGACTCACTCGGAACTGCTTGGTTCAAGCGAATACTCTTTGACAAACAAAGATTGTCAGGATCTCTATCCATTATTAGAATTTCTGGATGGTAAAGAGGTTATAACCCTAACCACTTCTAACATAATATCAAATAAAAATACTCTGTCAACATCCACGCCAGGGTTTAATTTAGTTAATTCTATTCCTACTTCAGTTGGAAAGAGCATCTCTTCCAGTTCTGAGAATCATATAAATAATATTGATCCTGTGAAGATAAAGTCTAACATTGATGTTTCTACAGCAGTAGAAAATGATGCATCACATTTATTAACGCCAGATATCTTTGCGTCAGCACCTTCATGTTCAAATAGTGGTGCTTCTTCCACTGAATTTGAAACCAGTTCAGATTTACCTTTAAATACTCCAGTGTATACTCAAGAGGAAGAAATGCAAAGAAAACCGTTTGTTTTGGAACAAAGTAGTCTTATTACAACTTGCTCACAAAAAGTACAAATGAACTGTAATAGTTCAAAATACAAAGATAGTTATTCAGGGTCAGATATTCTTCTAACTCCTGATAGATTTGATTCTGCATATCGTAATGCAATCAAAAATGAAGAGAGACTATGCAACTCTAGCTGTCTTTGTCGATTGTGTGTTCCTAGTGCCCTTGAAGCTGATCTTATGACTTATGACTTTGAAGACGACATTGAGCAAGATTTGAAAGATATAGAGAAAATGGAAGAAGAGGATAGCAGAAAAGAAGAAAGGCAGACGCAACATCAAACTGTTTCGTCTTATGGCGGCTGCCGACTTCCTCCAATTGGTGTCTTTTGGGATATTGAAAACTGTCAGGTAAGCTCATATTTTGCTTATTATCAAGAGTACAATACAGTATCTACATTTAAACATAGTTTTGTGTAAAATTTGTTCATTGGTGTAAAACGATGTATAGACTGTAAGATAAATAATTGCCAATTGCTTGTTTTCTAGGAAGCTGCAGTAATATATAAATTAGTTGGTTACAACAACGAGTTAATCTTAACCCCTCACAGTGCGGGTATCGTCAAACAATGATTTACAAGGTAATGCGGTTATCATCGTATGTTGATTTAAACTATTATTGTCTGGTTTTATACCATTGATGTTAATATGGATAAAATAGCTCCAGGGATGTAGTGGAGCTAACCTTGGCCCTTGAAAAAATCCTACTATTGTTTCATAATTGCTTACTATACAAATGTTTGTTATTATCGCAAATATTACTATTCCAATGTAGTGATCGTGAGGGTATAAACTTTTATTATAATTATATGGTATGTATACTGATGGTTTATACCATCAGTATACATATCTGGATACCATGTTCATATGGTTTTCACAATACTGCATGGTTGCAATGAAGTATACCAGGTCAGCCAATCATTTGAACTTAATAATATAGGAACTACAGTATGGAGTTTGGGTTATCTTGAGGTTATCTTGAGATGATTTCGGGGCTTTAGTGTCCCCGCGGCCCGGTCCTCGACCAGACTTCCACCCCCAGGAAGCAGCCCGTGACAGCTGACTAACTCCCAGATACCTATTTACTGCTAGGTAACAGGGGCGTCAGGGTGAAAGAAACTCTGCCCATTGTTTCTCGCCGTCGCCTGGGATCGAACCCGGGACCCCAGGATCATGCATTCAGTGTTCTGTCCACTCAGCCACCGGCTCCCTCTATAGGGTGGATATAGGGTGGTCCCTATATAAGTAGGTTCTACCTCTCATGTCAGCATATATATATAGTAGCCAGAACACAGTTCTTGGCCTACTATGCAAGGCCCAATTTGCCTAACAAGCCAAGTTTTCCTGAATTTCAATACTTTTCTAATTTGTTTCTTATGAAATGATAGAGGTATCCATTTCATTATGTTTGAGTTAATTTGTTTAAATTTGAGTTACAACTAACAGATATATATGACCGAACCTAACCAGCCCTACCTAACCTAATCTAACCTAAACTAACATAACTAAATCAATAATTTATGTTCCTAATATAATAAAAATATTTAAAATAAACCAACTGGAAACAATTTATTGAAAATAAAGAAAATCACTCGGCCTATTAGGCAAATCGGGCCTTGCATAGTAGGCCAAGAAGTGCATTTTGGCTATTAGGTACGACATATTATATATATGTATATATATATATATATATATATATATATATATATATATATATATATATATATATATATATATATATATATATATATATATATATTGATGACCAGACCACACACTAGAAGTTGAAGGGACGACGACGTTTCGGTCCGTCCTGGACCATTCTCAAGTCGCTTTTATCATGAAGCGACTTGAGAATGGTCCAGGACGGACCGAAACGTCGTCGTCCCTTCAACTTCTAGTGTGTGGTCTGGTCAACATACTTCAGCCACGTTATTGTGACTCTTTGCCTGTATATATATATATATATATATATATATATATATATATATATATATATATATATATAGAGAGAGAGAGAGAGAGAGAGAGAGAGAGAGAGAGAGAGAGATGAACTCATGCGAGTGGTGATTGTCATGGTCAGCTGACCACCCCTTTAGCCACCACCCGTGTCCATCCTCCCATGCTACGTCCACCCAGCGCCCACCCAGGGTCTGCCCAGCATCCACCCAGGGTCTGCCCAGGGTCTGCCCAGCATCCACCCAGCGCCCGCCCATTGCCCACCCAGCGGCTGCCCAGTGTCCGCCCAGCGCCTGCCCAGCGTCCACCCACCATCCACCCACCGTCCACCCAGTGCCTGCTGATGTTGCAGAGCACAACAGACAACCAGGCTTCTCCCAGCCAAGAGGAGCCATCAATCATCAGCAGAGAAGGCACATGCCAAGAGTGTGACAGGGTTATCTTGAGATAATTTTGGGGCTTAGCGTCCTCGCGACCCGGTCCTCGACAAGGCATCCTTTTTGTTAAACCCCATCCCCCCAGGAAGCAGCCCGTAGCAACTGTCTTAACTCCCAGGTACTATTTACTGCTGGGTAACAGGGGCATCAGGGTGAAAGAAACATTTTGCCCATTTGTCTCCGCCTCCACCGGGTATCGAACCCGGGACCTCAGGACTACGAATCCGAAGCGCTGTCCCCCTAGCTGTCAGGCGCATTGGGTGTGGTATCTCAAGAATAACAAGGCTGTATTCAGTATAAAATGTATTTGTAAGTTAATATTTTTGGGAGAGTGGAATGGATTAATTCCATTTACATTATTTTTTATGGGAATTTTTTTTCGAGTTATGAATTTTCGACTCGCGACCCGTCTCTGGGAATGGATTAAATTCGTAAGTGGAGGTACCACTGTATATATACGTGTATATATATATCAATAAGAACATATGAAATAAGGAGACTGCTGAAGACCTATTGGGCCATACAAGGCAGCTCCTTTTTATATCTGCACAAACTCTGTAGTTCCTGTATTATTATGTTCAAATGATTGGCTGACCTAGTATACTACATTACAACCATGTAGAGTTGTGAAAACTATATGAGGATATAAATAGAAGCTGACTTGTATAGGCCAATCGGCTTTCTGCTAACCCCCTTCATTCATATGTTCTTATTGTTATGTACCCAGTAGGGACTGTTGGTTGAAATAAACTGACATTACATACTGTTTAGTGTCTAATGTCAGTCTCTTTCAACCAATGGTGCCCACTGAGCATATAGATTTGTACAGTATTTGAGTAGCAGAAACAGTACTTAGCAGTCAGTACTTAGCATATATTAGGTCTCTGATAGACTATCATGCACCAGCTTTATTCCTATCTCATGGCAAAAGTATTGATAGACTGGATAAAAGGCAAAATGAAACCCTCAGAATGATACTTGGTAGTCAAAGCCACTAAAGTTCTCAATATGCAGAAAGAATTAAATTTACCTAGCATTCAAGATAAAATATGTGGAATCAATCTTATGATGGGACTAAAGCTTCTGCATAATAATAAAACTAACATTGTATCTATTGAACTGTTAGAACGCACATGTAGTAGAACTAGTAATTCTAGATGGATTCAAAGAACAGCCACTCATTTAAAATGTTGGGACTGCATTATATATGTAAAGATGAAAGAGTTCAGCGCTTCCCTCCACGCTAGCAAATAGTACCCCTTGACATCCTGATGCCTACATAACGCACCAAGAAACTAATCACAAACAACCCTCATGCTCATCTTGCTGCTAAATTAAGTGCCCTAGAACACATACACAATTTACAAACTAAGAACAATACCACACAGACCATATACACTGACAGATCAATCAATTCAGCTACAGGGAGGGTGGGAAGTGCTGTTATTGTTCATCATGCTGATGGAAGCACACTTGAGAAGAATATAAAGAATCAGTAACTGGGCATTCACCTTGCAAGTTGAACTGTTAGCAATACTGATAACACTCAAAATTATTGACAACACTGAAGTAGACAGCTGAATTATTCCACACTCCCTTTCCTCACTACTAACATTAAATAGTTTACAATCAAATAATAATGTGCTTGTCTCCAAAGCCAGACATAGATATATAGTACAGGTACAGTATATGCATACTCAGTAAAGGGCTCAAAATCAAAATGTTGTGGATTCCCTCTCACATTGGAGTGCAGGAACATGATAAAGTTGATACCCTTGTTAAGACTGCAGTCAATAACCCAGTGTTGAATGTAATGAATCTCCTTTTTCTCGTAGAGCCCCGGTGACTTTGTAGAATGTCTCACTGAGATTTCTCCAATCTACTAGTCACATCAGTAGCATGAGTTTATTTGGCTTACTGGGGACCAGAGCCAAAACCTGGCCCTCACATATGAGGTTCAGTGAGCAAACAACATTCTGCCATTACACTGTCTGGATGCTTTCCCAGTCAGCAAAGCTTTACAGACAACTGCTGGGTTCACAAGACTCAGAAATCTATAAACTGACAAATAACTCCCCCCAACAGTATAAAATAAACAAAAGTAAATATACAAAACTAGCTAGAATCCATTAGTACTGAATACCAACACCAGGTGGCCCAGGGCTTGATCCATGTCAGCTATCAGATATATTCAGGAGTAGGTAAACACAACAATGTACTGACGAGTCTCGGTTCATTTCTGGTAGAGTCACTGGGGATCTTCCAGAAATGGTAGAGCTATTTTTACCAGGTTGAAAGGCCATCATAACTATTGAGGAGTTATGATGGCAATACTATGCCATCATAACACCTCAACACCATCATGACACTACCTCTACAGCAACACACAACTATCAACACCGTCTCCTTTCCTTTACTGCAACCTATCTTCATGACACAAGACTAAATCTATTAGTACTGTATTCATTTCAACATGCTGCATTAGTTACAAGGCCCTGTAATTATTCCAACTTCTACTACACTCTGTGTATATCCTGAGATACCAGCTGCAGGTATACTGTACCATGTACTGTACTTATATTTGTGAAATGTTAATTTAATTGATGAAATTTAATTGATTGATGAAACTTATAAAGGCAAATGGGGGAATCTTCGACAAGCCAGCAGCTTGTCGAAGGCCACTAGGGTTAGTGGCCTTCAGATAAATCAGATAAAAAAATTATATGAGTTTCAGTATAATATAAGTACAGATGATGATTTGCCAAGAATGATAGTGTTAAATAACAGGATGGAAAAAGAGAGTGCTCAAGAATACCTAGACAGTAATCACACTAACATGATGCATCAATGAGAAAATCCATAGGAGCCATGACGAGGATTCGGATATATGTGCTGGGTGTTCCCAGACACATGCACCAGATGACTAGGCCACGACCATGTTGTGGTCTAGTTGTCTGGGATGTGTGCCTGGGAACACCCACCACATAGGTTCAAATCATCACAACTCCTACGGATTTTCTCAGTGACCAAGAATGTTGTAAAATACAATTTTTGATTGCTCAAGTACTATAAAATTAAGAAATTTATGGGAAAATGGTTAGTATTTTAAAAAGGGGAAGGATTATATGAGAGATCTTGAGAGAAGGAAAGAAAGAGACATGGTGCAGACGACTCAAGGCTTGTGGAAGAACCAGAGACAGTACTTTAAAAGTCTACTATGTTCTTTGTTTTCTACATCTTTGTCAGAACTGTGTGTGATCTTTACTATGTAAATAATCCTTGTTGAAAGGACTGTCCTTGAGGGTCATGTCTTTTGTAATTTGGTAAAAACTATTTTCAGGAGGAAATGAAACATGTAAAGGATAGCCAATAAATGATTTAAAATATCATTAATTCTTTTAAACTGTATAAATCAAGTAGCTGTTTTGGCAAGAATCCAGTTGTTACATTCAAGAATATTGCTTTTATATACAGTACCATATAGTACTTCAGTTTGCATTACTGTGTTTACTGTAGGTATGTTTTGCACAGACAGGTAATTATCAACTTGATTTATGCAGGTACCAAAAGGGCTCTCAGCTACCCATGTTGTCCAGGCCATTCGAGCACGGTATTTTAATGAGCACCGTGAAGTGGAGTTTATGTGTGTTTGTGATACGTTAAAGGAAAACTCAAAAATTCTTGAAGAACTGAATGATGCTCAGGTATGTACTTTACTATTTCATCTTTCTGTAATAGGCTTATCACTTTTTTCTGAATTTGTGTCATTGTATTATTAGTGATAATAAGAATGTGTAAATGTTCTCACTCAAAAAAAATTCTTACTAACAATGGATGTACAATTATTCTCAAATAGAATAATTTTATGTCCACAATTATTGCTGTTTAAGTCAGTGTAAGATTGAAACACTGTTTATGCTGAAACCAAAGAACCTGTAAAAGAACAGTTAAATTGGCTGATTTTCATCATTTGTATGATTTTTGGAGGGACTTTTAAATTTACTCTTTTTCAGAACTCTCGCTGATTTCATTTCAACTCTTAGTAATCATCTAGTAAAAAAGTCTGGAAGTAAACTTTTATGTTTTTTCTGTGGGAGCCCCTTGTGACTCCCTGAAGTTACCTCACTTAAATGTCTTCCATATATTAGGTCACATCAGCTGTAAAGTTGTGTGTTTGCCTGTTGTGGCCCCTTCTGCACCTCTGTGAGGGGATCCAGCTTTTGGCTCTGTTCCCTGGTAGGCCAAGCAAAATTCTGCAGTTAATGTGACCTAGTAGTTGGGAGGCATCTCAACAAGATAGTTTTAGGAAAGCCACTATGGCTCATTCAGAAAGAGATGTTTCATTATATACAATGCTGCTATTTTCATGCTTTAAAATGCAGTCACATCATGTTAAAACTTGACAGGAACATATTTTTATACCTAATCTCAATTGGGTTTCCTTAAAAAAAAATAAATGCAATCATTCCTGGTTCTTTTGATGTTCAGTGAAAATAATTTAATAAAATGCTTGGATACAGTGGAAATTCAGTTTTTGAACGCCCCTCTTTTCAAATTTTTCGGTTCTCGAGCTCAATCTCTTCAAAAATTTTGACTTGGTACTCGAGGTTTGCCTCAGTGCTCGGGGTTTGTTGATACACGTATGGTCCGACCGAGCACAAGGCGCGCTTCAGTTTACCATTGTCTCCCGCCTAGTGACGACTGCGCTTAAATTCTTTGGGAAGAATTTCATTGTTTTTGTGTTTTTTGGTTTCTGAACACAAAAGTTCTTATTATATATCATGCTATGGGTTCCAAGAAAGTCAGTGGTAATGTTCAACCGAAGAAAATAGTTGTGAGGATGATGATAGAGGAAAAACAAGAGATTCATTGTGAGACAATGTGATGTCTCACTACAAACAGGTGTTAAAACGTAGGGAAAACCAATTGTCTATAGACAGATTCTTAGTAAGACAAACAAACAGTGAGCCGCAGCCAGGTCTTGGTGGTATGCCTGCAAAACGTAAGAGAGTACCCCAGAAATGTCATCACTGTTTAGATAATGGAAGGGGACTCACCCTTCCAAACACTAACACCTCGCCTCCTCCCTCCCTTCCTCACGCCAACAAGAGTCCTCAATTAAGGTAAGATATACTTGTACATACTGCTGTACAAAATATTAATAGTAGTATATATAAAATGTATTTTTACATTAATATTTTTGGGGGTGTGGAACGGATTAATTAAATTTACATTATTTCTTATTGGAATATTCATTTTGGTTTTCGAGTTCTCGGTTTTCGAACCGTCTCTGGGAATGGATTAAATTTGAAAATGGAGGTAACACTGTACAGTGGGGCCTCGACTTATGAGTTTAATCCTTTCCCAAAGACGGGTCGTAGTTGAAAATTCGCAAGTTGAAACAAATTTTCCCATAAGACATAATGTAAATTAAATTGATCCATTTCACCCCCCCCCCCAAAAAAAAAATATTAACTTAAAAAACATTTTATACCGAATAACATTCATTTTGTACTAGCAACAATACAGTACTGTATGTATATCTTACCTTGAATGAGGACTTGTTGGCATACGAAAGATGGTAAGGATGAGGGGAGGAGAGGTATTAGTGTTTGGAAGGGGAGTCACCTTCCTTTATAACATCAGGCAGTGATAACTTTTCTGGGTTATTCTCTCTCTCCTACATTTTGCATGCATACCACTAGGACCTGCTTGTGGCTCACTGCTTGTTTTTCTCACTAAAAACCTGCCTAGCGACATTTGTTTTCCCTACATTGTAACACTTGTCTGAAGTGACACATCACATTGTCATTAAAAAGGTTAACACAACAGCCTGCTACAGCTTGATTTGGGTGACACTTTTTAGCAAAACTTTGCAGTTCTTCCCATACTGCACACATTTTGTTAATAAATGAGGAAGGAACATCCTTTTCTCTACGTCAACAACCCTTGTACTATTTTCATGTTTATGAATAATCTCTTGTTTTTTCTCTATGGTCATCCTCCCATGTGTTTTTTTTTACGTTGAACCTTACCACTGACTTTCTTGGGACCTATGGCATGATATACAGTGACACCTCGGCTTACGAATATCCCTCTTTACAAACTTTTTGGGTTACGAGCCCAATTTCTTTGTAAAATCCGAATCGGGTTACGAACTTTGCCTAGGGAAATGAAGTTTGTTGATACACGTATGGCCGACATAGCGCGTGGTGGTACAGCGACCGCACCTCAGTTTACCAGTGCCTCCTGCCTAGTAACAATCACGCCTGAATTCTTTGTAAAGAATTTCAGCATTTTTCAGATTTTTGGGGTATTTGAACATAAAAGTTATCATTTGGTGAGAAAGGTGAGAATCAGTCAGAAACTGGATGTTTTTAAGCTGACTCAAAGTTGAAACTCTAGTTTAATCATTCAGAACTTCCTTCAAACAAATCGCAGCTACTCAAAAATGGCCAAGAATTGTTCTTAAACAGTTCAAGTCCCAACACACTGTTCCACAAATCACCATTAGATGGCAGCACTACTTTGCAAACCAATTGAGGGACGGCAAATCTGGTCTTTATTCTCTGGCATCAACATTGTCCAGCTAGACTCTGCAGAGTTGAAATACTCAGTGAAATTTACATTGTGTTCTTTGAAACTGTCTTGCAAAAGGGTCCTCAGCTTTAGTGTTTACTTCATGTGCATAATTTATTTAGCCATTTAGTAGCATGTTTGTACACCTTTTCCAGTTTATTTGATGTGCTTCTTGAGATATGGGCACCATACAACTGCTGCATATTACAATGTTGATTTCACAAAAATCGTGAACAATTTCCTCGGCTGTGTAATTACCTAAGTGTAATTACCTAAGTGTAGTTACAGGATGAGAGCTACGCTCGTGGTGTCCCGTCTTCCCAGCACTCTTTGTCATATAACGCTTTGAAACTACTGACGGTTTTGGCCTCCACCACCTTCTCACTTAACTTGTTCCAACCGTCTACCACTCTATTTGCGAAGGTGAATTTTCT
>WNGS01004511.1:27568216-27578285 GCA_020271785.1 Procambarus virginalis | reverse complement strand
CTATCAATTTTATCAATTTCCGTTACTATTTGTACGTAGTGATCATATCGCCTCTTTTTTCTTCTATCGTCTAGTTTTGGCATATCTAATGTTTCTAACCTCTCCTCGTAGCTCTTGACCTTCAGTTCTGGAAGCTATTTAGTTGCATGTCTTTGCATCTTTTCCAGTTTGTTGATGTGCTTCTTAGGATATGGGCACCATACAACCGCGGCATATTCCAGCTTGTGTGCGTGTGTACTCACCTAGCTGTGCTTGCCAGGGTTGAGCTTTGGCTCTTTGGTCCCGCCTCTGAACCGTCAATCTACTGGTGTACAGATTCCCGAGCTTCTCAAGCTCTATCATATCTACATTTGAAACTGTGTATGGAGTCAGCATCCACCACATCACTTCCTAGTGCATTCCATTTACTAACTACTGACACTGACAAAGTTCTTTCTAAGAAGTATGTGGCTCATTTGCATACTCAGCTTCCACTTATATCCTCTTGTGCATGTACCACCCGTGTTAAATAATTCATCCTTGTCTACCCCTGTCAATTCCCCTGAGAATTTTGTATGTGGTGATCATGTCTCCCCGCATTCTCGTGTCTTCCAGTGATGTGAGGTGCAGTTCACTCAGCCTTGTAACTCATACCTCTTAGTTCTGGGGACTGAACCTCACAACACTTGAAGACAGAAGAGTTAGGAGAGACATGATCACTACCTACAAAATTCTCAAGGAATTGACAGGGGTAGATAAAGATTGTTTAATACATTTGATACGCGAAGAAGGGGACACAGGTGGAAACTGAGTACCCAAATAAGCTATAGGAACATTAGAAAGAATTTTTTTAATGTTAGAGTAGGTAATACATTAGGCAGTGATGCATGGAATGCATTAGGCAGTGATGTGGTGGAGGCACACTCCATACACAGTTTCAAATGTAGATATGATTGAGCCCAGTAGGCTCAGCAATCTGTATGTCAGTTGATTTACAGTTGAGAGGCAGAACCAAAGAGCCAGAGCTCAACCCCCGCAAGCACTACTAGGTGAATGCACACATACCTGTAAATAATATTAATTTATTCATTCAGATACATTTTACTACCCAAAATTTAATTAAGATCTGTGCACTTAGGTTAAATTATGTAATAAATTCTGTTGCATAATTTTACTCTGTTGAAAAGTAGATAAATGTTAATTCAAAATATAATTTATTTATTGTATTTTTTATTATTGTTTAATTTTATTAGTAAAAGTAATACAGTAATCAAATTTGTAAATGGTATTTATTAACCTTTGAGATGTATTGTAATACTAGTACTTATGTGAGTTACTGTATCACTTCAGTACTTGTCGTATTTGTATGACCGTCTCTTTCCCACACATGAGATAGGAATTATTAAATCAACATACTGTACATCAAAAATAATCTGAGTTGTTCACAGATAATTTTTTATTTTTTATGTCAGATAAAGCAAACATTTAAATTTTGCATATACTATACTTTATGCAAAGTATATAAAATTTGGAGAGAGTGAGTTTACCAGTACTGGCCACCTCATTGGCATAGCGAAGGGAGATTTGTGCACCATTTCTGGGCTATCAAGGCTAACTTAGGTTTCCTTCTCCAGCCTGCTGCATGCAGCTAAGGATTTCAATTTGATTGATCAGCTGACCTGTCAGTGAGGGGGGGCCATCTTGCATGAATGGATTTGGTTTCTGGCCCAAGGTGTTGTAGAAGAATGGAGTCTTTCCACTGACGTGAGCAAACTCAAAATTTAGTGTCCATCCATTGTTTAGTGTCAATTTAGTGATGGAGTTCACATAAGTGAACACAGTAGAAAGGTGCTGTGTGCACGTAAATTATGTGAACAAAATCCAAGGGCATGTTGGAAGGGAGTACAGTATAAACTAAGGTCCTAGTTTGCAAGAAACTGTAGTGGGATGTTGATCGTAAACTAGTAGGTAGCAAGAGAAATGTGTGAGGAAGTGAGGAGGGTAAGGGCCTGACTCGAGGTCTAGATTAAGAACTTTAGAGGCCCTAAGCACTGAAAAGATTGTTATTTCCCCTTCCCATATACAATGTAGGAAATTTACAATGTAGGGCTGTAAACAGAAGATGCCGTTTCACACCACAGGGTTATAAACCCATGGAACTGCCTACCTGCGGAAGCTGTAAATGCCAAAACTATTTGGTTTTAAAACTGTACAACTGAGTGCAATTAGTGGTGAGTTTTAGTGCAGCTATATAATTTAAAATCCAGCAGGAAAAATTCATCAGGACAAATGGGAGATTTTTTGACAAGCCACATGCTTCCTGTCCTTGTCGGGACCACCAGTATTAGTGGCCTTTGTGTAATTCAGGTAGTGATGGACCACCAAAAAGTTGATGTTTTGTATTATTGAATTTGGTCAAATATAAACTTTTTAACTGCAACAGATAGAACTTAACCTAACCTCTCCTAGCGATCCTTGGCCTAATACTATACTAGGCCTAGAAATGTTTGTTTGGTTTTAGCTTTATTTTTTCAGGTAGCATAAAATTGTAAGTACTGTACATGTGAAGTACATGTCAACTTTAATACAGTAGTTCATCACTACATACTGGCACCTTCGACCAAATAGTACTATAAGCCTCATTTCAGGAGGAAGTAAGTTTAGTACCATAATGAACTGTGTTTAGGAATAAACCTAGTATAGACTTGCCACATACCATGCATAGACGCTGGAATTTCATTGCAATTTTGGTGGTCTTAATAACCCTTCTTGTTTTTTAAATAGCAGACTTAGGTATACAATGTGCTCCTACCAACCCTTCTTCCGAATAGACAGTGCGTTTTAATACTAAATGTAATAAGTACATTCCTGACTGTGCATAGTACATAAATACACTTAATTGTGCCCTTACATTTACCTCCCCATATACAGTATTCTCATTTTCTGTCAATACCCTCAAAATTTTTTTAGGTTGAAGTTTTCGTGTTTAATTCTATATACACAAGTTTTAAATATAAAGAATTTTTCTTTAGTTTTATTAAACAATAGAGATTTTATACAAAATTTGAAAATATCCTGAGTTACTTTATAATTTATTGAAAGACTTTAGTTTTGTTTTATTAGTTTTATAAAATTGTAATATCAATATTGCTATAGGTTAAGTACTAATTGTAATTAAGAAGCAATAAATGCTATTTACATGCTTGTCCTCCTACACTCCCAAGGTTAGGTTAGGTTAGGTCATGGTTTTCTATACAGCTTCAGGTAAACTAATATTCACAATATTTTGGTGCGATGCTGGTGATTAAGTGTATTCATGTACTATGCAGATAGTCAGGATTGTACTTATTACATTTAGTATTAAAACGTACTGTCTACTGGGAGGATGGGCTGGCTCCTACCCTATTCTATATGAAGGAATATATGTGTAGATAAAAAACTGCCTGTAAGTTCTTCTAATATTCCCATCTCACAGATGGTTAGTCATACATGGCCAGGACAGAACATGAAATGCGAGGCTGATCTGTCGACTTCTAGCAAAATCTGGCTAGAGCACAAGAATATCTATCAATATTTGTATCTATCAATATTCATGAGTGTATGTAGTAGCTACAGATCTTAAATACCTCATACCATTTGGTCTGTAATCACTGATAACAGGGCAATCACAGACAGTGTTGGAGAGTATGTCCTAGCTCTTGTTCACATAATTTACAGTTGGAATGTTCAGCATTGGGGGGGGATTCATTACCTGCAGCCACCTGCCATAGATATCAATATCCCAGCCTAATTCTGGCAATTACAATGTCACACTATCTAGTGGACTGTTTGTGCCCGTACGTACAGTTCTTGGTTCTAAACGTCATAACAATTTATACCTGCTTTTTGTCTCTTGAATGTTAGAGACTTCTCCTTAGACATCCCTAATTTCCTGAATTACTGCATCTTTTACAACAGAAATACCAAGCCACTTTGGACGGTGACGGTCTCGCTTCATGCAGGTCGGTGTTGAATCCCTGACTGTCTAAGTGGTTGGGCACCATTCCTTCCCCCCCGACCCATCCCAAATCCTGACCTCTTCCAAGTGCTATAAAGTCGTAATGGATTGGCGCTGTCTCCTGGTAATAATATAAAAATAAAATACAACAGAGATTGGATTGTCCATATCCAACTCAATTTCAGGCTTATCTTTGAAGGGTCCCGTCAACCGTTAAGAGCTCAGTCCCCCAGGGTACTGTGCTTGCTCCAGTACTTTTTCTCATCCTCATATCGGACATAGACAAGAGCACAACCTATAGCACTGTATCATCCTTTGCAGATGACACTAGGATCTTCATGAGAGTAGGCAACATAGAGGACACGGCGAACCTCCAGTCAGATGTAGATCAGGTCTTTCTATGGGCTACAGAAAATAATATGGTGTTTAACGAAGACAAGTTCCAGCTCATGCGCTATGGAAAAAATGAAAATATAAAAACGGAAACCACGTACAAAACTCAGGCAAATCATAACATAGAACGAAAAGGCAATGTAAAGGATCTGGGTGTACTCATGTCGGAAGACCTTACCTTTAAAGAACACAATAAAGTAGCCGTCACAACTGCAAGAAAAATGACAGGTTGGATAACAAGAACTTTTCACACTAGAGATGCTATACCGATGATGACACTTTTCAAAACGCTTGTGCTCTCTAGAGTGGAGTACTGCTGCACAATGACAGCCCCTTTCACTGCTGGTGAAATTGCTGACCTGGAGAGCGTGCAGAGGTCCTTTACTGCTAGAATCCACTCGGTAAAACATCTAAACTATTGGGACCGACTTAAGAGCCTAAATCTGTATTCCCTTGAGCGCAGGCGGGAGAGATACATAATAATTTACACGTGGAAAATATTAGAGGGGCTGGTCCCAAACCTGCACACAGAAATAACATCACATGAGACCAGAAGACATGGCAGGATGTGCAGAATACCCCCGTTGAAAAGCAGAGGTGCAACTGGTACTCTGAGAGAGAACTCTATCAACATCAGAGGCCCGAGACTGTTCAACACGCTTCCACTACACATAAGGGACATAACTGGCAACCCCTCACAGTGTTCAAGAGAGAACTGGATAAGCACCTCCAAAGGATACCTGATCAACCAGGCTGTGACTCATACGTCAGGCTGCGAGCAGCCGCGTCCAACAGCCTGGTTGATCAGTCCAGCAACCAGGAGGCCTGGTCGATGACCGGGCCGCGGGGACGATAAGCCCCGGAAGCACCTCAAGGTATCCTCAAGGTAAGGTCCCGGTAGTACAGTCGGGTGCGTTCTCGAGAATCGAGAATTCCCAAAAGTCATTCCAGGGCTAAGTCAGCTCGGTATCAGAAACAGTTGAGGGGCCACAGGGCTAACAACACTGCAAACCAGACATGACAGGGCAGATCTTATTGAAAATTAAAATGCTGAACAATTTCGAGGATGTTGATCCGGACATTTTCTTCAGAAGGTCAGATGTAACACAAACGAGGAGCAACGGTTTCAAGCTCAACAAGCCACAATGTAGGACTAAGAACAGGAGATGCCTTTTTTCACCCCCAGGGTTTATAAACCCATGGAACTACCTACCCGTCGAAGCCGTAAACGCCAAAACTCTGTTGGGTTTTAAAATACAAGTGAATGCGTTAGTGGTAAGTTTTAGTGCAGCTATATAATTCTATGTGTGGAGCCGAGCCTTCTGTGGTTGTTATAGGTTTTATGATATTAATAACCCTTCCGCGGTTGATAGGCCTTATTAAGTTTCAACTCTAAACCAGTTATACAAAGTTCATTAAAATGTCAAGATTTACTGAGCAGCGTGATATAACGTGGCACCAGTTTACATGTGTGCACATTTACCTTATAAACTGTACCTGTGGTCGATCTCGAACCCATTGATGATGTGACGACTTATACAGTACTGAATTTTGTAACTAGCCCATCAAGACTGTAACTTGCTAACTAATTGAATTGTGAGGTTCAGTCCCTGAGCCCATTATGTGCCTCTGTAACCCTTTCCACTACCGCCCACAAGATGGGTATGGGGTTGCATAAGAAATGAACTAAACTAAAAACTACTGAGGGTCCCTGAACACTAGTGGCCTCGGCGAGGACAGGAAGCCGGCGGCTTTTCGCGAGGGTCCCTATTTTGCCTTGATACTCTTTTTTTTTCCATTTGGAAAATATATTTAAATACATTATTTCTGATCGGGGAGAAAACAAACCAGGATGGGGGACGCCTTAATTTTTTAACTAATGTTTACAGAGCAATGCTGTAACCACAATATCCAAGTAGGGCGTGTAAACTGGGCTGAGTATCATGCCAGTACTGCAAAGATGCACTAAAGGAAATAAGTCATAGGACATTTCAACCGTGTCTAGTGCCAGCTAGCCGAAGCAATGTTGCAGTACTCGCAATCAGCTTAAAGCTATAATTAAAACAATGCAGAGATAATTGAGTGGCACAGCCAGTACGTATGTTATAAAATATATTCTGTATACACAGAGGGCGATAGAATAGTTACTAGTTTCCAGGGGTACGATATGCTAGTGCCTAGACATGTAAAGTCTGCAACCCCAAACTTGCACACAATGAGCCTTGACATATGGTAAGTAGCGCACTGCTGTACCACAATATAAGAGAAGGCATATGTACATGTCTGAGTAGAATGCCAGTAACTGCAAAGATGCAACTAAGGGAATAAGTCATAGGACATTAACCGTGCCTAGTGGCGAGCTAGCCGAAGCAATGTTGCAGTACTCGCAATCAGCTTAATGCTATAATTAAAACAATGCCGAAGATAATGTGAGTGGCACAGCCAGTACAGTATGTAGAAATATATTCTGTATACACAGAGGGCATAGTATAGTTAATATTTTCCAGGGGTAATGATATTCTAGTGCCCAGTACATGTAAAGTCTGCAACCCCCAAACTTGCACTACAAGTGAGCACTTGACATATGGTAAGTAGCTGCGGGCAGCCCTAGACTTGGGGATCCGGCGCAGCACCCCCAAATTAGAGAGTAGCATAGGAGAAACGTGAGGAGCTCGAAGAGCAAGATGTTCTGCAGTCAAGGGAGGAGGGCGGGTGTTTCGTGTGGAGCGTACCGTAGCTGTGTAGGAGTGAGAGGGAAACCCTTGTACGTTGCTTAAATGTGCGCCCCCCCACGGCGCGCGCAGCTCTCTCCGAGCGCTGCGTAATTGTTTTCGCCTCCCAGAATTCCCCGCTTAATTTAAATTATGCAGGGGCCATTTCTGATCGGGGAGAAAAAAACCAGGAGTGGGGGGACCTAATTTATTAACTAATGTTTACAGAGCAATTGCTGTACCACAATATCCAAGTAGGCGTGTACATGGCTGAGTAGCATGCCAGTACTGCAAAGATGCACTAAAGGAAATAAGTCATAGGACATTAACCGTGTCTAGTGCCAGCTAGCCGAAGCAATGTTGCAGTACTCGCAATCAGCTTAAAGCTATAATTAAAACAATGCCAGAGATAATTGAGTGGCACAGCCAGTACAGTATGTATAAAATATATTCTGTATACACAGAGGGCATAGAATAGTTACTAGTTCCAGGGGTAACGATATGCTAGTGCCTAGTACATGTAAAGTCTGCAACCCAAACTTGCACACAAGTGAGCACTTGACATATGGTAAGTGCAACTGCTGTACCACAATTACCACAAGGAAAAAATAGAAGAAGCAGTAAAAGAAGTCAAACACTGCAGCAACCAAGATAAAACAAACATTAGGCTAGAAGTGAGAAAAATTGGCATCTAACCCAAAGTTGGTGCAAAACACAGTTGATCGGAGTAAGTCCCTGATCATTTTTGGATGCATAGAAAAGGAGATAACATCTAGGTCAGAAAGAGCTGTAGAAGAAGCAAAAGTAGTAGATAAAATTGTTGGCCTCGTGGAAGGTCTTACAACCAAAGAGAATGTGTGCGACTACAGGAGAATAGGCAGATATGTAAAAGGGAAGATCGACCTTTGAGGATCACCCTAAACGGTGCCAAACAGATGGAAGAAGTACTAAGGAATGCCAGAAAATTACAAAGCGTTGAGGATGGGAAAGGGTGGTCGTTAGACGAGATCTTTCAAAAGAAGATAGAGAGAAGCTGAAACTGAACCTCGCGAGGCAAAACGTTTAAATGAGAGCAGGAATGAAGAAGAAATCAATTCTTTTTTCTACAAAGTGATAGGGGTAGGCAGACCAGTAAAGTGGTACATAAAAGCAAACCAACAAAATCATTAGAGAAAGGGGGAGTGAAAAATAAGAAGATGGGGAACAAGTTCCTGAAGATTGCATACACCAACATAGATGGAGTAAGGTCAAAGATACTGGAGTTAAGTGATATAATACAGCTGCAGACACCAGACATTGTTGCACTCACGGAGACAAACTTGAAGATGTTATTTTAAATGAGGTCATATTCCCAAGGGGCTACTCAATTGGAGACGGGACAGAAAAATTAGGAAAGGCGGTGGCGTTGCTGTGCTGGTGAAAGAACACCTAAAGGTGAACGAAATAATGACTACCAATCCACAAGAAGTTGACATAATAGCACTAGAGATCTGCCATGAGGATGATAAACTAGTGATCATAAATGCATATAGTCCACCGCTAAGCAGCACATGGTCAAAGGAGGAGCTAGATAGTAAACGAGAAGGTCTTATAACGATAATGAGAGAGATCATAGCGAGAGCGGATAACGATAGTTCACGACTGTTGATAGTCGGCGACTTCAACTTGAAATCCATAGACTGGGAAGCATATGAAGCTAAAACAGAAGATTTCTGGACCTGTAAATTTGTAGACCTCATCCTGGAAACATTCTTGTATCAACATGTTAAACAAGCTACGAGGATGAGGGAAGGTGACGTTCCCTCCATGCTAGATTTGATATTTACCAGGAAGGAGGAGAAATATTTGACATTCAGTACCTTCCTCCCTTGGGTAAAAGTGACCATGTCTTTTTTGGGATAAGTATGCAATGCGTTATAATCTGGAAGAAATATGCTGTCGATGCAATTGAAAAAACCTGACTTAGGAGAGGACATTATGGCAACCTTAGAAAATTTTTTAGGGAGTATAATTGGACAGACTTGTTGCTAGGCAAGGAAGTGAATGAGATGTATGTCAAGTTGTGAAATATATGATAAAGGCACAAAAAAATTATACCAAAACAGAGAAGCAGAACCAGGAAACAGGATTGGTTCGACAGAAAGTGCGAGAGGGCCAGAGACCAAAAGACACAAAAATGGAATCAATACAGGAAGAGGCCAAACCCCAATCATACCAGCGATACAAAGATGCGAGAAACGACTACACGGCAGTGAGGAGAGAGGCAGAAAGAAATTTTGAAAAGGGATTGCAGACAAATGTAAAACAGAACCAGGTCTATTCTATAAATCATAAACAACAAATTGCAGTAAGGATATATTCAGAGGTTGAAAATGGGAAATAGATTCACGGAAAATGAAAAGGAAATGTGTGAAACATTAAACGAAAAGTTCCAAAGTGTGTTTGTACAAAATGAAATCTTCAGGGACCAGATACAATAAGAATTCCAGAGAACAACATAGAGCACATAGAGGTGTCTAGAGACGAAGTGGAAAAAATGCTCAAAGAGCTAAATAAGAACAAAGCAGTTGGTCCAGATGGAGTTTCACACATGGGTTCTGAGAGAATGTGCACCTGAGCTCAGCATCCCTCTTCAACTGATCTTTCAGGCATCCCTGTTTACAGGAGTTGTGCTGATGTGTGGAAAAGGGCTAACATAGTTCCAATTTACAAGAGTGGAAGCAGTAAGACCCCCCCGTAATTATAGACCGGTATCATTGACAAGTGTAATAGTCAAATATTGGAAAAATAATTAAAACTAAATGGGTAGCACATGTACGAATACATGATAGAACTGATGAGTTGGCCAAGACTTTTGCTCGTGAAGAAGGAATTGATTACCAACTTGGACTGCCTTTGAGCAGCCTGAGGGCACTAATATTCAGGGAACATCAACAAAATCTCGTAGACTTGAGGCAAAGTGAAATTCACACCAGTTCCCCCATCTAAC